>SJOL01006663.1:346242-403890 GCA_004794785.1 Opisthorchis felineus
GCCGCTTGTGGCTCATTTATGTTGTGTTTGTTAACTGGGAAGTTGCGGGTTCGAGTCTCCCCAGAGATTCATGGGATGCGCATGACTGATGATTCCCAACAAGGATAAATCAGTTTTACTTTGCTTGCTGACTCTTCCTCATAGGCTAACCTCACTTGAAGGTTGATATGTCAACTGATTACTTCCTTATCTGAAGTGCAAGCCATGTATCATGGCTGTCGGATTCCAGGTCGTTTTGTCATCTCATTTTAATTCCACGCCTGTCCTCTATCTCATTATCCTCTCTAGGCATGAATTAGTTTCCAATCAAAGCACAAATCTAATATATTGCACCCCCTAGTTTTCAGCTTTTCTCGGTAAAGACTTCATGTAGATAAATATAGAAACAGTAATAGTCAATCAGCGGTTTCACCCTTTCAATGCCTAGCTGCCATGTCACCCGAAGGAAACACGAGTGCTAAGATACTGTCAGGTTACCCAAGTCTAGACAGGATAAGCGAGATGCCGGGGTTGGACTCGGACCACAAACCTTCCCGTCACTAAGTTTGTGCCATTACTACCGAGCTATCTCGAGAAATGGGTGTTAGTTTTGTACACTCACACCTTTCGTCCTCAAGCTCATGAAGTCTTCTTAAGTTAGTTTCCGCGGCCTCGCGAGCTACTCGCTGTGTCAGTCCTTTGGTTTCAGTAGTCTGGGTGCAGTAGCGCTAGTGGTGACCTATTTCTCATTGGTTCCTTTGGGGTCGGCCCAATTTATTGCATCTTGGTCGATTTTCTGTCTCAAGGTCTCACCCACCCAATAGTTTTGGAGAAAATGTTCTCTTACGTAGAGTCCGATTTTTCACTCTCCATATGTGTGCTTCTGGAGAGCTCAGTATTATATATAAAAAGTGCTCACCTCGAAGTAGTCGGTTAGATGAATAAATAAACTTCGAGACTACGATCGATCTCACAATGACAATTTCATCCTGACTTTTTGAATATGCTGCATCATTTCTGGGTTAGTTTCTATAAGTTAATCAGTCATTCAGTGACTGGCTTTAATAATTTCGGGCGTATTCTTGTTTAGGAGCATGGTACACAGATTACGCCCTGCTCGAAAGCGTCCTTTCTAGGACAGTCCGTTGGAGGAGGACTTTTCTGTTACTGATAGACAGCCACAGTCTACTGATATTTTATGGAGTGATCGACTATGAACTTCCTATATGGTTCTGATAGCCAACGTAAAATTTGTCCCTATCTCGCATTGTTAAAATCACATCCTGAAGGATACTACTGAGAATATTGAACATCCATTTTACAATTCTGGACCCGTATTTCTCCGTGATTAGAATAACTTCACTTGTGGTCGTTCACGTTTTCTAAGCTTTGGATCGATCGCTGCTTTTACTTTCATAGTACTATCGATAAAACAATCGTTCGTATTACTTGTTTCACACGCCTGATGTCCTGGAATCATTGCTATTCCTTTCACTGTACGGACTAAATTAGCAGTTCTCCTTTCCAACTGTACTTCCATTCATCTTCAAGTGGTGAGCTTATCTTATCTAATTACACTTTACTGGGATCCTACGTTTCTGTGGCAGTTTCCACGTTGTTGCCTCGCTCATAGGTGTGCTGAGGATATTTATGGCGCCACTACCGATTCCACTCCCGTAAAAATCTATTTGATATCTTATTAGAATGGGTGTTTTTTCTGTTGGTGTGTAACACCAACTGATTATGATCCCTGCTTGGTGCCTCATGTACCTGTGCACATCCGCCACGAGGATTACTTGTATCCTCTCTCCTCGCTGGAAACAACCGTGGTAATGTGGGGTCGGGTAATTCTTGGAGGTGGTGGTGATATCTTTCCATCGTATTCATCACTTCTTGTGGTGTCCCATAGCCAATCTATTTGTTAATCATAGGTCGCGGTACTTGCTCTGTCGGATTTTCATTTGAGCCTGAAATGAACTACTTTTTCCAGGTCCCCAGGTCGCCAAACAAATACACTTTTTAGAACGTAGAGTATGTGCCCATGCCCCCCTCTTTTAGGTTGAATGATGTGGATTGGACAACTATTATGTCAACTCGACGTGAACGACTATACTTAATGCAATGAAAAGAATGCACACAGGTTCACTGTTTGACCGACTAGACAGATTAGTGTGTTCCTGGATTGTACCGTATGTGTTAAGTTTCACCGATCCGTGTTATTGGGAAAGCGCTGCTGCTTTTGTGCTATTCAATCTATTTGCATTTATGTTAACATGAAACGACTATCTCCAGACTGATAGTTATCGATGGAATGTATTCCCTCAATAACAAACTGAAGCAAAACATTACCACACATCCACCTATTCTAATTCGAATCGCCATGTGAGTCTTTCCGTTTACACATGCGACATCCGTTTCCGCAGTTTGGCGATAAATCCTTTTGGTATGCGACGCTACACACAGTTTAGCTCTCTTTTCCATTTCTGGAGTTTTAGATGATGATGATGCAAGACAACACCTGACTATAGTTTACTGATGGACTGTCGGTTGGTCATCTTTGTACACTACAACCTGGCACACAGGGGAATTACCGACTTCACTCGAGGGGACTATCAAAGATCTCATCGGGGGAGCAATTCTCGACGTTCTGGACGTCACAGAGTGCTTAAATCCGGCGAGAGTGTTGGTCACTCTATGGTTTTTAGCTGTATGCTTGTCCTGGACTGGAACATTGTGCTGGATAGGCTACAGAGAACTGAGCGCTGTGACTGGTTTTTACACTTGTTGCCGGCCCTTATTAGATCGAGCACGGCCTGTGCGAACAGTTTTTGAGTGATCGAGGAATTTTTGAACTGATATTTCCCCCTTTTTTCGTTTCGAATGTATGCTGAAACACGGTGATTCCCCCTCTCAAGACTGAGTATACCTCTCCAAGAAAGACGTAAACCTATTAGCATTAAGGGGGTGGGGTAATCTGCCTCCGAGGATATATAAGCCTTTTCAGTCAGGTTGAAATATGGTTTCTCTCAAAGTTTCGGGTAGAGTGACACCAACGGGCATTTCCTCAAAAACAACGAGCAACTGGATCACTCCGTAACAGTGGAGAGTGAACGGCTGCTTATTGTAGAAATTATTGCCAACCTAGCGAAACCCCCACGTTAACGGTGTTCTATAGTTTTCATTTGTTCTTCCTCTGAGTGAATTAACTAGGGTCGAATGCAAACATCGCCAAACTCACTCAGTAAGGCTATTTATGACAGGCGCTAGAATGCTGTTCTTTTTCTGGTTCTACGGGCTGAAACCATCCATTTTCACCTGCGGGCAATTGTTTAATATTGAAATACACTTACTTGCAAAGGAGTGCATTTCTCCAATTGCGTACAGTTTGGTGTTCAAGTAGAATATTAGAATCATGGAAATTCGGCAGGTGCCAGAAGAATGAAACCGGTAGTGGACTGTCGAAGAGTTTCACGCAGTCTTATGAGTAGTGTGTTATTCCCAGATGACTAGCGTATTTTCCTTCATATCAGCAGGAATCTACTTTAGCTGTAGGAAAGAATGCTGCAGAAATAAGGGGTCAAATTTTGTACCCAAATGGAAAGAAGAGTGCGAAATCTCCTATCTTTAGGGTATGTACTGTTCGCTGTTACATGCAACCTGTCACTTCCAGGTTGAAGAACCTGTTACCTTGGATTACGTTGGACCCAAGGTAGAAACCACTCTCGACTGCTGTGATATAGCTCGGCCTTATACAAATGTTCCCAACGGTTATTGAATATTAGGATGCCGCCTGAGATAACTTATTCAGAAATCAGTCAGAAGCTTATGCCCTCTTTGAAACAGCCATTTTGTATATTTTGTCGAACCGAAGGACTATCAGCAGTGACCATACTTTATTACTAACTGAGGACTGACGTCCCATAAACTATACACATTTACGCGATACATGTATAGACGTAATACACTACTCCTAAGGTTGCTGAAAATTCTTCGACACATTTTCGTATCACCTAAATGGGGGGAGTGTCATGCTCACCTTCGGTAAACATTCTGAATGTGGCCAGAGGCGACAGGTTGGTTATATGGTTCTGCGCTGTGAGCGGAATTTCGTTTATTCTAATCAGTTGTCATTATTGGTATCACCTTACTATTCTAGTTCACACAACTTAAGGTCGGGCCTCCTCAAGTTCGGTCTAAGTTCGTCTTAACTGAAGCATAATCGATCGAAGTTAAATTTAACTCCCCTGTTGTTTTTGTCCTTCCTGAGAAGCATCCCTACTCACCTGTTATCTCACCACTTCCGAGTGCCACTGGTCCCCGAGTATTCAAATTCGGTGATATTGGACTGTGGTCCTTCACAAACATTGTTGATACACCTCTAACAGAAGGTTCGGCAGAGGAAAGACCGTTGACTCATCCAGTGGGCCCATCACGGTCACGTGATCCTATCCAACCCTCCACATCCACTCATGGTGGTAATATGAAAAGCAAATTCGAATTGGACCTAAAAAATGCTGGATCACTCTATGCCAGACGACATACACATGCCATCCTACGGGGACTCGGCCATCCGGATGGGCGAACATCCGTTCAGCTTAGTCGACCACCTGGTAATGTCATGGACCCTGGCATATCTGCACATCACATCCCTGATCCCCGCACTCATTCCTTATGGGTCCGAGCACGTTCGGCATCTGCAAGTCATTTACCTCAGGTGACGAAACCCAGTCCTTTGAAGGTTTGTTTCTTCTCTCTGATACAGACCAAACACTTATAGAGTTTTCTGTTCATGCAACATTGTTGCCGTCGTTGTTGTTTCTCTTATGTTCCCTATTGTTTTCCCATGCACCTTTCCACCTTTGAATTATGTCGTGAGAAGTGCTCACCAGGCTTCCACTGTCCATCCTACTGTGTTGTGTGTTGGAGCTATATATACGGACTAACTCGGACAAATGTGCCTATCCCAAGCCTGAAAAGGTGTTGACGTTTCTCGGCTGTAATCCCTCGTCTGAGAGAGAGAGAGAGAGAGAGAGAGAGAATGAACCCTGCACAATCGTATTAGGATATGATTTGTCTCTTAAAGATGAGGAGCTGCATCCCAGCTGACCAACAAAGACGGCATATCAGGCGCCTGTTAGTTCATATATATGCGACCATCGAAATCAGTTTAACGCTCTTTTAACCGATAAAATCTTGTGGCATAGTTTCGGTGATTACCCTCGCGCTCAAATTTCGGATTACTGTGAGCAATGCAATGAAGCTGTTCTTACTGATCGTGTAGGTGAGGCACACAGAAAATTGTCAATTCATCAATTACATAAGTTCTATAGTTAAGACCCTTAAGAACCCCGTAAACTCTATAACTGTTGGAGTAGGCGTGCAACTCACGCTACTCCCCTGTCCGTTTCCATGGATGTTGAATATATCAAATACCCCGTCAACTCGAGAAGATCTGTCCAATTCAGTCTTAGATTTTTGAACTATGCACGCCTGGTTAACTGGGACCGATCTTTAAACTTGGCCCTGATGAAATACGAGTGCATATCGTGATTCATAAATGCTGTTGTTTCGCGTCTTGGATTCCTGTAATTTGTGAATCTTTCAGTTACGTTTTTGGCATACCTGAGCTGGTTGACTGGACCTCCGCTCAGCCGGGAAACGTTTAGCACAAAATCTGCTAACACCGCCGCACGATCACGAAAAAAGTAGATCACGGGTGAAATTTTTTAATGAAGCTATCTAGCCTTGTTCGATGTAGTAAATTAAGTCGAAATCGAAATTGATTTATGATAGAATGAACGAACCACATGGTCAGCTGTACGCATTCGTATCCGGCCATGTTCATTTCGTACATTCTGAGTGAGTCTTGCGTGAAGGAAAACGTACACAATTAGGTTGTTATTGTGAATTGAAAACTTATATCCTTAGCTCAAGTTGTTATTCGTCGGCGGCAGAACACATGCTCTTTCACTCACTCAAAGTGGGTCATCTGTTGCGTATTGTCAGAGCAAGACTTCCAACATTTTGACACGGGTTGGCTGAATACGAACTGCATCAGACAGACCATGTAGATCTATTTGGTGCGCTTTTCTATCTCGTCATGGCCGTATATTTCGAGACAAGTCATCGATCGCGTGGTCGAACCCAAGATAGGCCTGAAGTTGTGTGACTTTATTTGTTGATAACTATTCAACCGTTCTTGCTGAACGTCATTCAGAAGAAGTTTCGGACTCATGCCATAGTTTTCTCACTCTCATAATGTATGAAGCAACCCTCCGTTTCTCATCTGACACGACTGTTCCTTCTTATTCTTGATGTTCCATTGTACCGCTACTTGCACTTTGTATATGTTATGTATTCCTTTTTTTCTCTCGAACCGTGTTTCTGTATGATGTAGTCGAAACAGGTTAGTAATGTACCCCGTTCCTTTCGTTCTCATGCGCACTTCCCTGTCCAACACCCATTGGCACATCCTGCAATCTGACTATCCCTGTATAGCCATCTACATCTTTATGTTACGTAACACCTTGCTGTATCCATCCTGATCGTATTTGCCTTCATATGCGGCGAGGGTGATATGTAGCTTCACACCATTATTAACATTTGCTGAGCGATAAGTGTTTTCACATTTTTTCACTCATTCCTTCTTATAATAACATTTTTCAAACTTTGACGGTGTTATGATTATATATATATATATATATATATATATATATTCACCGGAAAGACAATGTGCTTGTGCCCGTTTTTTCACGATTTTTGGTCGGTTGCTGCCTTCTTCGTCGTGAATTTTATTCAACGATTCGATGAAATGATTGAAGGAAACGAATCCCTCTGGGCAAATTTACTGGGGTGAGTTCCCGATCCCTTCACTTTGTGACTCTTCTACGTCAGTACACGTTACGTGGAGGTTCATGCGCAGAGATGGAGTGAAGCGAAAACTAACTTTGCTGAGTCTTTTGGCTGCAACACTTTCTCGGTGCGCATCTACCATGCAAATCGAAACAGCTACGAGTACCATTTGGTTTCATAATAATGAGGATTAAACAGCAGAATAAGTCGGTACCATGAGTCTCTCTGTCTGTTGCGCCTTAACAACTGGGTTTTCCTAAGCTTGATACGCAAGCAAAGTGTAAACCAGTGGAAGTGTGATGACGATTTGATAAGAATGTACGGCTTGAATCAGGCTATATGAGACGATAGAAGACTTTTCCGAAGAACATTCATAGAGGTTACATTGGCTTCGGTCGACCGTGATCTAATTAAATCCTTTTCCAATTGTACTCTTTCCCAGTACATTCCTCCTTCCTTCATTGGGATTACTGTTTTGAGTTTTCTCCATCCGGTAGGGTTATTCACTTTGAGTGTATAAGCAACCACTTGTGATATTTTGGTAAAACTACTCCATACCAGTTGGCTTCTTGCCTACTGGTGTTTCAGTATATAACAGGAAAAGCCGGCCCATTTAGTAGTAACGCATACTTGTCGAAGATTCACAACCTAGCAGTTTGACAGAACTGTCCGTAGCTCAGCTGCGTTTCATCCTCGTTCGGCTTACTTTTGGTTGACTGAGTGGGGGTTGAATCAGCAACATACTGGATTCGTGCACTTGCTTCGCGCATTTACTCTTGTTCCATGACCACTACAATGTTTTGATGTTACCAATGGCCCATTTCTCGATGGGAAAACAGAATTACGTTAGAAACCGTGTTATTTGAAGCAAAATCATTTAGAATCACTTTCATGTGAACTGACTGGGAAGCACATGACTCCTATCGCAGATGTTGTATCTCCCTGAATTCCAACGTGTACGCAGTGACCTTTCTTGTGTCAGAACAACAACTAGACCTGAACTTTCTTTCCAGTTCAATTCACCCTCTGACGTGGTGTCCATTCTGCTGGTATTCGTGGGTCTGTTTACGCAGCGTTGGCGAACAGACAGGGAGAACTTCCTCGCATGATCCCCATCTTCGTGGAACTCTAATAACGGCTGCGTTCATCTAGGAGTGAGAACTGGCCGAAACAGATTTAGATTATTGATTGCCTTAGTACGTACTATTACGTTACGTGACTAAATTCAGTGTATCTGTGTTTACTCGCGATGTTCGGTCGCTTTTGGGTCGCTTTCGCAAATAAGACCAAACACACCGTGAGTGGTGTTTGTTCCATGAGGGCGCTATTGTCTTCACTTTTGTCTTTTAATGTTCTCAACAGTTTCACACGCGTTCATTTCTCCAATACTATGTCCTTATTTGGCTTGGTCCTCGTTGTTAGCTACTTTTGTTTCTCGGTACCAACCATTGGTTCTTACCGTAATCTAAGTCATTTTCGGACGATATTGATGTTGATTTGGTGAGTTTTTATCACCTAAGCATTTGGGCGAAGTTCCAAACACCCAGAACACCGTGATGCGTTGCAGCCTACTCTCCCCCAGCGTTGCAGTGGATTAGAGGCTTGTTCACCATGCCATTTCGGCTGGTTTCCATCGCAGTCCGATCAAACAGAAGAAGAAGCAAGTTATTCACTAAAGCGCCGGGAGATCGGACCAAAACACGAGAGAATTTGCGGTAAAACGCTCAAAGAGACTACGGAAAATCAATTCCCATCGGTGTCTAACTAACCAAGACTTGACCAGAACGAAAAGCAGATCACTAGTGGTATGAGGAGAATGAAATTTCAAGAGGAAATTCATCCTGTAAGTGGAGTCAATCTATGTTGGTAGTGTGAAGAGATTTGGTAATGTTCAATAGAGATTTTGTCCAGTAAGTGAAGCCAATTTATGCTAAAACGCCGAGAAGCCCTGTACAGCTGTTTCATCCGGATTCCCAATAAGGATGAAACAGCTTCACAGTGTTTCTCCGTTGTTCAGTACAGACTGGATTCACTTACAGGATGAAATCTCCATACAAAATTCCCAATTCTCCTCATACTGACAACAAACTATGAGTAGCCAAGGACGAAGACTAATTCACACGACAACTGAACCATTCATCTGAGAAGTCGTCACTCGAGGAATCAGTCAACACTTAAGACTACTTAATGTGTTCTCCGTGATTGAAAGATGAAGATCTCCTCAGTACGAGTTAATCACACTGCTCATCGGTCCCTCATGGCCGAACGGTCAAATGTTCAACTACTAGCCGGTAGGTGGCGAGTCCCAAACTCCCCGGAGCTTCCTGAGTTGCGTACTGCTGATGGTTCCCAATGAAGATGAAGCAGCTGTACGGTGCTTCTCGGCTTTTCAGCATAGAATGTCTTCACTTAAAGGACGAAATCTCAGTTGAGAAATCATTCTATATTGAAAGGCAAAGAAGCATTGATTGTCTGTTTCATGGTTATTTGGTCTTATCAGCAGTGTCCATCTCATAAATTCTGTGGTTTGAGTATGAGTGGCCGATTGATCACATTGTGGATCAGCCACTCGTAGCCGAACGGCACCGTCTTCAACTACGTGCTAGCAGGACGCGGGTTGGAATCACCTTAGAGTCTTGTTAGATTTTTGCACTTTTGGCGAGCCCAAACGTGGTTGAGACATCTATCTGGTGGTTCGCGAACTTTTAGCATAAATAAACTTCAGTTGCAAAGTTAAATTTCCACTAAAACTTGAACAAAATGACCAAAACAAAAACCAACTACAGAAATGCATATATCCAACGAACTAATTGAACCCGAGAAGTCAGAATTCTACACACTTCGCAAACGGACCGATCAAAATGCTTCATATCTATCGTCCAAGTAACTACTCACCTTTAGGATGTTATGTACCCTTCAAAAACCTATATGAACGCTAGTGACAGCGGACGAGACACCTGTTCCAAATGTACATTAACCGTGTCCCCTCAATTGGTGACGAAACGCTTAAAGGACAGTTATCAACCTCAGCGAACAGATCAACCGCTAATAAACCCACCATTTCTGAGAATGAAACACTGGATAGTTTCAAAGTATACTTTTTGTTGTGGTTGTCAGTCGTTCGGCGTACTCTGGGATATAGTTCGGTGCACTGGTCTATTGTCCCAGGTTCAAATCCACAAGATACGTTTTTCTGCGTCTGTCTGCAGGGTCCTCTTAAAAGTCTTGATGGAGTATGCCGACTGAGTCTGTGCTCATTCGGGACACTTGCAGTCGGGGCTTGACGGTGATCATCCTACATATTAAACTTCCAAAGTGGTTGTAATGCGACTATTGCAGAGAAGCGATATCAGAAGTTTTCCTGCTTGTCTTATAGCAGATCTTCAGGCTACCTAATACAACATTCGAATTTCCATTTGGATTTCATGCGACAAAAAGGTCACGGATTAATGGCTTCCTCTTGTTTTTTCGCTGCCTAACGGCGCGTATCCGCCATGCAACATTTCTACGATATCCGACTATCTTTGGTGACCTATGGGGTACGGTTTGCGTTTCTGTATCACGTCGGTGGATTCGTTTATACCCTTTTGCAAACATGTTATCTTTGGATAGTAGCATTTCACTTTCCTGCTTGCTGAATTCCGTTTTTTGTTGGGGCTGATTAGCACTTATAGAGAAATCCACAATAGCTGGTTAATATTTTTTGAAAAACTGCAAGCGAAGGATCTATCGAGACCGACCGGCCAGTCGCAACTCATTAGGAGAACCACGGGACTCGACCAAGTGTAAGTAAGTTGGCCCTACACAAAGTAGCATTTTGTCACGGCGTCTTCAGATAGCCGAACCGCCGGAGAGTTTGACGGCCTGTTGAACAACTCAGTAACCGTAATTGCTCAGCACCAGTGCATTAAGCTGGAGGCTTCGGGTACCAACCGTTTCGGTGCTCTCCGTTCACTCACACAAATCAGCTTGGCGGACCGACTGATAGTGAACGCTGCTCGTCAGACAGAAGGGCAAGTATCAAATTTTGATTTTTTTTCTACTCTCGTATGCAAAGTAATAATGATAGTGGTGAGGTAACCTCTGAGGCGTCATACGTTGTCTGTGCCTGTAAATCCACCAGTTTAGCCCACAGATGAGAAAGAGCGAAAGAATATGAAAGACTTAACGGTGCTGACCGGTTCAGAACTTTGTTGTTGCAGCGGTGATCACTACTAGTGAGTGCATGCGCACATCCGCACTTACTTCGTTTTGACCAGTTATGTCAGTGTAAGGCATTTAAAGTAACATTGATAAAGTTCATGTCTGATGGACTAGCGTGGCAAACAATCATGTTTCTGGCGTATTCCTGGTCAAGAGCACCGAATATCTGTTGAAGGGAATCCCTTAGTTGGTTCCGTTTGTTACCTCTACCAATGAATCACTGTACATCTGGCTCATCGAACTCCAATTGAACACGAAGAAACCTGTCAGTCGAACAACTGTTCTCGGCAGCAAGAACTAGTCTTTTTTGGTCATTCTGTGGGACAGTAATCCATCAGCTTCAGCACGAGGTCCATTTTGAGTAGCCTATACACGCCGTATTGGAAAGGAACATCCACCTCTTGTTGGAAGAAAGAACTAGTAACCAACTGAAAAATACAGTCATCAAACATCACAAGATGGGTAAAACGATTGAGGACCAACGACGGAAACTTTCAGTGAACAAAATTGTCAGTCGTTTTCTCTTTGTCTACCTTTTCAGTGTAAATAAACGAGCTCTGGATCTCCGTGACTGCTGCAAAAACTAAGGGAAATATGTAATTATCTCAGATCAGCCGTCTTTAGAACGATAGCTCGCTGCGACGTGAACTTACCTTATTTGACCTAGTCAATCGAAATGCAGCCTCCTGCTGTGACGACTTTGTGCAACTTAACCCTTACCTTTTGTCCTGCTGAGATTCTCCCAGGAAGCACACGTGATGACGTCCATAGCTTGAACATCTGTTTTGTCCTGTACCGCACGCGTCTCCACCTGAGTAAATCCTTGTTGGATTTCGAACTTAATCATAGTTCGTCACTTTTACCTGTCTGACTAATTCATGGTGGATCAACAGCGAAAAAAGCCTGGTATTCTTGTAAGCGTTTATTTTTTATGCTAATTTTGCGGATTATCTTCTGTGTTTTCGGATTTGCTTTGTGTAAGGTGCGTATCACGCTTTCGCTTATTCCGGATCAAGTAACACCATTCATTTTTCGATGCAGCGTAGCTTTTCTTGGAGTGATTGTTACACCTTTTCCATATAGAATCCTGATGCAAAGTGATCGCAACCTGATGTAAATATGTACGTTCTCAAAAGTGTTCAGGATGGTACTCCGTCTTGCGCTTACCAAACTTCAGGTGGTAATAATTTGGTCTTCCTTGAGTTTTTGGCTGATCCGGTACACTTTTTTGGTGCGTTTTCTCTCTTTCTTTCCATGATTCCTGTGCTTTCCCTTTTCTTCAGGATTAATCTGGTAGGAGATCGCTCATATTCGCTTGCCTGCTTCTTGTTGGTCGGTCGTCATATTCAGTCCTTGCTAAAGCATTTCATTGTCGATTGGTCTTATATGTGGGTCTATTCTCCTTTCTCTCTGCATCCAGTCTGGATGCCAGCCATGTCAGGTAACCGTACATACGTTCCGGGGTATATGTACATAGTTAGCGGTCTTTTATCCTTATCTCTGGTTCATCTGGCCTAGTGTTTTTTCCTAGTGGTGACAGCATAGCTCATTTGCGCGACCTGTTTGCTTTAATGCTCAATTCGTAATCACCAGTTCATTCTGCTCTAATCAGATTGACTGACACAATTTACACAAATGGTTCGTGATTTTGAACAACTGTTTAATGGTGGTGCAAATTTTTGCTTATGTTCATGGCTGTTAGTGGTGTACTTTTGATCTGATCCGCCCCTTGAATGCGAGCAGTCCAAAAGTCTATGCCCAGTCTATGCTCAGCAAATCAATACCCGGTTTAGATATGAAGACCTGAGTTCTTCTCGATACCCGTGACTGGAAACAAGCACAACAACGAGCGGATGATATTTACTATTCCTAACTTTTTTAAACTTCGATTCTAGCCTAAAAGGATTCAGACAGTTACGGTGCCATGTTACTTTAATCCCGTTTCTGTCATAGGAACGTAATTTGTCACTCGACCTTAATTTCTTGTCACTAGTAAAACAACACGTAATTTGCCGTAGCTACTCACGGTGACCTTCTAGACCTTAATATATCCGCAAATGTGTCACACTACTACAGGGGTTGTTGTTGATCTGTGATTGAATGGTCTATAGGTAAGATATCTTGTGCAATAAATTTGACCCTTTTCAAACGTCTTCCATCCTTCTAAACTTGGACTCAGATGTGACTTCAGTAGCTATTCCTAATCCACTGTTTGATCGGAAGTTTCATTGTGATTCCTCTCCGAACACCCGATCCATCAATCCCAGATTGGCCCGAACGTCCATGTTTTTATTCATCATTTGTCTGAACGGTCCTATCTCAAAACAGACAGGGTCGCAGTATCTGGTGAGTTTCCCACATTTTCGTTTGGTTTTGTCTATTCAGTTGTGGCTATGTTCTACTTTCTTCCAACTCGTCTCACTGATCAAGTGGATTTAGTGAAAATCGCCTTCTGTTTTAATGCATCTATAGTCCACCGCAGATAAACCTGATATATCTCAGCGAGCGCGTGACCTTTCGGGTAGCAGTGCGGGTACCATGGCAGATGCTTCATCAGCTGCTGGGAAAATCCGATGCCCTTCCACCGCTGGTGCTGTTGTGCTCTCTGGAACAACGGCCCCGTTTCAACGGTTTCTGACCGTTTTGCTTGCTGGCACCTCACAGTCGACTTCAGGCAGCGAGACAAACCTCAACATCGGTCAAAACAGTGCGACGGAAGACCAGACATGCATAACTTCTATTCCCGCCTCAATGAACTCGCTTGGGTCAGCATCTGATCTTCCTCCAGCTGGCAACGTAACACCGATTCGTACTGCGCATCCCACCTGGGTATCTGTTTGGTCTTCTTTGAAATCATCCAGTACTCCGCTCCCATGCATCGTTATTTTGATGGCAGATTCCGAGTAAGCGTATGTTCTTTGCCTCTTAGATGCATTCTTTCTTGAAACCCGACACTGGTGTATAGCGTGATTCCGAACTTTCAAGGTTGCCGAGCAACTGGCTTGGAACTGTCGGTCTCACAATAAAACCGACCAAAACACCGTCTGCACCAAATGGGTTTTGGTCTTCGGAGCCCAAGCATTGATCAATATCACCTTGCAATTGCGTCTCAAAATACGCAGACATTTTGTGCCCCGTAATGTGTTTCATACAGAGCCCTCTTTTTCCTGGATGTCTCCTTAATTTTTCTTGTAGACAATAATTTTTCCAACCGAAATTTTACTTTCCCATTATGAATATTAAGCCTTTGATGAAATTTTAACGAGAATGGCGCGGTTGGAAACTGGCCAATGATCACTAGGGTCTCTGGTACCAACCGAACCCTCGCTGATCAAATTAAAGGGATGTGTGCGAGTAGCAGCATTTGCGTTTACAGTAGTTCATTTGGTGGTTGGCTAGTAATTTGTGTGGTATCATGCTGCTAGAATGGTCTTCATTGCAATCCAGGATACAGGTACGGTGACCGCCTCTCTTCAGCGATCAACAAGCAACCCAAGCTTCGCTTGACGCAAAGGTTTTTTGTATTAGGTTTTAATTCGTCTTCCATGTGAACGGCATGTTTGCTTTCGGAAACCAACCACACGTTTGCATTTTGGAAATAAATCCTGCTCGCATTTGCAAACTTAACCAAAGCAATACTAACCAATCTCTACTATCAGTTTTTGCATCACGAGGGTTATCACGGTAGGCAACATCTGTAGACAGTTGGGAATCGCACATATACTGACTGATGAAACACTGGCACTAACTGACAGAATTCGCTGCTGGTGGAATCCAGCTTGTGTGTGTCCATGCAAAATTCAGCTTCCCCTTCGAACCAGAGAACACCCATAACGTTCACACAGTTTCTCTATACAGTTTGTATACAACAGTGCGCATGTACTTCGAGCCGTTTGACGTACAGAAAACCTTGGGTTTGGAAAATGACCATTGACCACCATCACTGACTTGCCGGGCATTTTCGTTGTATAGATATAGTCAGTAAACGACCACAGAAATAAGTGGTCTCTTAACGGAGTAAGGTCGGGAGCTTTTTGTTCATGCTATGCTTTATGTAGAAAAAGGCGGCTAGTTTCGGCTTGGCATCCTCGTCAGACTTAAACCCGTTTCTTCTTCGTTTGGGCTTATGATTTTCAACAGATCACTAAGATGATCCGTGGAGATGGGGTTCGTCCTTTCAGCTGTGCACAGCGATGATGGGCTGTGGCCGATCATCTTATATTCCACTTCTGATCATCTTTATAAACCCACTGGCTGGAACAGTTGATTCGAGCAATAGTACTTGGCTTTGGCCAGTAGGCTGTGACATATTCTGATAAAAAACTTGGTTATAGCGAATAGCGAATACTTTGAACGGATACCGTTTGGAACTTAATTATCTTTTTAAATGCTCCGTTAGATGTTCATTTTATTCCGGTTGACGCCCAATGCCCTCACCTAGGTCTCTTTGATCAATTTCAGGAATGGTCTGCCGTTTATTCAAGCTGTCGGCACGACTGCATTTCCCGAACGCACATTTATGTCGTTCGATGCGGTGGTTTGGACGATGAAATGGCTCTCCGATATTGAAACGGTGGAACAAGCTGTGTCTTATCTACAGGTGTGTGCAGACTCTTCTCCTTATCACACCATTGTTATTTTTGTGTTTGAGGTGATCAGATCGCACCGTGTGTGATAATGTGTATGGTTTCTCCGAAATCGGTGTCGCGCCACTTCTCCAGCCGTCACCCACTCAAACTGGCAACGATTTACCTTCGCAACCTACTGTCACATGTTCGTTTCACTCCGTGTCCCCGCTTTTCAGAGGCACTTAGGAACTGCTTTGAGACTTCTGGTACAAGTGTAGATTCCCCTGTCCAATAATCTCTCGTGAACCATTTTCCGCTATAACTGGCTGCATCCCTTGTTTAACTGTTTCTTCTTAGCATCATCATACCTGTCAACTTAGTCATTTTTTGTTCCTCCCCCGTACTTTTTGGTGTTCGACTTTTTCCTGTTTTCTGACTAGTAGCACAGGGATATAGTGTGTTAGCCTGGTTTGCCGTTACTTTGTAACAGTGCCCTACAGTGTTCTAATGTAGGGCGTTGTAATCACGCCTACCAAGCTACGGATAAATTGTAGACCACCTGTGTTTGTGCTCAACTCCGCGCTGATTGCGAATAGAGCGCCATGTGGTAACGTGCCTCATTTGCGACTTTGTGGATTTGAACTGAACGCGTGTCGTAGGTTGAGTGAATGCGCACTATTATGTCCTTCTGTCGACCGATTTCAAAACGTTCTGTCTGTTGTAGAATATAAGTCCTTTATTGAAAATCCGAACTAGAAGATTTCGCGTCGAAATTCCCACAGATTTCCCTATTCTTTCTTACTCATTTTTCGGTCGACTCAAAACTGTTCTGCTTTACTCTGCCAAACAATTCAGCAATTACAAACGTCTCTCCAGAATAAGTAGGAAGGTCCGTTGAATTTGTTCAGACTCACGGTTATGAGCTGACTGTTTTGTGGAGTTTCCCATCAGAAGTTTTTCTTTCCCCTTTGAGAGTGAACTACGAAATCGTATCCCCTGAAATTGGAACGTTGGCCTCTCAAGCAATCATCCGTTTGCCACAACAATGACTGTCTTGCTGGGACGGTTATAAGCTAGGCAAATGTGAGACGTTATGGTTTTAATGAGATAGTTACTTTCCCTTTTTGACTCATTCGCCTACTGAATTTTAGGGGGCACATGCAACTGACCAGCCTCAATGACTGAATACATTCGCTTCGTTTGGCTACCACGCGTATTCACAGCAGTTGAGTCAGCAGTGCGTTGGTTACCGTTGCTTACCGAATCAGTGCTTCCCCAGGTAGTTGAAAAGATCCAGGACTATCCTTTGGTATTGCTTCAACGCATGATTCCATTTGCTACCCTTAGCACGACAGGATGTCTTAAGGAGAAATTTGTGCCCAGTTGGGCACTGAAAATGTAGACGACAACGGCAAGTTTATCTTTGTTCAGTCAATTAGACCAGAATGACTAGTTGTGTAACAAAAACTGATTATCGCTTCCCACTCTAATCCCAATTCACCGTGCACTCAACAATTTTACGAAGGGCTACAAACCAGACTTTGACGAAACACTGCCTCCACTCCTATGTATTCTGTCAGTTGAACATCGGTCACCTCGTAGAATTTCACAGTCTGATTTCAGCTCCTCGCACTTCAATGATGTAACCACGGTAAATTACGTCTAATTTTGGCTGGGACTTGGTCACTAAATAAACGTTGTTCGGTTCTTGGAGGTGAAAACCACACGATTCTGAATCTGTAAGTCGTTGCTCCTTATTCTACCTACGGTTGCGAACCGGGTCAGACTTTTGGTTTCATATCTCGCCACTCTCAGGGTAGATCAACAAACCTTCGTACGTGCACACATCGATGGATGCTGTTGATTCTCACTGGAAACAAACCCACACAAACATATTTTCTATTACATATTTATTGCCTATCCACACTGTGCACACTGTTATGGCTAAACGTCCAACTTCTTCGTGGACAGCCGCCAATGTGCTTTGGCCTAATTCCTATACCCGGATTACACTGCGCATACGTGCAGTTCCTGCACTAAGTGGTTTACATTCGCATGCCGTCAGGTACATGACGCGGTAATTACACATGGCGTAGTGGTGTTGTATATCTTGTGATGGGGCAACGGGTAATGGAATCTTTGGGTGAACTGCTTTTAGCTCCAGATTTTGTCAGTGTGCCATTTATGCTTCCGATGCTTCGGTGACGCAGTCCGATTCCAACCGTACCACATCGCACGAGAAATTGGTATTGCTTTTTGGTGTATGTAAAGTAGCCTCTCTCTGAGGAATCTCTGCAAGGCATCCCATAAATGCTGGGTACGGTCTCACGTAATTATTGCCTCTCTTTTCCCGATATCTCGACAATCACAACAGTCACTGAAACGTTTTGCGTTCCGGAGTGTAATAACTCTCCGGTGATTACCCAGTGGTGTGTGCATACAATGTCATGCATTCGTTACATTCGAAAACATATCGACTATTATCATTGGTGCGACAAAACGCGGGCTTATCTCCATGTTTCAGCTGTTTTTGCACTTTTTTGGTTGTTTCCTTTGTCTTATGTTCGTGTATAACGTGATTTCTATGACCTTTGCTTCAAAATTCCTCTTGAGCCTTACATAATCACAAGGCCAGAATCTAAATATCAATATCTCCTTTCGCACTAAAATCATCAGTAACTACTAACAGGGTTTCAACGTTTTACTAAAGAAGCTCATGATGCTTTTGTGCTGACATTTGAAATTATGTTTCCCACTTTTTCGGACATGGCAATCTGTCACGTGAAGGAGGATACCGGTCCACTCTGTATCTGGCTTGCATTGCTTAATTAGTGGTTTCGTTTAAAGGTTAGGTGTGCTTGTCCGACGAAAGAGGCACACTTTCACCCTGTTGGTGTTGATTCATAGTGCTTCCAAGTGTTTCACACAAGCAAGAATAGTTTCCCCTATTTTGAGCGCACTACCTGGTACATTTTCAAGCAGACCACAAGAATTTCATCAACACATTATTCTATGTACCACTTTAGCTGTTTTTCACCGCTTTCCCATTCTCGGGTCAAGGTCGTTTCTGCAAATTTTGTCACACAACCTCTCTGCTGAGTACAGTAGCTGATGTGTACTCCTCGATTTAGGGAATTTCAAATTAAACCTGAACACTGATAACACAGCTGTCCAACAGTAAACTACTAAACTGTATGGAAGTATTGAAACGTTTTCCAGTTTTATTTTGTGAAGTCCAGCAATCCGATTCGAGTTCCAGCGCGTAGTGCGCTAGTTTGACCCAGTAGGATTGAACACTTAATTTTTAAGGTAAGTCAAACCTCTAGCAAACCTCGAACATCCTCTTTCGGACGAGTCGACCCACTTTAATAACTGACAGCGTTTTGAAAGCTTGTGGTTATTTCCGCAGATGGCCACGATGTTACCACCTAATGGCCTTTCTGGCGAGTATTTCCTCAATCACGGGACGCGACTGTGTTCTTTTTGTTTATGAAACCGATTGCGGAGTCCACATGGTCTCTCCCCCCTCCGAAGAGCGAATAGTTCCATTAAGAGAACGGGATGCGTCAGTCCCAAGATGAACCCATAGTTTTCTAGCTCGGAAACCAGGCAACGAACGGATTTTTCTTGTCCCATTGATGTTTTTCCTTTGGGTGGACTGAGTGGAGAATTCCACGGGATAAGCAGTACCATCGTTCTTACAAAGCCTGGTTCTTCCTTCTGCGTGGTTATTCGAACCTTCTTTTCAGGTTTTGCCACTCCGAGAGTAATAATTGTGGCTTGGCACGTCCCGTTTACTTTTGGGTATTATCATCTATGGCACTTCCACCCGTCCAGGTGTATAATTAATTGATTATTAGCCAATTTCCTAAGTTCCTCACCAGTCCAGGCTCTTGCGGCCCACTTTCATTACCACATGTTACCAATGGCCTGTTGTATGATAAGTGATCAGCAGATGGAGCGAGATGGCTCGGTGGTTTGAGAGCGAACTTACTGACCGGAAGGTCCGTGGTTCGAACCCGACATCTGCCTCTCGACTTCCCCTGTCTAGGCTTGGGCAACCTGGCAGTATCCCAGCCCTCGTGCTTCCTTCTGGTGGCATGGCAGCTAGGCACCGAAAGAGTGTTACAGCTGAACGATTTTTTTATAGATCAGTACTCGTTTTTCTGAGTATTTTTTTCTGTGGAAAGTACACTAATGTGATAGGCGCCCACTGCGAACTTTCACATAAGACGACATATTTTTTTACTTACGCACTCACCTGTATAGCAATTTGATTTTGACGGGAGACTCACCTAGAAGCCAGCTGAATCTGTCGTTTATGATGTCTTCTTCAACTGAATTTGCTGCATCATATCGCCTCATGTTTCAGTTGCTACGATATTCTAGATGTTGCAATACATCGCAATACCAAGAAGGGCGAAACCGGTTGTGGGCTATCGAAGAGTTTTCAGCAACCCTATGAGTAGTGTATTACGTCTATACAATATAGTTTTGTTGGTTTTTGTTAGTCCGGCGCAACTTGAGAGATATAGCTGAACTAGAAGTCCCGTTTAGTGTGTGGAACGTTCGTAAAATTCCGTGTCTGTCATCTTTTTAGGTTTTTCTCATACGTAGGATTACTTGTGCCTCCTATCCTGCGCTACTGATAATTAATAATTGTTAGCCGGCTTTCGGTTTGGGTTCACATTTCATTCACGGGCCCTGGAGGCCGTATATACATGTGTTCGTGCTGTATCACAATCCTGGCGGACGCCAAATGAACTGTTTTGCTTTTGGTTTATATATTCCAACAATCAAAGTCGAAGAGTCACACCTCACTTCATGTAGTTTGACGGGCTACATCTCAGGTGACATGTCTTTCGGAAGGGGTGGTCAGTAACATCAAATCACGCTTCATAATTGAAAGTTTTAGTGGATCGAAAGTCGCAGAGCGTTTAATTACTGCGCGCAGTGCAATAACTTTTCATACAACTCAGATCACAAACGAGGTGATGATTTCACCTAGAAGCATTATATCAGCTCATCACCAGTGTTGGACACGGATGCTTCATTTATATACAACCAACATTTACTTGAAATTCCAGTTGTGAGAGAAAGGATGGGATTGGGTAGGAAAATAGTTCTGGTCTACCACAAGCACTCTGAGGCGCCTGCACTTTCAGACTAATTTCAGCAGTCTGATATCAGTTAGTTGTCACATCTGGCAGTGTTTCCAACCAGACCCAGGGGGAGTCCCTCAGACTTTTCGTAATCGCTTGAATATTCTTTTGTCAGGTCAGAGGTTAATCATCCCTCGGCTTGTGCCAGTCCAGATTAGGGGCGTACAAAGCGCTTTACACACCCTTCGATTAAAGTGGACCGAAGTTGTTTCAAACGCGGGTTGCTGACAAAGAGTTCCATGGTCCACATCCACCCCACACTTCTTGATTTCTGCTATCCCGGCTTGGACAGCGTGGTAACCGTTCATCGAGATGTCACAGCTGGGCGGCATCTTTGAGCAAAGCAACTCTTACCAGAATTTCCCACTGTTGTTAAAGCGTAGGAATTTATGTGCCGCGTAACACAGGAACTTAATGGGTTCAGTGCTAATAGGATCGTTACTGTTAGAGTGGAGTACGTTCCCGGATGTGATTGCTCACAGTTCGAATGGTTTAGAAGCCTTAGCACAGTTACATATCTGGTATACATCACCACACAGGCACAAGCTGGAGACAAAACCGATTATTTGAACCTAAAAACTGTTCAGAAGTTTGCTGACTGGGCTGACGAATGGTTTTCAGCAACCTTACGAGTAGTATGTTACGTCGACACTGTGTCGCGATATCTCGAATATCGTACCAAATGAAACATTAGGTGGCCTGGTACAGCACATTCAATTGAAGAACATCATAAGCGAGTGATTCAGCTTGGATTCAGGCGAGTCTGCTATGAAAACCAAATTGGCATGTCGAAAACCGATTATTATTTTGGTATTCGCAAATCTCCCTTAATAACATTTATGGGATGTGTTTGGTCTTCCACCGGAACCAGCCACCGGGATGGTTGTACCTAACTCAAACACTGATTTGTCCTATGGAGGTAGACACACTCCATTTGAAAAGCGTCAACCTTATGAGTAGTGCCATATGAAGGACTACTTCGTTATTTTTTATGTTTCATACATTTACACATAATTGGAGCAAAAATCCTCAATCCTACTTATTGCCAACGTACACTTCTGATTTTCATGATGAGCATAAGCTGTTTTTGCTGTTTATATGACAGACTTTACTGGACGCTGGTTGGATCCGCCACGCTTCTGGGAATCCCGCGCACGCCTTCATCTATGGCTGTTATATTTATACGTTACTGCTTCCTGACACCAAGATGCTGTCTCCGACCTCCACGGATGCACCTAATACTTCGTTCTTAGAAGCTGTCGATGTCGCTGGGCAATCAACACCAATAACTCCGAGCCAGCCACACTTTGCAGGTCAGGTTTTTGTCAACACTTTGGGTCGACCAAATCCAGTCAATCCACTCAGCCTAGTATTTAGTGGTTTTGCTTGCTTGAAATTGCTTCCGCTCAGAAATTATCAGAAAGTATAGAAAACAGACTATTTCTGTGTATCTGCCATTGGACTCCTGTATAATATACCATGATTCCCACGCAAAATATCCGTCCAAAATCCGTGTTATGCTGCTGGGTTTGTAACAACGTGTCGTCGCATTAGAGGCATACCAATACATACGAATATCTGTAACTTAACTATAAACAAAACTTTCGGCAACAATATTTTTTTCTTCCGACTATTTTCTTCCAGTCGTTAGCACGTTGCGATTCTCTATCTTCAGTGCTGGTTAGTATGGTCAGCACATGAGAAAACGTGCATGGTGGTGGCAACAGTGTAACGAATGCGTCCTACACTGTGCCGCGTTGCATCCTGAAACGATATTGATACCCGCTCAACTGTTGACGTGGCGCAATGATATGGATTCGAGAGAAGCGCCACGAGACTGATTCAGGTGGTGGTGGGAACGAGTCACACTGTGTTTATACATTGAGCGTATGATTGCTTTTATTGTTGGGAGAGTTGCAAAGTCAAGATGCGAATTTACAGAACGTTTCAAAGGAATATAAAAACAGCACGTGAATGGCTGAATACATTTGAGGAGAGTAGCCAAGATATGACTGTGTATGTTTGCGAAAGATGAACAATGAGCCGATGCGGCTCAGTGGTTAGAGTGTGAATTTACTGACCGGAAGGTCCGTGGTTCGAACCCCACCTCTGCCTCTCGACTTCTCCTGTCTAGGCTTGGGCAACCTGGCAGTATCCCAGCCCTCGTGCTTCCTTCGGGTGGCATGGCAGCTAGGCACCGAAAGGGTGTTACAGCTGAATCGTTTCCGTTTTGAACCGATGTGTGGCGTAAGCCAGTAATAAATTCAGGTTAACATTCTTTTACAGAACATGGTTTTGTTAAAATACGATTCAGGTGAATCTCACCTTAGTGCCTCTCTTCATAAAATTCTTCAACTGCACGTGTTGTATAAAGTCCCATCATGTCTCATTTGGGGGAATTTTAACGACTCCGGAATATTTCCCGTGATATAGCACTACTTATGCAGTCGACGAAGACTCTTGGACAGCCCACCACCGGTTTCAACGTTTATGAGACTCATTGGATGAACCTATTCGACGAATTTCCACCAATCTTGTTTCTCACATTGGATGTATGTGTGGTTTGTGAATTGAAATTCCGTTGGCTACTACCTTAAAGGAGAAAGAAATTCACAGTGATTTTCTTGAATGATCTTGAATTGGGGCCTGCTCTTCTAGCCATCCTCATTGTGCTGTGTGATCAACTTCCTGCGGCGATCACATAAGACTAGTATTTCCCACTCATATTTTTCGACTTTCACTACATTTTCGGAATCTGCTCTCTCTGATCATATCCCCTCAGCCTACACTGTTGAGGTACCCCAGTATTTACTGTGTTAAATGGGACAAGTTCCAAGTAACGGCTTTTAAACAATTGGGGAATGTGGTACAGTTACCTGTCTCGATTCGTTTTTCAGACAGACTGAGTTTGTTGTTCCGTGTACTGCTACGTGAATAGATAAGTTATCAACTCTTAGTTTCGCGGTTTTTGACCTTACCAATCATAAATATATTATAGTACTGTGGTCGAGATCACATGCAGTATAGCCCTACCGTTTTGTTTATTGTTCCATTTTTGCGTAGTGCGCGGATTGTTGGCTTGAGGTATAAATACGTTTTTGCATGGTTATTTTAGAGTACAAACCCGAATGCACATTGCATGAACAGGAAGGCTGACACCAATGTCTTTTTTACTGTTTGTTTCTGTGGATACTAGTAAGTTTCCTAAGCGTGTTCAGGGGTAACCGAAATATCCCATTTATTCGTATCACACACCTGGATATAGACTCACATCTGGATCCTTCGTGAGGAAGCTGGAGTGTCATCAGCTTCTATCGTCAGTCATCGGCAAATGGTTAGGCGGCCAGATGGTTCGTCACAAAGGCTGTCGTGTCGACGTGGACTAGTCAGCTGACCAACCTCCATTGCTTTATCCGCTTACCACAGAAGCTTAGCTTAGTTTTCCACGAGAGCCAAAGTGAATAGCAACTTTGAGTGGATGCGGGGGACAGACATATTTATGACCGAAGCTTCTGGAATTCATTGGTGATATGGGGATTTATATTGAACTTGTATGCACTTATTTCATTGTTGTCAATATTTGTTCCGAGACGGACAATCTATGTGATTGGTTGTAACTTTCGTGCTGAACCGTATATGTGGTAATATTTTCTATGACATCCATATGGCGAGAGTTGCCACCGTTGTTTTAAAAAGTGATTAGGAGGGACACAACACAACAACCCTTTGTGCGGATACTGATTTGAAGTCATGACGTCACTACCACCTTGCATCTACGAAAAAGAACTGTACCTTTGGGGTAGCTGGTAATTGCATTTTGTTGTATTAAGTTTGTCCAAATTGGCCTAGTTCGACTTTCTAACTCCTCCCTACGGTAAATTGCATTTGTTGGTGTGTGTAATGATAAGTATTTCGCAGTTCCCTACCATCGGCATAAGTTTACTTTCTATCTCTTAAAATTTGTTTACCGCTTGGCTCCATCACACTGCCAACTGAATTGTCCCGGAATGGTCAATCTCTAACGGCAGTCTGGGATTTACTTTGAAATTATTCTCATATTCTGCTCGGTAAACTGGTGAATCGGACACAACGTTAGGGACCTTGTAGAGTAGTGTGGTGCTCGAAACCTCAAGACACTAATCCGCATACGCTTGTTATTGTCCGCGAATCGGTACCTGACTAGTGCCAGCTATACTAACGCAACATATCGGTTTTCATGTGCGTAATTTGCAGTGAAAACACCCCGGCATGATTGCTGTTTTTCTTATTCTATGATAACAACCGAAAAAAATATTATTCGAGTCTATTACGGTTACCCGTTAATCAACATTCACTATGGTTACCTTTCACTGGGAGACTTTTATTACTATTAGCCATCGTACATTAGTTACACTGTTGTCGGTGCTCTACACAGGGATGTTTAGCCTGGATCCTAAGATAGTTCAGCGCTTGAACATGCGAGATTTATTATTGATTTTACTACCAGCTCACTTCACTGGTAAAAAAGGCAATTTCTATGGATGCAGACTATCCAGCTTACCTCACTGCGTAGGCATTCAAATAAAATACTTTACCAGCGTTTCTGAATCCAGCATTAAGCTATAGTATTTTCTAAAATGAAGTTCGTGTAACCTGAAGAAAACATGAGGGATAGCACACTGCGGGATTGCCCAATTCAAGAAAGAACAATCGAGGGTTAAGAGTGAATTTCAACCGCTAGCATTTCGTGCATGAACCTGACCTCTGAGTAGACAAGTGGTTCACTCATGCTATGTGTAACTGAACCTCTCTTGTCAATATCTACCAAGTCTCCATCTGGTTTCTATCTATATATACTAGCCTCTTCAGTATCTGGACGATATCGACGTTTGGCCTACAGTGAATGTCACACAAGTGACTCACTACTACCGCTGACGAGCATCAGTAGTCAGTCCGTTAGGCAGAAGTGTGCCGAGTCACCTGTAACATTCAAGTGGATAGATGTGACTTTAGGCAAGCTTATCTTTTAGCTTGGTTTTTACCGCTCCAGTCCGCCGAACGGGAGGCCGGTACATCGGGTTTACTGCGAGGCCTTTGTTGAACCGTGTCCTGGACTCATTTCAAGGGAACTGTTGTTTGAGTAGCAAATAGAGAAGAACATGGATGGCTCCTAACAGAACAGGCGTGCCCTTACCTTTGGGATCCTTGTGGATGCGTAATCTGTGTACAGTATAAAGCTGGTTTTTTTCAACGTAATGGCGCTACGTTTGTGAAACCTTTCAACGAGTTCGACCCTCAGTAAAACAAAAAACTTCCATCCAGGAGGTCATTTGCTTCTGGCAAGTCAACTCCCAGAGGCTATTTCTTGTCCTAAGTGGTCCGTTCCGCCTTCATTGTCTTGCATCTAATGGCACTCGTTCACCTGCTTTTTTCCCTATCCGCAAACATGGCGCTGTGATACGTTGCAGCATTCAACTTTAGCCGGTCATCAGTGATCACCAATCCTCTACTGCAAGCCAGGTTCGGCTAGTCCAACTTACTTTATCCCTTCACTTGCGTTGGCTAAGATCAACATACCAGTATTACGCAATTGTTCTCTTACTCTGCAGCGTGTATTTGCATTAGGCTACTCCACCTCTCTTACACAACCTGTTGTATATGCAAATCCTAACGGCGTATGGTGGTGCAGAAGGACATGACAAAGTCTTGTATTAAGCCCGTTTCCCAATTATTCACCACAAGGGGATTCCGTTACGTTTAGAAAGGTAACGGAATTCTCTGGTGGTGCAAACTGCACACACTCCAAGGAGGGATCCGCCTTCTGTAGCGTAAGGATCCGGGTATCATGAGAACCACCATAGAGTCCGGACATTAGTTTGATTTAGGAATGTCTTTCGTTAACCTTGACGATACCGTACTTTTATTGTTACTTCCGAGTTTTGATGTCACCCCAGCTAGTTGGATTGCGCCAGGTCAACTGTGTGTGTTTCATTGTGACAGCTACCGGCTATTTTCCATTTTTGAGTTAGAGGAATTCATTTTCAAGGAAGTTGTTGTCACAAATGTACTTGTCTTTACTGTCCTTTGGTTAGGGACGCCTGAGTGAGTGAATGAATGAATGCCAGTGATCCTACAGGGGAAACAGCAGGGAACGACGTTTCTTGATGTCGGTTAGATCAGGTCCTAACAATTATGACATTTATTTGGGTACCTAGCCAGCAAAATTATAAACCACTTATTGTTTGACACAAGAACAACCTTGCAGTTGAAACTGTGACAATCTTTCACGGATCACATAGTCATTCCGTGACTTTGTAGCCCATATTGTTTTCAGTCTTATGAGAAAAATGATGCAAATAGATTAAATAGTACAGTACAGCGTCCTTAAAGAATTTTGTAGTGAAGTGTTGGCCACGCAGTCGATTTCGACCGCCAATGGATTCGTTGCATTTCCAGGGCTGGAGGCTGCTGCCCTTACTGGCTGGGTTGGATTGCACCGTGATGAGTCGTTCAGATCTCATGTCCCTTGAGCCGTATGCAGCTTCTAGCGTTTGCATCATGCCCAACATTTAGAAACACCAGCGTCCCCCTAGAGTGATGTTTTTACACCAGACTCCTAAAGAAAATGAAATTATGAAAGCTGTTTATTTGAACATCACTGGTTTCCTATGCATACATGACTGCAGAGAATGGACTCAAGCCAGGGGGTTTGGATTCTGCTTTGTGTTTACATTAAAGATATTGCCTGAATAAGGAGCTCCTTCTTTCTTACTGAGACTCATCAGGTGGACGTAGAGGACACGTGGATTATTAGTCTGTTACCGGGGCCTATACGTTCAGTTCAGGTTACTCTCAGTAGACTAGAATTATCAGAGCTAGTAGCACATATGTCCCACCAAGTTCGAATATATCGTAGGGTTAATGAGTATGTACATTTGTTTTTCAGTCGGGTGCCACAAAAATATCGAGCTTCCGAACTTCGAAAGTCCTACCAAGGAAAACAAGACAAAGGTGTTTTTGAGGGAATCAGGCACGTTAGGGTGAGTAACATGATTCACTAAGGGGGCTGGACGACGCATAGAATTGGCTCTTGACTGACAATACAGTCTATAGATTGTACACCATCCATCCGCAATTTTGTCCTTGAGCATTTGTTTCGAATGGCGTCCGAATGGCACCTTTAGGCGGTTTCTCATGCTGTCTGTCGAACTGCCTGTTGCACCTAGACAACCTAACTTTACACCTTCCCCCGCTTCATCACATGAAAGTAGGAGGGTAGGTCTACATACTGGAGCACTGCGTTGCAGAAGGCACTCAGGTCAAGTCTGTTCCGCTAATCATTCAGGCATGTGTGGATAACGGTACGGCCATTTGATAGCGATAAGTCACGCATCCGACCGTCATCTAACCACCCATTTTTGTCGTATCAGTTAGGTCTTAGTTTACACACACATTCTTTAGCCGACAGTTAAGTCAGTGGCAAATGTGAAGGCCCTCGGTATCCAATAGAACTAAATTGGTCATGTGCACCTAACCACTCACCATAGCCCTGTAGTAATGATTCCTTGCCCCACCTTTTCAAGCTGTGCATTTTAGTTCCAAGTAAAAAACCGCCCCTCTCGGGTAGACAGTCCGAATGAAAGGATGGCTTCTCTTGGAAGGAGAGGATTTCGATAAGTGAGACCACCGGGTATCGATTGTGCTTCTGGTAACTCATTTCACTCATGACTGACTGATTCTATTGTTTGCTTGATAATATACTAACAATTCTCCTTAGGATAGAATACTTTGTGATTGTACTTTATGTTCGTAGTCTTTGAGCACAGCGAAACCTGTAGTGGAATGTATCTGTGGATATTGATCTGCACTGGCAGTTCCGAAATTTTGGAAAGTTACGGAAATGCCACAGTTTGATCTGTTTGCTCCCCTCCACTGAGCTCACGGCGTTCAGCATGAATTGCACCTAACTTATTGTCTTCGCGTGCTGCCTGTCAATGAACCATATGACGAACCGTGATTAACATGGTGAACCATATGATAGTAAACCGTTTATCGTTTTTTGAAGTGTTAAGCAGAACAGATGTACAGAGTCCACACTTCAAGTCATTAGTCACTTCCGCTAAAAAGAAGGCACTAACTCTTGTAGGAGTAGTGTCTGACTCACACTATATTATTCAGACGTGTCATTAGTTGCGGTGCATGCAAAACCACTGGCTTTCTATTCCTTATTTATTCTACGGAGGACGTGTTCGTGGCATCCTTGTCGTCGTTTATATCCCATACTTCCAGATGTCCCACCGTTTTTCTCCTACCCCCTAGGTTGTCACAACCATTGATTGAGACTGGCTTCATCCTTGCTGTGGTGATTCTTTTCGTTTGGCTTGGTAAAATTCACTCGCCTAAAACAAGTGAATGTCTCGTTGGAATTCCCGATAATGATTTTGACATAAAAATCGTGGAGCCGAAATTTTCTCCAGAGCCAATTCGCATAGGTCATTCCGAACCAGACGAGTGACCAGATGTTATTTTCACATGACCCTCACATTTCGTGACAGCTTAACATGAAGCTGGCCATCGATTTAAAAAAGACTGAACCATATATTTCGGTTAGTTTTATTCAGCCTGTTGAAGGGCAACCAGTCACTCATTCTTTTTTCTCACAACACAAAAAGAAGTCCCATAACCTGTAAGACTACGTCCAAATTGAGTCGGAAGTTTTCGTCTGCGACAAAATTACATGGTTTTATGACAATCACATTTCATCCACATTTCTAAGGGACCCACCACAGTATTTACCATACATTTTGCCTACTTTCGATCTTCAGAGTAGTGCTGTATTCCCTACCCAGTCCTTCCCAGAAGTTTCTGTTGAGTGCTCACTCTTTAGCTCCGACTATAGAGCCCCTCTTTCTGATCAGATTGGGTTCAAGTAGAACATAAGGTTAGCAGAAACTCGGGAACTGCGTCTACCTGATAAGTCTCAAGAAGCCGGTCGTGGGCTGTCGAAGAGTTAGTAGTATGAGTAGTGTGTTACGTCTGTCCAGTGCGTTGCGATATCTCAAATACCAACTGAGTACCAAGTACCAACTGAAATATGAGGCGGACTGGTGCAGCACACTCAGTTAAAGATGAACATCATAAACGAGAGATTCATCTGGGTTGCAGGTGAGTCTCCCGTGAAAATCAAATTAGTATGCAAATGAGTGTATTTGTCAGATTGGTTATTAATCAGAATTAGGGAGTCGCATAATCACAGTTGGGAATATGTGTAAACGTTACTAGGTTCTACGCCAGTGTGTATTTCATGTGTACTCACAAGGTAATTTTTCGATATCATTGCAGTTGGAGATTGTAGAATTGGACTTACATATAAATATCCCCTTCGGTGCATAGTTGCGTTGCAGCCAAACTGACGGACGGCGATGGCCGACACATTCCCAATTTGTCTGCGGCGCCAAACAGTTAGCTTACCACGAACCTCCAGTAACTCGCGACTTAACCATCAAACTATTTGTAGAGTTCTGACTGACTGATTTACAAAATACTAGAGATTGGTTTGAATTGTTCTCGGAACAGACGGCGGTACACAGTTTTTGAGTTGCGTCACACACTGCTTTTCGCCTCAAACGTGCTGTCACAACTATTAAATAAACTCATTTAATTTGTAAGCGTCATACGGAAAGGTATAAGCACAAGCTAACGTATTGCAGACTGCAAGTTGAGCATAGTTGTTAGATGATTGGAAGTAGAATTGCCCACTTAAACGGTCCGCATACTTACCCTTTCTTAATCGCCCGTTTGACTTCTCAGTGAGACTGATATTACCGATGACAGATTTTATAACCCCTATTTTGTGGGACCTATTCTAGTCATCTGAGACCAACTGTTTAACTGGGGACAAAGGGATTCACAACGGTTGGTCTTACATGTCCCAACAACAAAAATTAATTAATTCACGTTTCCATCACTCTCGTTTGAACAATCATTCTCACGCCCTGGCGCAATTATTCTGGTGAGAAGCACTGGACTCGAGTTCTGCTCTTATTAGGGCTCATCAGCAGTTCATATGTTTGGTGTGGACTCACCAGAATAATTGCTCCAGGACGGGAGGACGACTGTTCGAACGAGAGTGATGTGAGCGTGAATTCTACAAATCCCGCAACCACCTACAACTAAAAATTGATTAAGCCCAGAGAATGATGCCCCATACAACACATTTTTCTTGAAAATGTAGAGTCATTTGTTTTTGTACGTCTCCTAATTAAGCTTTTCCCAGGATGGTAGTTGCGAGAGGCATTATCGGTGAGTTCTCAAGATGTTTAAGCTATATTTAGCACTTCCAGGGAATCAGTTTGTGAATGCTGCAGTTTTCTCTAAGTATGACATTGTGAAGTCAGTGTTTCTGAAGCTTGTTCAGGTCGTCACTCCTGTGGCTGTCTGCGTGAATACCAGTTACAAGGGAAAATAATTCAACTTAGTAGTTGTCCAATCACACAGAACCGCTACTAATAAGATGAGTGTGTTTGTCTGAACGATATCCGTTTTCGATCACCAGTATGTCAGAATTTGTGCGGAACTCTCCACGTTTTGAAATCAGAAGTAGGACAAATCCCGACAACAACATAGATTTGATTTGAAGGTAAATGTGACGAGTAGTAATTTGGCCTTTGTGAGATTTATATCATTCCCTTTTCGATCGTAAATCAATTTTCGCAAGTATTGCAGGCAGTCGGATGGACGCGCTTCACCGACAAGTCGCAAACATACATCGCATTGTTGTAATCGACAGAGAGAGAGGGAGAGGGAGGGAGATAATAGACCTCTTTGGAGCAAAGCCACTCAATCGTTACGTTTTTTTCTGGCGATAAGAGTATTTAGTCTCTAACTCCCTTCAATTCCGGCGAAATACAATTGGTAGTGTTCTGGTGAGGAAGATGAATACTCTAAGAGATAGATACAGCTTACATTCTTCAGTTATTCTTCCCAGTTATCTCTGATAATAAATGTTCGTGAATTCTTCACCTCGTCTCTTGACTAAATGCTGAAAGCCAACTTTATCATTGGATCGTATGCAGATAGAGTTAGACTATTTGTTGTTTGAAATCCTAAAGTAGTTGTCGTTCGTAGCGAACAACCTTTGATGAAGAGTCTCCAGAATCCCCCCTTAGTAATATATATATATATATATATATATATATATATATATACGTATAGAGTTTCTATTTAACTTCTACTAAGTCTCTGAAGTTTCTGTACTTGTCGGTCTTTCATTTCAGCTCTATGAACACCTTAGCCTGTCAGTCAGTTTTCCTGGTCTCAAACGCACAGCCATCTCTCGAGAACTAATGCATCATCCATAAAAGTTAACATCTGATCATTGGGTATCTGATGGGTTTCATGGGTTCTATTTGTAGGTGAATATTCATATCTTCTAGTTTAGCTGGGTAGATCAGGTTTGGAGGTTGACGAAGTTGTTGTACTCCGTTGCATAACATGGAGCTGGCCATGATCTACTTAGACCCTCATTTTCGTAGACTTCATTCATCTCCGTTTTTCTCAATTTTTGGCCACCAGGTCTTTCGAATGCAGCATCTCAGACCAGTATCAACACCTGCCAGAATTTGGGACAAATAAAAGGATCTGATATTGGTACCAATGCATCAATAGCTCCGATTCCCGGCAGTCTCACGATCCAACCGATGGCATTCCCTGAGCCGTTTCTTCCCAGGGCTACGTCCGGATCAACTGAGTGGAGCGCTGACTTTCAGACGGACTGGACAGAAGTTGCTTTTGCACACTATGCTTGTAGCTCATCACGCTCACTCTCCCATTCAACTACGGATCTCAATCGTTGCACACTGGATACTACTGTAAATCACGCCTTCCCTCGTTCCTTTTGCCCTGGTGGATTTTTAACGTATACGAACATATCCACACTTTGTGATGTCAAAAACAAGACGGGCTACCAAGGTACGTTATAGTGTCATGTTGGTTTTTGTTACACAACCTAAGTTGTTCCATCACAAGCTGCTACGGCTCGTGTTTGGACGTACTTTTCATTTTCAAGAAGTCTCCTCTCCTGTCATTCTGGAAGATGTTTGTAGTTCGATCAAATTTCGGACATTACAATATTGAACTCCCCGTCGTTCAACATGCGAAATTGTTCCCCTTTAATCCTACTACCAGCATATGGTAGACACGCCTTGAACGTCTCTGCTGAACACATGAGAGTGCAGAGCCAGTATCTCTTCTAACTAGCTTACTTTGTAACTTAGGCTGTGCTATATTTCAGTGTAGTTTTTGACGTATGAGACGCATATGATCGTACGCTTGTTCCGCTTGTCACAGTATTTGAATACAGATAATACAAGGTGAAGAACAGGGTTTAGGAAAGTTTTGAGACTCATCGATGTGTGTCCTGTTGCTTTGGCGTCAAACACCACCAGATCAAATAAGCAAGTTCCGATGTTGGCCCAGGCAGATGAAAAAACAGACAAGCGAACGTGCTTGCTGATTATCCTATAGGATAGGTAAACGTTCGGGTGTCATTACCTGTTCACAGACCTTATTTTATCCATTAATGGATAAATATTGGGACAGACTAGTAAAGTTGGAGAGATCATATGAATGGAGGTTTCATTTCCTCTCTCTGTCTTAAAATCCAGCTAGTGTTTTGACTTTATCTGGCAAGGCTTCTGTGCTGAAAGTAAATCTAATAAATCCACTAGACAGTTTCCTGTTACTCGCAAAAGCTGACTGCTCGATAGGTCTAGAGAATCTTTCAGGTAGGTTTTAATACATTTTGATGTTGGCTTTATTCTTTGACATTCATTTATCAACCACGGATTTTGACCTTATCTTTATCCCAAAGACGCGTTGCCTTCGGCCGCTACAGATCCGCCTGTCGTGGGTATGACGGTATAAATGAGAGCCGATGGCCTAACTGACTCGTTTCGATTGAATAGCCCCATTTTCCTGATAAAGCGCGTTTCCACATATTGGAGATGATAGTTTTGATACAAGAGCGCAATTGGCCGCATAAATCGAATGTCAACATCATTACCCATTGACGTGTTTCGTCCTTAAGCCCGAATCCTGGCAGTTGCAACATGATCCAATTTATTGGTTGATTTCTTCACACGTCGTTGCTGAGCTGTGGGCTGATCTAGTTCCAATCATTCCTATCTTGCATACGTCTCACTCAATAGGGTTTGTTGGGCAGGCGGTCACCCGCATTGTGGGGAACGCTGCTTAGCCACTGGTGTGACGAGATTGCCTACCGGAGGGCAAACACCACCTGAGGTCCTCTAGCTTTACTTTTATGCGGTTCCCACCAGATCGAAGCAACACTTTGGAACATTACTTGGCCTAGTGTCTCTTTTGAGTTTGATCCGTACTGTGTACCCTGTCCTCGGTACCTGAGCTCACAATCCCTCTGGTGCCAGAGGTATCAGGTTGGTTGAATCCATTCTGACCTTCATGAGTCGAGAAACCAACTCCTTTTCCGTCTGTCTCTCTAGACTTATCCAGGGGCCCCACTATATAGGCGTTCTTTCATATGTTCATTTTTCCTTCAGATTTATTGGCGTAGAAGTGCTTATTGATCTTTTTGTAATTTCTTCAGATCACAGTCGCATCACTTAGGAGTAGGTTTCCCCAATCCGAATGACGAATAATTGGGCCTGGCAAAACTGAACCATCCTGTACCGTTAGACTGGTTACCATAATTTGACGTACTCCCCCCTTAATGTCTGCTGCATGGTAGTAACAGTCCTATGACGATGACCGTACCGTTCATGGCGAACGTTGAATTCAAACATCCAGTCGATTGCATCTGTGAGAGAATGACTTGATAAGGGTTGTTTGTCATGTGCCATGCTTGAGGCAGTGCTTGTAGCCCCTGCCCAAACTGCCCCTCATAATTATCATCATGATCATCACTAACAGAAACATCAGATGAGAACAATGTCGTCTTTTTATTTCAAGAAAGCCTTATAATGGAACGAAGAAAGGAATTGGACATGGCGGGGAACCTACAACAAACACCCGATGTGCCTACATCTACAACACTCAATCAGATAATTTCGATAGAAACTGATAGCATGAACGCCTCTGACATCACTTAGTCGCCACATTGTTCACTGTCTCTGGATAAACACAGAGAGGGTCACGTGGACCTCATCCTGGAAGGTTAACAGCACCAACGGACTAGCATCCTTCATTCCCTTCTGCCATGTCAAATTCTGTCCACTACTAATTTTCCACCAATCTGAAATAGATACGGAAAACAGCGCTCGTCTCGGAATGCCGTAACTCGGCCATTCGTAACACACGGCTTAACCACCTTAGCTTGCAGTGATGGATGCATTCTTTGGGGGAAGTACCCTCACCAAAGACCTGTTTCATGTTCGCCTCATTGCGAATTCGCCGCTTCTGGCTATAGTTCTGAGACGTCGGTTGTCAAAGACCTGAAGATGTCTCAGATCCTCTGGCCGAAGTGGTCAAGTCTGGTATCCGTACGACAATACAGTCCGTACTGTAGTTTGACATACGCGTTCTTTGAGACCCAGTGATATTCCTTTTTGATGCCACAGGTGGCGTAATCTAATAAACACAATTCTGATCTTCGAGATTCGTGCGTTCACTTCGTCTGTCACAAATTGGCCCTCAAAAGAAGCGCGGATCAAGCAGCATCTGAAGTCTTAATTTCGGTTCGTTTATTATGGTAAATGCTCCCCGAAATCCACAGTCACTTTTGTTTTTATTGCTGCACTAATGTGCTCCGAAATTTATTTGTTTACAATATCGCCGCGGTTTACTCTTCCTCTCTTATCTGTCTCTTTGTAGAATTGGAATCTGTACTGTATAAAAGTTGCTTGTGCGATTTCGATGACCCAACACCCGAAGGTCGCACGGAATGGGCACATGTCCTGTATACGGCAAACTTCCATCCACATTGTGCTTTCACTATCGAGCTCCAATGGTTGGTTGCCAGTGGTGCACGTCTGACCGAGTTGGTGAGTCAGGCTACCAAAACAGTGCAGGTGTGGCCGCCCCGTTTGTTTTTGGTTATTAATCTTGACCAGTTTCTTAGGCAGTGCTAAGCCAGAGTCGTTTCCAAGAAAACTGTTGTGATTGGAAGTTCCGGTGCGAATTCAGTTTGGATATTGTTGAAAAGACTGAGTGCCATGTGGTGTATAATATGGAATTTTTCTAAAGTCAAAACACTGCCGACGGATCACAGGAATACACCAATCGGAAGATATTATAGTTCGAATTCAGTTTGGATATTGTTGAAAAGACTGAGCGCCATGTGGTGTATAATATGGAATTTTTCTAAAGTCAAAACACTGCCAACGGATCACAGGAATACACCAATCGGAAGATATTATGGTGGACCCAAATTACGCTGCATTTGACTCATATTCAATTGATTGTAGAAATCCTTGAAAAAGGGTTGTCCACGGCAACCGAAACAACAATTTATTCCACTACGCTGTTTTGACTTTAAAAAATTCCATAAAACTGTTGTACATTATCCAGACAGATGTACTCGCGTTTGAAGTAACGATTGGTGCACGTCCTTTTGGAGGGCTTATTTGACTCTGACTTTTCGCTTGCATCACTCGCTCTTTTCGAATTAGGTCAATCACTGGCGTAATCGTGCTGGTATGAGCGACTTTCACTTCTTCCCAATCCCCTGTCATCCTTTTGGTCATGCGGGAATATTTCCGGATGTCGATCCATTGCGCTGTCCACTCTCCATACCGCTCAACGTTGCACCACTTCTTGGCTACGCAACTGAGATGCTTCCCAATCGCGCATCGTCTGCGGGAACTTTGAAAGATTCCCCTGTATTACCACATTCATGGAATGGCCAGTCCAATTATTCAGCAATGGCTGTGGCAGCCAAGTTGTTTGTCGGTACGTTTTAAACGATGAAAACTACGAGTTGATTTAGCTTGCTTTGATCTGGTGAATAAATTGCATCACCGAAGCACAGTATCGTCCATCTGAAGAAGGGATACCACGGGGAAAGGGACTTTCAACTTTCCATGTGAGCTGCTTCTTTTTAGAGAGGATTTTACATTAAGTCATGCCTGATGAGTAACAATCATGTGGTCTTTCATAGGGCAGAGGTCTTTATTTGGGTGGATCTCTTGGTGGAAGCGTACTGTTGCGCGTGATCCGAAGCACTGTTAATCGATAAACAAGCACCCAGCGTGCCACAAACAGTGGCCACTGCAACAACCATAGACTAGCATCTTTCACCTCTCTTGGTTTCATCTGCTCATTCAGATGGAATTGTCCGTAGTCCTCGACACTGCGCGAGTAGCCAGTGTATAGTTCGTCTTCCAGTTTTTTTTTCAGCTGTGAAATCGATTTCATCAGAGTTGGCTCAATAACTTGCTTTCCTCTCCATGTGAAGAGTTACAATCGTTCGCTTTGTAAATAACTGCAACAGGTGCACCACAACTATTTGACTATTTTGTATCTGAGATGAGGAAAACTCATTCATTTGCGACATTCGATTGCACCTGTCATCCCTGGTACATTTTTATCTAGCTGTTTGTATGCAACCCTCATCTTCTCCCCGCCCCACTAACCACTCATTTCAGCTCGCCTTTTTATCTGATTTCCTGACTAAATTTTTGACACATTTGACAGATGTGCCCACGTTTCTGTCATCCTTACTTTCACTGTCCTGTTTACGTTAATTTTCTGTTTTACTGTCCACCTAGGCTATCCCAATGATCAGCAATTGTACCTGCTTCGTTCATTTCAACATCAACTCCTCAATCGGTAAGTCAAGGGATGGAGAAAACAGTTTTTGCACTTACGTGGCGGTTCACATTGTGCCTGAGTGTTTCACGATAGACGGACGGGATGGTGGACTGCTAGAAAGTTTACTGCACGTTATTATCCGTACGGATATGAACTTATTTATTCCATTACCTGTTTCAATGAGAGGATGTCCGGTGTTCACTTCTTCACTAGACTGCTTGTGCCGCCTGTGATGGGACGGGTCCGCGTCAAAGATGTCTGGTTTGTTGCTAACCAAGAACAGAGCAAGGTTCCACATATTGAGGGATAGTTTCTATTCTTGTGGCGAAACTCATGCTCAGAAAGTTGCCCAAACCGCCTAATATCCGATTTGGTGGTGCTGACTGATGTACTCGATCTGCTACGGAGACGGTAGGGCCACTCTGACTTGGGAATCATTGATGGGATAGCAACGTAATGGCCCATGCACTACTTGGCGGTCCACAAACAGTTCGTCGGTTTTCCTAAAGGTTGTGGCCGATTCCCGTTTACGGTTCAATGATCAGAGGTCAATTTTTCGTGTGATTGGTTCTTTTGAAGGGAGGGTAATGGTGTGGTTGGAATCTACTGTTTGTCTGTCTGCTTGCCTAAAGTACAGGCTAGAATTAGAATTAACGTTCTAAATTATCTGACTATCTAACTCCGACTTATCCAGAATTTTGAATACGCCGGTTGATTTGTCTTGCATATACATCATCTTCTGGTTGATTTTCAGGGGCTGGATCAGAACACTCCCTAGAGAAACATCATTTCAGTTCGAAAAAGTACCGGGTTTTTAGTTTTCCATGGGCGAAATATATATGTCAACAGTCTTTCTGAAGATTGTGGAACATGTACAGTAACCGCATCAGTCTGTTTGACATAAATGGCATTAATTGTTGTTGCTGATTGGATATTTGGAATACTCATGGCATGTACTGAACTCGATCTACATGGGATGTTATTGAGTATCCACTGCACTCATGTCGCTGAAATCGCTCGTTGGCGTTTGCTGATCAAAATCTCGGTTCTGTTTTTGTAATTGATTTAGGTCGGGAAAAGTGAACGGGTAGGTGGGACCAGATCAGAACAGGCCGACCAACGTTTCCGCTAAACAGAGCTTTTGGCGGGAGTGGGACCAAGTTTTTGGTTAGCTTACCTGAACTGCCTATTCCCACATGATTGTCGTTGTTTCAACCTTGCACGTGGCGTACTATAAGAGCACCGCACCACTCAACTCTTTGTTTTCGAGTTCTCCAGGGAACGCAATTTTAGCCTATTTCAGGATACCGCTTTCTAGCTGAATAATAAATTCTATCGAAATGTCCTCCTACAACGATACATTTCCTGATAAGTCCTTACTTCCGTGACCAGTAGAATCCACCGTGATTTTGCATAAAAACGCAAAGTGTAGGAACTAATCTTGACGGAAGAATGTTTTTGGTGTTCAAAAACCGTCGAGTAGAAAAAAATACTGATCCCAGACGGTTTGATACGAACGCCCCACCATATCTGTTCAACCCCCACATATTTCGCCAGTTAAATTTGATTACACCATTAGGTGGTACAAACTACGCGCGCACTGCAGCCTGGACCGCACGTGTGCATTTGTTTGCCTTGTTGCCCCCTTCTCGAATCTGTATGCACGGTCAATCGTAAAGTACAGTAGTTGTCGAGTTTTACTTTAAGTCAGCGTTTGACAGCTAGGCAAACTCTGCCAGGGTAACAAGTTCCACCACACGTCAGTCGTTCAATTAGCAGTACTGCTCTTAAGCTGTACCGCACACCTACAGGGACAAACGCAAACACGCTAACGAGTCCCCATAGGTTGTTAGTCGTAACTGAATTGAGAGTGAATGTGTTATTTTTGTTCTTAGTTTATCAGAGAAAACTTGGTCTGTTTTTTTTCAAGTCGGGTTTTGGTAAGTCAGGGAGGAATTCGAGTAGATGATGAATTTGTTTACTACTGGATTGCTCTCTGAGGAGTAAACTATGGGGATGCGAAATCAGGATTGTTCGACATCTGTTTTTAGCGCCTGATCAGATTTGTGCAAGAGACTTAAAATTTCATTGTAATATAGCCCTGGTGTACTTTGACGAATCCTTCCCTGGATGACCCACCACAGTGTCGAGGAAACGATCACAACTGTTGAGCTACGATGGATATTGGTGCTGAGGCAATAAGTCAAGCATTTAACATTCATGCAGTGCGGAGTTCTGACAAATCTCAGTGTATGTGTCAGCTTTGAACTATTTGCTCCAGTCAAGGGCCCTGCTTACACCTCCTTCTAACAGACATGCCTATTTTGTCAAGAACCCATTGTGTAACTAACTAAATAGAACCTGTGCAGACATCACGAATTGCTCCTCTCTATGAAGGTAACATTCCTAGTACGAGTCTTTTTTGTTTTTGGAAGTGTTCTTCATCGCTTTTCCGATTGACGGATATTTGGTGACTCGATTGTCAATTGTCTGAAATGGAGAATGGAAAACTGTGATCCGTTGTTTAGTTTGCTTGAACCATCAATTACATGACTAGGTTACCCTATTCGTTTGGAAAAAAAACAGGAAGCACGGACGAATTCCAAGTGTTACTAACAAGTGTGTTTCGTAAATACTTCACCATCTGTTTTAAGTATGTCTCGTGCAAAACCTTCTACTTCTACTCAGAGATTTGATGATTCCTGTGATCGTGCAGTGTGAGGTGTTTCACAAGATTTTCAATTGGCGCTCTCCAACCAACTACGGTCGAGTCTGGATAACTTGGTTCACTTATCTCAATAATCTGGTTATTTTGATATACTATTCCGTCCGCACCATAAATGAGTGGTAACTCGATGTCATACAACTTCCCAATGCGCATATCGATACCTAAACTGGGTTCACTCGTGACAGGGTGTTTTATTGTATAAGCGTTATCCCGCGTGGACCCCAGCTGACACGCGTGTATCAGACGACAGGCTTTGCAGAGTTTGACCTCTACATATCGAGATGAACATCACACCAGAAACTGGATGGTAGCCCACTGTCTATGCTTGGTCAACCTGGCAGTATATCATCCTTCGTGCTTGCTTCCAGTTGCCCGGCAAGTATACGCCGAAATGGTGCTACAACTGAATGATTATTCATCCCCTAAACGTGATATCGCTGACACCCACCATAATGTGACCTAAGGTTGGAAACCTACCAAGTTACGACTGTTTAAAGTACTGGAAGTCGAACTAGCGTCGGATGAAATACTTTTGAAAATGCTACTCGGCGTGAATCGCGGGTAAGACTTGGAAGATTTGGGGGCACATGTGCAGTAAACTGAACCATGCCGTCTGCACATAAATGGTGTTGGAATAGTGGAAGAATCCTAGCAGAAAGTATCCGTTAGCATACCTGATCACCAACAATTCGCGCTTGGAACTAACAGCTCTGTACAAGTGCCTACATCAGGCATTCAAATCTGGCTGCGTACTTCAACACAAGACACTGATGCGTTAATGGCAACTCGGCGAGAAAGAAGCTTGAAATTTGCTATCGTTTTGTTCGCACTTGGAGAGCCGGACTTTGATAATCAAATTATCCGAATTTTCAAAGCCATGGATTACGCTATGGTGGCTATTGTAATCATCCCCACCTCGTGGTATACCGGGCGCCATTTTTCCCCGACTTAGGAACTGCTGCGTGATTCGCGTAATATTCGGCTTAGCACACGGACAACTACGAGGCAGTCGAATACCTGGCATAGGAACACTATGATCGAATCAGCGCCGCTCGTCCAGCTATGCTAAATCATTGGGTAGTCACAAACTTAATTTCTTACCGAAGACTATCACTCTTGCTTCCGCATTACTAGCTGGATGCTAGATGTGCAGTGCTTCTGTAACACTTTGTCTTCAACGCACAGTGGGCATGCTTCGCAGCCCTAAAGCAGTACCACACGCACGGCAGCGTTGTATACCCCGTATCCTACTGACAAGCTGCCGTCATGTCGTCCCCAGAGGCGCCTGAACATTTGAGGACCAAACACGAATATGTGAGAGAAAAATTCTTTTCAATATCTCTTTAACTGACTGTCACAAATATGTGACACTCAAAGTAAATTAGTCAATGCAGCAAAGTACTTCAGGTAGAGTGATCAGATATAAACCAAGTGACGCGCTCGTCCTTGAATATTTACGTTCTTTGCTGCTGAACTAGCTTAATCGTCACTATTCGTCCGATCCTCGACAAATGCTGAAGGAGCAACTTCCTTGTATAGCTACCTCCATGTGTATATACCCATTCGCTTGCCTTTCGTGCGGCATGTTACATTGGCAAAACGACCAAGAAGTTATCGAAGCGTGTGTTTGAGAATGTTCCCACTTGGCTGACAAACGGAGTTACACTAGCAACCAACAGCGCCGTCCTAGCACATCTAGTGGACAAGTCTCACCGAGTGAATATTGACACCAAGCCAGCCCCAGATTACTGCACAAAACTTCGTACAGCGCTTGTGGTTCACTAACATAAGCCAGACCTATGTGTTCAAGAATGCTTTGTACAGTCCCTTCTATTGGCCTGGCCGACATGCACGTACCCCGTGCACTCGACCCATAAACCACTACCATTTGTGCTCCAGAGGAACATGTGACCAGAGCTCCATCGATCATTCGACCTTGGTGAATCACATACCTACCACCACTGTTGGATATACCGTATCGGACTTTCAAGGCCCAGTACGTCGCTTCGTCTATGCCTGACCACTTTGTCTCAAGTTTTTTGTCAAGTTGATCAGTTTACCTGGGCCACTGTATATTTGTATCCAAAAGAATTATCCGCTCACACGCTTGCCATTAAATCACGGGAGATTTTAGTCTAGTTTGGAGATAAATGTGCTTTCGGAACTGATATATAACACTGCACAATATTCCCTCTGTTTTCCTCAACTCTCCGTAGCTCGAAAAATGCCTCTTGTCTACAATATATCGGGCTATCAGGACTTATCCCACTGTCATGTCGCTCGCAATCATGTGGTAGAGTTTTTCAACTACTCACGAGTAGGCGAATGATTTGGCGAGTTTAGCACACCACCAAAGGCTATCGCCTCCCGGGACAACTACGCTGTCACGTTTGCTCATAGACCTAATTCCATTATCGTTAGCTCCTAAACTGGTGGCTCGCATCGCCTCCTTAACTCTATACACGCATCACAACCAACCCCCATCCTTAAGGTAGAACCAAAACAGTCAAAACAAAACGGTCCATACGTAAACGAAAATCCATCCTGTGTTGTCATTTCTGTAGAGTGGATAACAGCGTTCCTTGCCAGACACGGCTTTAGTTACGATTTCATCAAACAGAGGCCTAATATCACTTTTCCTCTTGCTGATGTGTCTTCATGGATCGCGATTAGTTAGTCCGTTGGATAAATATCAGTATTAGGGATATCCAGTTGATGGCCACTCAACTTCAGAAAATGTGATGTCTGATACGCTAAACAGACGGAAAAATGATGACTGTACAGAAAACATTCCACACCAAGTACACTATTGAGAACGCAATGAATGAAATCTTGACTTTATCCACAACCAAGTCTTGATATAGTGTTTGGAAGATTGGTGCTAGATCATCGTTGTTTTTAATGCTAATGTGTTGTTAACCTATCGCAAACAGTTGTTGCATGGTTCCCATTCGAAGGAGACGCCCCATGATAGCAAAGATCGTAGCGTCGTGTAAGAGCTTCGCAATCAGCTCTTCTCAACATAGACCACGTTGGAGGGGGCAGCCACACTCACTAAAGCGCGTACCATCAGTAAGGTGTATTCTACTAACAGTACGAGTCCGTTATCCATGAAAAGGCCCATAACATTCCGCTTTGTTCACACACACTCAGCAAATACAGTCAGAGGATCTATGACGCAAGCTAAGAGGCATATGGAGCGTATCTTGTATGAGAATCTAATGGTTATTTTGGTAATGTGCTCACGGCAAGTCTAATCGGTGCTTTGATGCGCAAAACAATACGCTAAGCGATTCTAACTAAAGTTGTAAGTCGTTGGGCTGTAAAAACCTTCCGGTGCATAGCTTCCATGTCACTCGAAGGAAGCACGAGGGCAGATACTAACATGCTGTCAAACCCTAAACAGCAGTCGAGATGCAGAGATTGGGTTGGAACCACGAACCTTCCGGTCAGTAAGTTCGCGCCGTAACCAATGGCCTATCTCGAACACAACGATTCCAAATATCTACTACGGTAAGCATATGCCTATCACCACCAACCGAATCATTCTGTCCAGCTTCGTCCTATCGTCTTGGACAGCTTCCCACCACCTCCTCCTATGAAACGCTGTTTTAAAGCACATGCGTGAGGGCGAAAATGTCCCGTCGGGATCCACTGTAGGAATATATCCAAAAAAGGCGGTGACACGATCGAACCATGGTCAACCGGACCACAGCACACTTTAAAGTGTTAGAAGTATCGACTACTTTTCACATTTGGTATCCCCTTTTGAGTTTGTTCAAAACGATTAAATCTTTCTCCGCTAAATTCAAGGACTAAATTACATTTTTCAACCGAGATTGGACAGTTCGTTGATAACTTATTACAAAATTATGAAACTCATATTTATCGAGTACAGGAAGATATGAGAATTGCAATACTAACGTTTGGAACTATAGTCCTCTACCTTAGGCTTCTGTCCAACCTTTTATATCACAGTCGGGCCTACAACGTAATCAATAAAGTGGCAGATGAAGCCGCTTTCGATTGGCTCGATTCAACCAGACAGTGATGACTTTCAGAACATTATCGCTTTTGTGTATTTCTGTGGCTTAGATCGCTTCTGATAGCTGTACTCTATTGGTCAGCTAACCGTGGGACAATGCTGGTAATAGCCATAGCAAAAGTATTAGTGAGTACCTTCGTTGCAGGTTGACTAACCAAAAACTACACGACATTTGTAGTGTAGTGTGCGATTGTCATTCAGCTCTGCATTTACGCCAGAATAAAGGATGACAAAGTAAAATGTCGGAAGTATGAATAGGTCACTGGTTCGATGAGCCCTACAAGTCGAAAGCTGTTTCAAACGTAGGCTCTTTAGTTCGTGATGTTTTAACATTGACTATTTATATACATAGATATGTTTGCGGTATTCATGTCATGACGTGGCATGTATGCTATTCATGAATGACCGCAGTCAGACAGATGTCGGCTCTCTATAATAATAAATAGTAAATAATCGTCAAGCTGTAACACCCTTTCGGTGCTTAGTTGCCGTACCACCCGGAGGCACGAGAGGTGAGATAATGCCAGGTTGCCCAAGCCGAGACAGGAGAGGTCAAGATCCAGATGTTGGGTTCGAACCGCGGACCTTTCGGTCAGACGAATGTGTTGAAAATCTAAAAAAATGAAACAGACCGACAATAAAAACAGCATGTTAATGATTGAGCAGAGTGAGTGGGGAGATGTGGCCTTAACCACCGAGCTATCTCGAGCTTAGTACTGATAAGCAACGGATTGCGGTAACTGTAGAAGACAGTGCGTGGTGTGTACGCCCTTTGGACGTAGACCAAACTTGCCTGATGAATACCCCTATTGCGATATATAGTTGCTACAGATCAGCATATGAATGTAGCCGATAGCATAGGCATCTTTTGCACTATCTTCTAAGCCTGGAGGTGATGTCTCTAGTTCATTATTGAGGTGTACTGCCGTCCTATTGCCCAGGGACCGTTAGGTCTGGTGTTCATGCATGGTACGCTCTTCCTTATGCCTAATCAGTCAATCAGAAAACTCGTATTGCTAGGTACGGATCTGAATGACGGCTTGGTACTCAAGCGGACAGGACAACTCAATTTGTGTCTGCTTGATCTTCCGGAGCAATCAGCCTTCCATTCTTGTCTGGACTATTCGAACCAATGTTTTTTTTTCTCGTTTTTGTGATTCGGTAAATCGTGAGCATTGACTCGCCGCTCCGAAAGTGCGGTAGAATGAACGAGCAATCCAGTCGATTTGCGTATGGGTCGTTGAAGCCACTTGTCCCATTCTAGGATTACTTTCGCGGACTTTTGGATGATAAATTTCATGAATTTGCTTGTTTAAACTTTCTGGATTAACACTTCTGTCCACTTTCGATACAGAAAGTCAAGCAGCGAATTAATATGACACCAAACGATATACAACCCCGTGCCTTACTCCCAACTTGATACGAAATTGACCAAAAGATAGGACCGCATCTCATACGTACGCCTACACTGCTGCTAGACATACGCTTTGGATGACTCATAGTGTCAACGTTTTCCCTATTTTCAGGTTTGGATTTATCCGTGACACATATGACGCTGGCCAAAATCCCGCTGATGGGACTAAAAATTTTACCATGCCAACCATAACCCGGAACTGGACCTACGTGCACTGCAGTGGAAGTATATTTGTTATGATTCCTGTCTATCGGACGGAGTCTCACATGCCAAACTTGCCGTCAGAAGAGACATCAATCAACCGTACGAGCTGTAACACTTGGATGTCGGTTCAGCCTCCACCGCAGGTGAGCAAGTCCACCGGCCACCTTATTGTCCTTTACGGATGCAATACCTGGATTGAATAGTCTATGCTTTCTGGGCTACATTACTCGTGAAGACGGCCGGTCGCACATTTTGCAATGCGCAAGCCATTTTTCTCGGTGGAACACGGAAATGTTTCCTACAGATAATTTCCATTGGATTGCATGTTTATCTCGGGCGACACCACCACAAAAGCCGAGCAATGATGGGCCGTTGTAGAAAGCATCCGAAGCCGTAGTCACTCAGCTAGTGATGCCCTGAGCAGACCCCAGCCGGATGAAAACCTTATCATTTGCTACATATTTTGAAGTGAAACAAAGCAATTGTCAACCTCAGTAATTTGCCTTCAGTCCTCGTTTCACAGCATACTATTGGGAAGCACTCACTATTCATGTCTTTCGTAATCCTAGCAAATGAAGTTCTATCAGTAAACTGTAGTCCCCAACCGTAAAAATCTCCGCTTATCCCCTGCTATCTAAAGCTCTGGAAAAACACCCAGGCAAATCCATTTCCCTTGGTAACCAGATCACTTTGTGCAATCTACAACTACAACGGCTTCGGACTCTTAGACCAGCGTCTGGGACATGGGTTATCACCTAAATCGTAGTTGTACGGACAGCTTCACTGTTTTTGCCGACCGGTTTTCTGCTCGGTTACGACACCCTATAGCCCTGGAAATTCGGTTACCAATGGCCCTGTTATTTATAGTTTTTCTTTCAATTTTTCGTATTTCGAAGCCGTTTAAACCCAAGTGACTCGCTGACATTATATTCCTTATTTTCTTTTGCATCACTGCAACCCAATGAACACTTCGAAATCTCCTCAGAAAATGGATTATGCGTTTTCAACCGCCAGCGCACCTCAAACAGGCAGAGGAAATGCAGCAGACAATCCTGAGTACTACAATGCTTGTTTTGTAGAACAACTGAACGCCGGTTTCTTTTGGGTTTGGAATCATATGTTACCCAGGAAACGGCGTTGCTACCTTACCGGTGATGAATGCTTCCAGGATGCAATGCTAGCTGACTTCCGCGCATTTATGAATGCGGAAGATGACCGGCTTGTACATGCGTTTGAGGTGTTCATCGAAAATCTGAACTCCCCTTCTGACGGTGATCCAAATGAATCTTTAAAAAAACAGGACTGAGTGCTATTTTGCTATTTTGTAAAAAGAATCTTTTCGAAGCATATTTTATGGATTGCGACGGATAAGGGGGGGGGTACATCTGGCGTTAAAAAATGAGTCTGTTTTCAGCAAAATTGGGCTCGCAGTCTGAAAACAGAGTCGTCATCCTTCCGAGCGACGCGTAACCTCGCTGGGACAACAGGGCCGACTTTCGTGGCATGTGCATCGATTACGGGCGTGTTGGTCTTTGTTGAGTGAAGAAAAGAATGTTTCAGAGCGTCACTAGCTGAAATACGTTTATTTGGATTCGGTTCCAGCAATCGGGCCAAGAGGTCATAAGCGGCTGTAGGAAACACGTGGGAGGCGGGGAGTGCGAACTGACTGGTGCTACTCTTTGCTTCGGTCCCCTGTAACCCCGGAGACTGATTTTCCTTATCAACCGCCTTGGACAGAAGGGGAGGAAGGCCGATGAACTTCTTCTCGTGACGTCGAATCGCGATGCACCTGGGAAATCGAGGGTGTGGATTCAGTGGGGTGACAGGGAAAATGAGCGGGGTGCTCACAAATATATGGCTTTAACATTTACTACTAAGCCCGTGTTGTAGTAGTCTGCCGCAGACAATATTACGCCTTTGAAGGCGAGAGCGGTGTCGCCTGCATATTCCAGATCGATGAGGTTTGCGTCAGGACCTTTTTGAAAACCTGGACTTTGAAAACCTTCCAGAGTTCGTCTAATTATCTAGTCGGTCACAAAACCGAATAGGAGCAGAGAGGGACTGGGTATCCTTGTCGGACAACACTTTGTGTACGGAATGTTTTGGAGAGCTCTCATATACTCTCATGCCCGGAAGTCTGCGAATACAACATATTATGCAGACAAACTTGTGAGGAAATCCTTGCTTAGTAAACGTGTTAAGGAAAGCAGACTAATCAACAGGGTCGGATAAGTTATGAAATCCAGGAATACTAAAATTGTGGATCGCTGGTAATTATGGCGTTGTTCTGGCATCTGATGGAGTGTGAAGATCTGGTCAATACGACCCCTACCATACTTGTTGCTTTTGGCCCGCTGTAACAGGGCACTTAAGGCGTCAGAAAAGTTGCTTTTGATGGTGCCAAAGCGACAGTTAGTTGGGACATAAACAGACGATGATCAACTTCCCGCTTGGGAAATTCACCCACGCGCGTTGCTAGACGAGTCACCCAGGCCGAGACAGAAACAATCGGAAAGCCAGTTTTGAGTTCGAACCGTGGATGTTTCGGTTAGGGGTTCCGCGCTGTAACCGCTGAGCCCTTTTGGGCCAGAAAATATTCATTCTTTCACGATCTCGGCTTTCAAATTTGACGGCATGCCTGGATAGCAACTGTAGCGGAAGTGCTCCACCTTTTAACGTAGTCTCTAAACGCTGTTTTCTCACTGTTCTCATTCTCCCACCGTATGTCCTTCTTTGGTTTGAAAACGCTGATAAGGGGGTTGTTTTTAAGGCTTTGAGTAGAAGAACAACATAAAAGTTCTATTAATCGGAAACAATCTCGACTGTGCGCTCCCCAGAGGACACGTCCGTTAGGTGTGTCGTGCCACTACTACGTTCTCAACCAACTATTTTTTGCCTTAACCGGGAAGGCGCCGGCTCCATCGTACTTCTCTGAACCGACTAAAACAGGAGGAAACGGAAGTCGTGGTATACTGATGTTCTCTTTTGAACCATTTTATCTGCTTTACCTAACTGTTTAACAGACATCGACTAGAAATTAACTCTGATAGGATATTCCAAACGAAGGTGTGTGTATGATGCAGCAACAGCATCCATTCCAGTATAGTATGTACAATCCGTTCCAGAAAGATTGCCTTCAGTGAGCTACAAAATCGGTCATAGTTCCAATGAGCTTATCTATATTTCAACCGTTTGTGAGCACTTCTGATGTGTTTATTCCAGAGACTAAGTACACTAACTCCATTGCGACTGTCATATTGGAGACTTGTTTCAAACGCACAGTCATCGGAAGACGTTCATCCGATTTCCGTCCACTTCTGCAGCAGCATTCGAATTACATGGCCGATGGCTCTGAGCTCCTTCATTCCGATAGTGTTTATCTGCTTGCTGTAAAGCCTTCTATACGTGTATTACACTTCGGTTGTGATGATCGGTGGTACGGCTTGCCGGTTCTTCTGTTTTTCATTTGCACAAGCTCAGTCTTCTGCCTTACTAGGGCTCACTGACTGCACCTGACATCATAGATTCGTAACTCACATCTGAACTTAGCGTCAACTCTGTTATTTATACCCGTGTGGTCTTGATTAAGGTTAACCCACAGACAGACAACCGAACGCCAGGATCATTGCAGTGTTCCCTTGGCCTGCGGGGTAAATTAGTGACGGCTTTTCATTTGTGTTCAACCGTCACCAAGCGCATACCAAGCATTCGTTACCGCTTCCCGTTCTACAAAAATCGTTTGGAGTGTCTGCTCAAGGGCACTGTTCTCAATGAATACACGGACTAGGAGTGCTACACACGTTTTATTCACAGTTCCAACCAACATCCTATTCCGTTTCGTTCATTTCGGACCTTAAAAATACGGTTGTCGCTGTCACTGAACCTTGTGAACGAACTCTTCAAGCCACTTTCGGCTGCCCGCAGATCCGCAGAAAGCGAGTTTTCGGTTGTGCAACGGGTACTTCCATTGAAGAATGTGTCCAGCACCAGAAGCTGCGTTGGTTGGGACACGTGTTGCGTATGCCTAATCATCGTTTGCCGAAGAGAGTGCTGTTTTCCATGCCCAATTCAGAGTGGCGGAAGCAGAGATGTGGCCAACCTTTGACCTGGCAGAGGGGTATGAAGGAGATTACGAAACGCTTGGGTGCTGTTGGTGCTACTCGCCTTCCAGGTTGGGGACCGCGTGATCCTCACTGCGCCTGGTTGGAGACATTGCAAGATATGGCTGCCAACCGATGTCAGTGGCGATCTTGTTGTCAGTTTCTATCCAAATTGCTTGAATGAGTGTCTGGAGGTGTAGGCACCTCGGAATGATTGTAGTAAGCTAGCACTAAGTCCCTTCCCCATCCACCTTTATTCTTTCCTTCACAATAAGGCTTTCAAATAAATCATGATTGTACGGCAGCGAAGCATCGGTTATGAACACTGATGTCATGCTGTCGATGATGATGACCCGCAGATCCTTTTCCCAAGCTTCTCCTGGTGCCAACCGAGAAATGCAAATTAAGGGGAGACGTGACATTCATAGAAAGCAGTACTTATAAGGTTTCTGAAAATTTTTCGACAGCCGCGATTGGTTTCACTCTTCTTGGGACACATCGGGTAGGTCCCCGAGTTTGCAAATGGGTGTATTTTGCCAGGACCGTGACATCACTCGCTAGGAAAACCTAGGTAACGCATTAGCTAAAACAAACAATGACTGACTGTGTAACGTCACCATGCTCAAAAGGTCCGTGTCGGTTTGCGTGATACATTAAAGAATTTCAGTTATCTGCAAACATGGGGCAGCAAAAGTTAGGTGTTGATTTAGTCTGGCTTTTCTGCATGGCCACATGCCCAGAGTATGCTTCACGAGCATATTCTGATGAGTTGCACATTTTTATATAGGGTCAGATAGACTTACGTAAACTAGTCGAGAAAGCCAATCTGCTCTTACAGCGATTTGTCCCTGCGAAAGCAGCATATTTCAACCATTTTTACCGATTTAGGTCGTGAACTTCATCTAATCACTTGAGGGGCTTTTCGATGATCGTCTTCCTTTTTTAGTGAGAATTCCGGAAGTTAGCCAGGTACACTGGTGAACACGACGTTCAAAATGGATTGCGTTGAACCTGCCACTGAGCTACAGGATGATTCCGTAAAGCTTGGAATACAGTTTCCTCGAACTTACTAGGTCTTGGCGGTCGAAAATTTTCGCAAAACCCACTAGGAAACTGGATTCAGCGTCGGAGGGACATTTTCCTCTCTGGAGGCCTAGTGCTACATTGGCATGGACTGCTCACCTGCCAGTACCTGAGAATATGAGACTGAAGTGAGCGATAGTTGACGCGGCTTCTGACAAGTGCATTTAAACTTTGTTCTAGCTAAAGGCGAGGTAATGAAACTGCACGTACGTAGCATTGAATAAATCGGCCGCAGAATACTTCAGCCACCATCATCAGCCATCATGGCGACTTTGGGCCCCGCAGCTCAGTGGAAAGAAGCATAAAACCTTGGTTGTCTAAATATATTAAAAGATCTGGGAGAAATTATCTACCCGAAACAGCAGTACGGCTGGTGCAGCCGCCGTTCAGAAGCCGATTTTTTGAGCCAAAGTGATTTGAACTGGAAGTGGTTCGTGGTAATATGTGTTGGAATTATATAATACGCATTGTCCGCGCCCACCAGTAAGTTCCTAACCAGAACGTCTATTATCCAGCACTAGCATTTATTACGGGCGTATCCCCGTACATGTTGGTGGAAAAGGAGAGGACGATTACACCCATAATTACACGGTGGCAAATTTGCTCCAGGTTCTCCCGGGCGTTCACATACCGTTCTTAATGCGGTTTTTGTGGCAGTAACTTCGAACTGGTGAGCGTGAGCCCGTGGTTCCAGGGGGCTCCATTCATTCGCCACGCATATTTCCAAACAAAACCTTGGATAATCGTTTGGCTGCACTTAATCTGGTGAAGCTATAGTGTTGTGCATCATGAAGACATATGGCAACCACTTGGGGAAATAACTCACCGAATGCCATTCGAGATGAGTCAAACGTTATGCGTACGGAAAATGGCTGAGTTCATGAGGCTGGATAGTTTCGTGTGTAACATCCCAGAAATCATGCGCAACGAAAGGCTTACCGAGCTTTCAGCCACATACAAGGTGTATCGACTGTGTTCATGGGCGGTGGCTTTGGGTCGACTAGAAGACGCCTGCCTAAAGTTTTGGCACAGGCTTGCATACGCTCATATCCCAGAAGATGAGTAAAAGCATGCAGCACATCCAGATCATCATCCACCTTGATGAATGGGTACCGACCAGAGAGGAACGATAAAAAAATCACTCCAGCAGCCCAAACATCCACAGCAGTAGTCTGATCTACGTGTCGCATCATTACTTCAGGAGGTCTAAATCCAAGTGTGCCACCGCGACGTGCAACATTAAGTCGGGGAAGTTGCCGACAAACCCGACATACTGTGAGGCGGAATGCGCACACACAGTTACCTGGAATTGGTGGAGCTCCTGCTTGTGTCGTTTGGATATGACTCATGTTCAGCTTCGGTGGAAAGATGTTTTGAGCAGCTCGATAGATTGGTCGGTTTTCAGGATGTGGAGATCTGCCAGCAATGACAGGGGATATTCGATCTCTAATTTCTCCCGGGAGGTTAAAAGACGCAATAGGCGATGTGTGGTCCGTTAGCTTGGGAGTCTTGGCTGGCTGATTTGAGGAGTCCTTTTGTACAGAGCAGAAGAACCGATAACCAAGATATGCTAAAGAGTGATAAACTGCACTAAACAAGCATAAGATTTATTTACGTGACAGTACTATAAACAACCATAAACAATAAGTCGCACCAGCTCCCAACAATGTGCATTTATTTATCGTGAGGTCTAGTGGAACAGGGTGTTTTCAAGCATGCCACTTTCTATAGTAGTGTATCGCTTCTTCCAAGCTGAACCAAAAGAATGAAAATTTATCCTTATGGAGACAAATCATCCGGGGCTTTCTGCCACCCAAACAGAGACCTAGTGAAAACTCCATTCCACCGAGTAAAATAACGCATACCGCTCGCTTTCAGATGTAATAATTGGCAAGAAAAAGCGAGGCTTTGATAGCCCAAGATTATCGGCAAGTTGGAAACACTTGTTTCCTATCACAACTAAATCTCTTAACTAGGTTGCGACGGATTATCATCAACATTAACGGTAATAAAAATCTTGAAAACCGGCGTCGCAGTGTATCACATTCATTTCAAGGTGTCAAAATAAGGCATTTTGGTGGAAGAAATGAGAGAATGGTGCCCACCACAAAATTCGAGGTGTACACATCTCCAGACGCTCAACCGGATAACCTGGATAAATTGACAGTGCGGATCGCAGCTACATCTTGCAGTGTCCCAATCGAGTGCAGCGGGGAACAGGTCAGCATCACGCTAGAAAACAGTACTGACACCCAAAGTTTCCGTGACCTTCATGGCTCTTGGTCAACCCAAGTGTCGCCCGCCTTCTGTTACGCACCACTTTGAAATTGGCAGGGAGAACGGCTGCTATAAATAAACGATAACCCGGAACCCAGAGTAATTAGCCAAATCACAGACATATCAGAAACAGACCTTTTGTGGAGAGCACTACTCAGGTTGACAGGTGATAACATCATTGAGCAAAATACCACTGAGGTCTTTAAAGGTCGTTAAGGCTGTAGTTTGCTGAAAACTTAATATGCCTATACACATTGGGAAGTGGTCATCAGAAACCATGTGTCAACTCGTAACTATTAAGTGTCCTGAACTCAACCGTCAGGTTGGACGGATCCTTACGACGGAGGACACATTCAGCCTGAATCGCCATTCAAATGCTAAGGTAGCGTAGACCATTACCAAAGCATACTGCTATGTTTCCAAACCAAAATTCCTGGATTATGCGCAAAGAGAAAAAATAACAAGAAAAAGATCACCGTTCAGCTGTAGCACCCTTTTGGTGCCTAGCGGCCGTGCCAACAGAAGGAGGCACGATGGCTGGGGTACTGCCAGGTTGCACAAGCCTAGGCAGGAGCAGTTGAGATTCTTATCTTATTACAATGCATAGGTAGATGCTGACCACACTTGAAGTCCTAAAACGTTGAGGGCAAGTCAGACTATATAGTTCTGACTGGAACTCAATTAGCGACTAGAAAACAACAACAAGTCATTGGGTCAAAATCAAAGCGAGGGAACGAATGGCACGCAAAACAAATCATACCTTCTCCGACTCAGAGGGATGGCTCCTCTTTGAACATCGATTATTTGAACTTGCTGGTAAACGCCTATCCTTGTTATCGTAAGAGTCGCAGTCCAATTCCCAACGTTCATCCACATCCCCGTACGATTCCGAATGGGCCAAACCAAAGTCAACAAGGTACATACTATTGAAAAAAGTGATAAAGCCGACTGATAGCATTACAAACCGTCGCGTGTGTTGATCAATTAGAAAATTTGTTGGCTTGACATCTCGGTGGATGATTCGGTATTTGTGAATGTAGGCTAGAGCTTGAAGGAGACAGCGCATGTAACGTATAACTTCGGTTTCGTCAGCGGTAAGATAATACTCCTGGAAATGATCTTGAATAAATAAGCCATGCGCTAAGTTTTACCCCAAACGGAACATAGCTTATGAATGGCATAAGAATGAAGACGTGGTCACGAACACGCCAGGCCGTATGCATTTTGATTATATGATAACTGCCCCTGAATGTAGAAAGGCGGAGTGAAAATGATCAAGCCAGACCTACCCAAGTCGACGGAGGATACGAACCTCATTTTCAATTCTGCGAACATCAACTGTGGGGATGAGCATTTTCAAAGCATATACCCGTTTTGACTCTTCGTCATGCTTGGCTCGTACACTAAAAACAGATGCAAACGTGCCCTGGCCTTTCTTTTCCAAAATAGTCAGGTGGTCGGAGAGTTCCGGAAAATTTCTGAGGTACTGAGCCGTACGAACTTTGCTTTCAATCATAATTCTTTGTACAGCTGACGTCCGGCCAAATCAAACGAAATGAAAGTTATGTTATCCATCGGAAGGAGCTATGAAGAGAAGAAAGATATCAGAAAAATTATACCAGTCGGCGAGAAAGCCACAGTTCCTTATTAAGTCATGCAGCACAGTGGATTAAGTACCCGGACTAAAATCATATTAGAAGACGGGATAACGGCTTGCAAGGTGTAGCCGAGCTGTGCAAGAGGATTTGAATGCCGTCTTGCCGTTTTTAAAAGGGATTCGGTGGTTTGGGCAGCAAAATGAATATTATCTCCTAGAGTATGATAACATCTCATGCGTCCACTTCGTTTGGTACGGTGCACGAAACCCTGTTTGGAATACGCATTAGCAGGTCACCTGAGGTCGAAATGCTCTCAGGGCATTCGCTCACAGATATCGAGTAGGCAAACGATATGGCTCTTATTGGACTGGACGCTATTGTAATCCAGACAACATTAAATAACCTAAATAGTTCTGCGTCGCGGTTTGGAATGCGTTTCACACCTGCAAAGTATAAAGTGCTGCTGCAAGACTGGTTGGGCTCGAACCCTAACTTCATGCTTGCCGATGAGCAAATTGTGGTAGTAGACGATTTTGTCTACCTGGGCAGCTGTATCATTCCCGGCGGTTTAGCCAAGATGATATATCCATTCGGACTGGCGAGGTCAGAGCAGCTTTTGTGAATCTGCATCACCTGTGGCGTAGGCGTGACATTACCTTATCCATTAAGGGTCGAGGTTACAATAAATTTAATTATTATTATCAATTAATTATTAATTATTAGTAGTAGTAATTATTAAGTAATTAATAATTAGGTTCTTCTTTAGAATGCACTACTCGAGCATCTCGAATGGAGCTGCGCGTTACGTGAAGTTGCCTCGCTCCTGAGCTTGGAATGAGTCTTTAAAGTTGTGCAACCACATAGCAAGATCATCCCCTTATATAAATTGCCCCTGCGCTTCACTGAAATTCGTCTCCGACGCCAAGCGTGAGGCTATCTAAAGGACGCTATTCGGACCTCGAATATGCCTTCAGCTAGCATAGCAGTCACGGCTTATGCAGCTGCTAGTACACGTGGAGCTATAAAAACCCTAGTTTTTCATTCTGAAGTTTCAGAGGGGAACAACAGGATAGGAATTCTGAAGTAAGACTTGGTACTTTGAAATCACAGAAGCACACCAAAATATAGGACCACTTCTGGTGTTCTGTTTGAAACACTGTGCAGGCAAATAGTGGCTAAACGACAAAACGTACACATAGAGTAAGTCCATAAATTTCAAGAGAGACGTTACTGTTATACATAGAATCGCGGCTCTATGGAGAATGAGTTCCACATAATACCGATGAAAAATTAGGAAACAGGACTGGGACAATCCTCATGGGCTCAACTAATTGCGAGGAAGATTATGAAACTAACTCGGAGGCAAAGAAATAAGAAGCACAAAGAACCCTGCAAAATTCAAGAGCATCACTCTCTGGCCAAGAATAATTAGAACAGCCAATCTATTCAGTGTTCGATGACCCCTTTAAATTCTATGGAAATCGCAAGCGTTCAGTTTGGTTCGGTTTTCTCAGCTTACAACCATGCACCACCATCAACGGCATGACATTAGTGTTCAACAATGATGATTCACTGCCGTACAACCATGATTTACTTGAAAGACTCATTGTGGAGCAAAGAAAAAAAGCAGACGGGGAAGGGAATTAGTGCTAGATTACTGCAACCATTCCGAGATGCTTACACCTCCACACACTCATTCAGGTAATCTGGATAGAAAATGACAACAAGAACACCACTGACATCGATTAGCAGCCTTATCTATTACCGTCTCACACTGCACTGACCACATCTGTCACACTACAATCAGGACTAATACCACTTCCAAGGTAAGTAAAACGCCCCACAACTTCGAGTGCCTATCCCTGGATTGTGGGTGGCGTGTTCAGTGACTGAGTGTCCAGGAGCTTGACCTTACATTTTGTCCGAGAGGCCAGCAGTCCCTAATAACCGTACATCATATCAATTGGACGGATGTGTCACGTGCGGGCTACGGACCAAACGGAGGTATGGCCTGATTGGTCAGAATGCCAGCCAATCTGGATCGAGAATCATTAGCTCGATGCTTCTCGCCCCCTCATGGTGATTCTAGCATGACCTTATGGAACATTCTGCGAGTACCCTATAAATAAAGTTGTAATAATCTTCCTTTGTTTCCATAAAAGGCTGACTGAAGCCACCGTACCTCTTGTTATACCATAGTGGGCGGAGCAGTAAGCCGAGTACCGATAACGAGTTGCACGTCCGTTCAGAAAGTCACAACAACTGGCGACGGGGAGGGGTGCAAAGTGGGTGCAAAGTGCGTACCAAAGGACAGGATGACTTCGGTCAGTTCACCCAAAAACACCTGCGCCTTCTCCTCCTCTTCGAAGATGAGAACGATGTCGTCTGCATATTCCAGATCGACAAGGTTTTCGTCACAGGCTATTTGAACACCGGGGTTTTGGATATCTTCCAGCGTTCGTCTTATTGTTTCACCGATCACGAAATTAGATAGGAAAGGAGAGAGCGGGCACTAATGACGGACACCGCTTTGTGTACTGAAGCTTTTGGAGAGCTCGCCGTATACTCTCACACGTCCGGAAGTCCGAGAATACAAAGAGCTTATTATGTTCACAAACTTCCGGGGCATTCCTTGGTGGGCAAGCGTGTCAAGAAGAACAGACCGGTCAAC
>SJOL01006663.1:404902-432964 GCA_004794785.1 Opisthorchis felineus
CCTCCGAGGGGACCTAATTCTTACTTATGCCCTGTTTGAACAAGGTTTGGCCAACAGGTTTTTCACCGTTGAGCCAGCAAACACACGGCGGGGACATGGTAAGAAGATTTTTAAGCTAAGAGCGCACACTTTTATTAGGCAAAATTTTTTCTCATTTCGTGTAGTAGCTGCGTGGAATAACCTTCCTCCATCAGTTGTCCACGCTCCTTCTAGAACCCATTTCAAAGCACTACTAGACACTTTTCTATGCGAGTCCTCGTGCTGGCAAACATACTGCCCCGCGCTGAGAACTTAAAGAGCAGTGCTACACCCTTTTTTCGCTTGTGCCTCGATCCCGTGTATCAATCCGTGAATCCGTGAGTCAGTGTTTCACCGGCTACTATGAGGCGACGAATCACAAGTGACGGTAACAGGCTGGTTACAACCGGGGTCAGTTTGATCCCCTGTGGTTAGCACACTCACTGGGAGCCCCTTTTCTGAAAATGGGCACTATCACCGACTCTCTCCAATTTTCTGGGACAATGTCCTTTACCCAGATGCAGACAAACAGACCAGATAAGAGCTGGCTGAAGACTTCACCGCATCTTTGAACAATGTGAGTGGGAGGTCATTCGGATCAAAGGTCGGTGGCGCTTGGGAGAGGCCGGACCCCCTTTGAGGCCGTAGGGGTTTTCCTGTTCATCGTCCAGGGTTCTGTGTCAGCTGTAGGCTCCAGGTGAGTGGCAGCTGGTGGCCACGATAACTGTTGTTCAAAGTTTTAAGCCCGCCAGTCACTCCCTTCTGATCCTTGATGGTTTCGCTCACAGGAGCTTTCTGGGGACCGGTCACGCGGATCAACTGAAATAATCTTTGGGCATTACCGGCTTTCTGGGTCTCTTCCATCTCCTTGCCTTTCGTGTCCACCTGACTTCACGATCGGTTCGCACAATCACTTTCACTTGGCGTCTGGTGATTTGTCAAGTCAGGTTATTTTCGGGGCCGGCGGGGATCTTTCTCAAAGATTTAAGCAGTGCCACTTTTCAGTCTGATGTCGAGTGCTCAAGTGAGCCTAGTAGCGCCATGCCACATGCAAATCTCTCAGGACTGTGGGAAGAGGTGGCGATCTCATCCCAACTTCACATCTGATGCTGGAGCAGTTGGAAGAGGCCCTAGAAGATGATTCTGGTAAATTCATCTATCACCCTGATCTGCCAGTCCTTCAGTTGCCAGGCGACTTTCTCGCACCTTACGTGACCCTGAAAAACGAAGGGAGAAACGACTCAAGAAGAGCGCGTGCACGGAATCTAAAAATGCAATGCGGTCATTTATCGCTCCGCCGCTCGTCTTTGAACACATTTGTGGATTTTACCACGCGTACGTCCGGGGTCATGCACAGAAATGCAGTGGCTTTAGCTGATATGGCTCCGTTCACTGGGGATAAAGAGAATAAGAAGACGACAGCTACGCATTGGAGGCGATGACTCAGTCAGTTTTCGGTACGGAAATGACAGCAATGCAATAAATGTGATAGCTTTGACGTAAGACAACCATGGGCTTATTGACACAGCCACCTATGTCGTCGTCCCTAGCCATTGTTTCGCCTCGCCCAACGGTCCTCATTCGGGAAGACGGCAGTTAACAATCCAACCGAGTTTATTAGTATGGGCCCTTACACTTTGTTGCCAAGTTATGGACTGACCGCCCCTGGATCATCTCTATCCGACACAGGGCTGGGTGAAGAGGGTAACGGGCCTCTGACCTAAGAAGCACACGGCCTAATCAGTGCAACATGTGGAGTGTGACCAGAGGGAGCGAGAGAGTGACCTTCCTGGAAAACCACCTGGCGAACCTCAGCATTACTGATCCGATGTTCCAACCAGACCCGCGAAATTCTTCGAAGTCACCGATGGTCAAACCCCGAGAACTTTCGAAGGCCTTCTACACGCGGTGACCACGTCTCTGATCCATAAAGTGGGACAGGTCGGACCGCAGCATTGTACATCCTACTCCCAGTCAAGTTGGTGTCGCGTCAGCACCACAAAAGTTAGCTAACGCTGACCTAACCCTCCCATTTCGGGAAGGGATTTCATCTCCAGCCCGGCGGTCGGAATATGTGCAGTTACCCAGACAGAGGGACTTATGTACCACAAGAATAAGATTACTTAGGTGAGGGCTCATACTATTCTCATATTACTGAGAGCTTTTTTTGGGTGTATGGCTAAGTTTATTTGTAGACGGCCGAAACAGAAAATTTTGACTTCCGGCCATATTCCTATTGAGGAAAGTAACGCGGATAGACTAACTGTGACGGATGCTGGGTGAAGTTAAGAGCACCTAAGGGCATGTGGTCATATTTTACAGCGTAATATAATGTCGGCATACAATTATGGGTGGTTAGGTCAAACGTATCGCATGTGAGTTACTGAGATATCCTGGAAAATAGGAGAGAAAATTTTCTCGCACGTTTTTACTGTCCGTGTTTCCTTATTTTATACGCCGTACGCGTATAAAGTATTCTCAATTAGGCTTGAGGACACGGCGCGCTTGGATAAATTAACCTGTTAAAAGGCCGGCATGTGTTATTGTCTCTTGCCGCCTGATAATTTGGGTCACACTACCTGTGAAGTCTCCTTTTGTTATGAGCTATGGCTGTGGGCCTCCCGGAATAGCTGGACGTGTGGTCGACTGGAGCTGTGCGGTAGACCAAAGGACGGACCAAATAAGGCCGCACCCGGATTGGTAACAATTTTGACCAACCAGAATGTAGAATATTATTTAAGCCCCTCGCGCCACATCGTGAGGTTCTTGATGCGAGAATTCTGGGGCAGCTCATTTAACAGAGCTGTGATGGCAGGCTTTTACTTCTATTTAGGCCGGTTTTAAACCGCCGTGCCTTCTGATACGCCGTAGCGGGTGGCATGTCAACCCGAGTACGGGGCAGACAAAATGAGCTGCCGAACCAAAAGATGCCCCCGGATTCTTGTAGGGGATCGAGGAACAAGCCTTCAGAAAGGGAGAAGCCTTCCGAAAAAAGCCCACAGTCCGACTCTACGGAAGAACCGCATCACTGCATTCATAAAATAGACGAATGACCGCACGATCAACCTTGATGCAATCAAGGCTGAGACTTAAAAATTGAGTAACCAGCATGAAAAACCAGGGCGAACGCAGAAACGGGAAAAAACTGCAAAGGAAAATGTTCTAGGTCACAATTAGTGGAATTAAACAAATGAAAATATCAGAGGCACGACAACTGCAGCCTGTATAGCTACGTGGTTCCAAGGACTCATTGTTTAACTGTGCATCAAGTGAAAGCTTCTTGGCGGTAACGGACGCCGCCGTCACTAATGATTAGGGCAAGTTATTTTAAGGGCTACACCGGGCAAGCACCAAATGACAAACTTGACGGACGCTGACCTGTTCCTCACCGTCCTTGTTCGAATCCGCAAAAACGCGGAAGTTAAGAAAAGTATTTGATTTTGCAGTGAAGCCTGGAAAACTATCCCCGAACAGTTGCTTTTGTTCTGGACCAGATGTGACGGATGACATCACTGAAATTTTGCGGCGACTTTGTCTGATCGATTTTGTGTTGTCTGAAGACGTTGAAGAAATGTTTTTTAAGTTCACTTTTGGGCCGTCCATAGGGTGCCACTAGGCTGACGGTGAATTAGAGCAGAAGATGGAGGTCCACAACCTTAGTAATCATTCATTTGGAGCAACGACCCCGCCATCCCGTTCGAAGTTTACTTTGAGACAGCCGGCTCGAGACACTTGTGAATCGTTTGATGAAAATACGGTCGCAGTCGTGAAGATGCATGGTGCTTGCCTAGAGCCAGCCGATTCCACCCCTCCTGCCCTTTGGTTAGTCTGTCCACTATCCAGGTTATTAAGGTAGGGCGTTTCCACTCGCAAAAATGGATAAGCAACGACTGTACCTCATTTTTTGCGGTCAAACCCTCCCCTTTCTTAAACCCGCTGTTTTCTGCGTCTACCACATGTATTCAATATTCACCAACAATCCCTCACGAACTTCCGACCCTTAACATGTTGAATCAATTCTGACGAACTTCTCCCGCACGCCTTTTGATCACTTGCGTTACCACATGCTGTGCGCGCTCGTTTGTCAGTAATCCACGTCAGTTTGCCGTTCTTACCGGGATTTCTTTATACTTGCACCAATTAGTGCGACAATTAGACGAAAATCCCCATAATTTGAGGTTAGTGTCCTTTTCATGTACGCATTTTGTACAAGTAGTACCGCGTTTTGTCGATAAATTTCATGACTTCGTAATTCTTGGCTTGCGATTTCGCGCGCCACTCAATTGTGCTTCACGGAATATGCTACATATTCTACAACGACACCGCGGTCTCCTCTCAGATACCCGCATGCTGCCAGCTTGTTGTTTTTTGCAATCATTACATGCTGACTTGCGTCAGGACCGAAGTTTAAACCGGTCACGCCGAAGCGTATGCTGATCAAGCGAGTTATATTTTCCTGTTGGCCCTCGTTGTGTAATCTGTTGTGATGCACCGGGCTCTCGTTCTTGCATACAAAGCAGTCATTACAAGGACTGCCGAATAAAATGTCGCTTGAATGAAGCACTTAATGAAGAGATCCAATGGACTTGATGGAAAGGGAGAAATGACGTTCACATTTTCGAGTCATTGGTGAATTCCGGACTTCTCAAACTTAGAGAATTTTGCTATTCAACATTATTCGTTGCCAACTTTTTCTGACACATTCGAAGTCGGTTATGGATCCCATAATTACCTCAAATGTGCATGTCCATTGCAGCTTTTTGATGGGAAAATTAAGAGTACCGCCTCTGAAGCCAGTCAATATCTCACGTCCCGAACCCCAGGCTGCTGTATTGGCAAAACAACCACAAAGGACTCAGATGACTCTGGGAAAGCTTCACTCCCTTGGTAAAAAACCCCTATGTGTGAACCCACCGTTTCTTGAGTTTGAGCCACAGATGCCATGAACACCCGTAACCTCTCAAGAACGTTTAACCTTAGCATATCAAATAGAGTTCGACGAACTTTTTACGCGTGCCTCTTAACTTCTTGCGCTAATATCACCAGCTGCCACCCGGCGAATAGGAATGATTACTCGGAAAATATTGTGGTTTCTGGGTTACCATTTCATTGTTAAAAACATTTCTATCCAGTGAATTTTGCTGCGGATTATTTGCATCAGTGAGTTGATTAAATGAGTGGTTTTTCAAGGTTAACGAATACCTCGAATCGGAAAAGTACCTAATAAACTGTAATGTCCAAACGGGACGGAAAATGTGCTTCGCTTAAAATGTACAATGTTGCAGGTAAGTCCGCGGCTCTATTGGTTCGTGGAACTTGATAAGATCTACGGTACCCTCACTGGCTCAAAGGTTGCGGGAAGATCACTTGCGCATCTATTTTTCTGCTATCCCCTGCTCAGAAAGATGGATTCGAAAGCCTGTGTCCTCATACCCTGTACGATCCTGTGTTAAGGCCGTGATCTCAAGGCAAAGAATTGGTTAGTTAGCCTAAAAGCACGATCTAGGAGGCTTATCTGTTGGGTAACGTATAGTCTAATTCAACGTAGGACGGTCAGGAAAAACTGCGGCTAAACCGAATTCTACGAGCTTCAAATGCGTTTGTTTGGTAGTCGCAAATGGGCAGCAAACGATACATTGGATTAGACGTAAGCAGACAGTACAGATGGGTAGACTGGTTCTATAGGAAATTAACAGTAAATGGTGAGCAGAATTGAAGGAAAGCTTACGGCTAGATTGAACTTTAGGCAGTTAGCAACAGGATGGCACAGAAAGGGCAGTATGCTATCGGACGAATTAAACGGGCAAACTGTTGCTCATTTCAAAGTGAGACAAATGTCCAACGACAAACCAAGAAATGAATGTGAACAAACCGATATAGCAAAAGAGTTAATATAGAAAAACATTTGACATAGATTTGACCTTGAACAGAAACAGAATAGTTTAGTCTTGAAGCTTGAGCAGTCAGCGGAAGAGTATTGAATTAGTTTGAGGAATAGGGAAACGAATAGTTACTCCACGTATTTGACATACCCGGAGAAGATTTTTCGAGTAATTATCGTGATAGAAGCATCCATAAACTTCTGTTAACTCGTGCAAGGTTTGATGAACGTAAGGATTTCAGCATATAAATTGCACTCACAGTGTTCCATCAAGTGGATAAAGGGCCCAAATGTTGCTATCACTTAGATGACTTATACCCTTAGGCCCAATTTTCTTGTAAACTACTTGTTGTCGCCCTGGAAGCATTTAGGTCTTGACAGCAGAATTCTCCATTGCAAATGGCGAAAAATAACAGGTATCCCGTAGTTGGCCTCAGGGAGGTGCCAGATTGGTTGAGGCCAGAGGTGCACACTATCATCCGCTAATTACAGCGCCAACCATTAAAACCCACCCTAGCCCAAGCGGACGCCTGCCACCCTTAGTTGAAGTTGCTAAGCGATGCCGTGGCTGCTCGCACAATTCAGTAATGAGAACTTAGCTGATGCGCCCAAATATCGTGTGGCTGGGGGTCCACGAACCCTAATCAACTGAAGGAACGCAACCCGCGTCGTTATTAGCGGACAGCTCGACCAACAAGATCCCATTCATCTTAATTTATGAAAGGTCAGTGGTCAAACGTGGCGGGGTGAGAAATTGAATTTTATGAGGCGTTTTGATGGCTACATATATTTTGTTAGGAATTGGACGGCTTCTGTGGTGCGCATTACCAAGTGAGCAATTGACTTCTTGAAATGAATAAATGCTGGTTTGTCAAAATATCCCCGTGAGATAGGTGGTTGATAACAAACTGATTTCAGTACTTACATTATAGAGCAAACACTGATTGTAGTAGAACGAACTGGTCCCTGAGTACGGAGGACAAATAGACACGGAGAAGGCACATGGCCCCAAGGAAGGGACAAGCGCATTTACCAGTACAGGTGTGAGCCGTCTAAGAGGACTTGGGGGTTTGCACCGGACAAAAAATAAACAAGGGAACATAGATTTACTCACCTTGTTAGTTCCAACACGGAGTTGGTGGAGCCTGGAGTTTCGTAGCCCAAAACACCTCAAAACGAAGGAAGGCGCATACACTGTAATTCGGCAGACCAGGTATAGAATGTAGCTGTCACCATCCTGGATTTTTCTTCGTTCACAATGATTCGCCATATGTATCTCGTATTTGTGCATGTGCCACTAAGCGTGCTGGGACACCTTCAGTATGATATGCTGGAGACCCTCTTGGTGGTGCATCCGCTTTTTTGATCGAGCGTTGGCTTTTTCCAAAAGATTGTTGGTCATATTGTCCAACTGGACAATCCCGGATTGTGCGCGCACAGCCCAGTGGCAGGTAATAGATAGCCAGTGAGCAGTGAGGTAAGAAGCGTCTTGAGTCTGTGGAACGGAGTTCTCTCAGGTTGTGGCGGAATCTGTGTACTGGCCGCCCGTATTTGTGCCTTCAATTTGTCCACGACGAACGTCGCTACTTGGCACTGCTTACTTACTGCTTAAGGAGAAAGAGATAACTGATAGATGATTTCTTAGCCTACATAGGCAAGATCGGACCAAGCAATCGGTACTCAACATACTTCTCGTTATTGGTAAATGCGCTGAGCCCACTTGTTTCTTCCGGGTCCTCGACGTTTGCTTGGTTTCGAAGGAAGCCTGCTGCACTTCTATTACACCCACTCGTAAAGCAGAACAGCGTTGGTGCCTTTTATTCACTATGTGCACAAATACCATACAGCCATCCTCATGCATTCATTTAACGCGTTCTCAAATGACAGCTGCCAAATTCTCAACAAAAATATCTGAAGTTAAACGCACGACCAGCTGAGCAGGAGGAATGCTCATTAGAAGTAAGCCAAAATTATGGGGTTCTCAAAGTTGCTAATTTTACATGAAATGAGATTATTCCTTTTGCACGTTTCAGGCAGATTGAGAAAGAAGCGCAAGCCATCATTTTTGGGGTGAAACAGTACCACAAAATGCTATGCCGCCGGCACTTCACGCTTGTGACGGAGCACAAACCACTGTTGGCTATACTCGTTTCCAAGACGGGTATCACGGTCTACACAGCCAACCGTCTACAACGATGGGGCACGATTATGCTGGGCCCATCTTTACCATAAAGTATGTCTCAACCGAGAATATTGGGCTGGCCGATGCGTTTCCCATGAGCTGGAACCAGAAGACATCGTCATAGCAACCGCTGCCGTCGAACCGGAAGTCAGTGCTGAGGTACCAGGGGCCACGAACCAATTACCCCTGACTTCTGACGCGGTCCGAGATGTCGCCGAACGTGACAGCATACTACAGAAGACAATGAAGTACCACCGATCTAGCTGGCCACCAACCTGTCCATCAAAGGAACCCCGGAAACATTTTCAACGACGGAGTTCATTAGCCGTTGTCAGTGGCTGTCTTCTCTATGTGACCGAATTGTCATTCCCATCGAACTTCGCCACCGGGTCCCAGCACAGTTCCACAATGGACATCCAGGGATAAGCCACATAAAGTTCCTTTCTCGCAGCTATGTTTATTGGCCTGGTATGGATGAGCACATGGAGCAGGTACGTCGGAGTTGCTTCCGACGTGCAGCCGCCCAGGTGTTGCCCAACCGACGGCCGCCGCATGCTTGGCCACAGCCAGAAAGATCATGGTCGCGCATCCATTGGATTTTGGCTGGCCAATTAACGGACAAAGCTTCCTCATCGCTGTCGATGCATTCAGTAAGTGGCCTGAAGTCCTTCTTATGTCTGAGACAACAACGATGGCAACCATCATGAGACTGAGGCATTTGTTTTCAATATTCGGCATCTCGGAAACTATTGCGTCCGACAGTGGCACGCAGCTCACATTCCATCAGTTTGGCGAATTCGTTCAAAGACACGGTACCACACATGTTACTCCCCCATTATTCCACCCCAATCCAACGACCAAGCTGAACGCTTCGCACACACCCTTAAAAGCGCGTTGACAAAATCAGGAGGGAAAATGACCACGGCAGAAGTCCTGGATACGTTCCTGCTGAATTACAGAGCAACTCCTAATCCATGGTCTCCGGACGGTTGCTTTCCATAAAAAGTCATAAGAAACAGACGGTTGAGACATACCCATGATGCTATCTTGCCAACACTTACGTGTTTCCAATCCCCTGCAGGAGGGAAACCAACGTTCAAGCCTGGAAACCATGTGATAGTGGGAGACTATCTCCCCGGGCACCCAAGATGGACTGTTGGAGTCATCCTCAAAATAATCAGTCAGGTGATCTACAGTGTCCAGATGGGATCGTTGATATGGAAACGACATGCCAATCAGCTAGGGCCGACTGAGCGCCCGAATCCAAAAGCGGAAGAACAGTTACTAGACTCCAACCTTCTGCTTGAAACCTTTGATCTCCTAAGATTGGCAGCAATAGCCACCGCTTCACATGTACCGTCCAAGACGGATCCATTGCTGCAACCGAGACGCCGTACCGGTCACGCCAGAAGACTGGTGGAACCTTTTCAACTTGATCTGCGCCGAAAATCTTACGTTGAACGGCCAAAAGGGGAAAGTATCAGGAGGGTCAGATTCCTAAAAGCAACATAGAACGCCCGGCAACTACTGAGACCCCGAAGCCCCACCAAAACCTCCATAGGAAAGCCGACAAGCATCCAGGCCAATCAAGCATTCAATCAATTCAGCAACAGCCTGGGTCGGTGAAAGTAAATTTCAAATAGCGTGAGGTCCCTTGCAAGTGTTGGACTCGAACCCACTCGCTTGTTCGCAGTAAATCTGTTATGCTCCTTATCGGTGAGCCTTTTTCCGGAACTAGGCACTGGAGCAGGAACAGCAGTCAGATATAACACTTCCTTACGTGTGAAGCCGCAGCTGCCTCACTTAGTACCCAGCTACCCCCAGATCTCCCTTATGAATTGGGTTCAAACCAACTCCGAGTGTAATGAAGGTACAGTTAGTGGACGAAAGAAAGAAAAAAGAAAAAAAGCATGAAAATAATAATAATAAATAATAGAAATAACAATAAATAATGATAAATAAAACCACCCCCTTACTATACCTTGCTACCGTTTTGACTTGCTTGGAGCAACAGTTACCCGCAGTGCCTGTTTGATCAGGTAGTGCTCTATTACTGGCCCGGCTTCTCCCCGAGACAACTTATAACAGGTCCTTTTCAGCTAGGTCCACGCCACTGACTACTCTATCCGCTCTGTTTAATGAATGGTGCCTCGTCTTGCCTAGCCCTAACCAACATAAATCAAACGAAAGTCAGAGTTTATCATACCTGAAAACTTATTATTCGCCGCACAACCCATTGAGCACACGCACACATTACACTGCGGTACGCTTCTGCTTGGCCCATATTCCGTCGTCGTTTAGCCATGGTTCACTCACGTTGGACATCTCCTTTCCGTTCCCATTGCCCCAATGATGGCCGCCGCCTCATGTGACTCCCCCGCGACCTGCCTTTCTAAAGGCTGTTTGCCGTTTGCTTCCTCGAAAAGACTGAGCCGTTTCGCTGGCCTGGCTCTCCCACGACCGGATAAAATATCTGATAGCTGAAGTTCCTTATTACTGCACAAGCCGCAATTATGGCTGCTTGGTGGCATGCCACCTTGCAGATCTGGTAGCATGCATGAAGGATGAAAACATCGTGTGGTGGTCGATTCGTCATGTAGGGAGGGTCGCCTTGTTGCGCTGCACCATGGTGCGTTAGTATACCCGCCACCCATCCAGTAGCACGGGAGCTTCGCTAATCGCCGGTGGTCCTGAGCATGGACTTCAATTCAGGAAATCCATAAAAGAGCACTGTTGTTTTCTGTTTGTAGCCGCTGGGCTGGACTGGTCCCGGTTGTGTCATTTAACTGGCAACGCTGCAAATTACAGACGGTGAAAAACTGACCTTTCGTCTGTTAAAAAATTCATTGAAATAAAACCATAAATGGGACAGCCTGAAGACACACTTTTATGCCCATGGCTTACATCGACGTGCAGAACCGTAGCTGCCTTCGTCACATCTGGGGTTGCACCGTGCCACAGTCTACTTCGTGAGCCAAAAAAAACACACGCACCCATCTACCGCCCCCAGGAGTGGACACATACAATGAGAAGTATATATGTATACAATGAGATTCCCCAACCATAACCAGCATACAAAACTAGCGCCTAAATGCTTTCTTTTTGTCATGCACCACCTGTTAATTGAAGGGGAGAGCAGTGCTTCGGGGACCGGTGACCATTTCTCTTACATTCACTTTCCCCCCTAGATTATGGTACTGTCCAACTTACGTAATAAATTCCAGATAAACTAGTGCATCATCTAGGAAGTTTTACCCCGTCAGCCCTTGTCGTTTGCTTCCCTTACCGCACTACCCCTCTGGGTGCTTACACCGGTTTGCTCCAGATCTCTTGTACCATAATAGCACATATAAGCAAACTCAACCCAACTCCACTATAACAGCAACACCAATGAGTCTCTACAGTTTCATTGTACACCATCTTCAGAGATTCTTAATACCATTTATCCATATTGCTAATCCCTCCGCATCATCATCTGCATTTACGCTTTTCGTGACCTTGGCCATGAGCCCAAAAGTCCAAGGCCACAAGGCTTCAGAGGTGGTTTTAGGTTTTTGTTCAAAATGACCGGCTGGATAACGCCAACTCTGCTGCTTTACCAGATCCGTTGTTCTGGTTCCTCATTTTCCGCAATTTGCACTTTTCTTGTTATGTGACAGGTAGGATGCCTATTGCTTTGCCCTCCCTCGTCCGGTTTTTGTCTGCCACCTTCAAATTCTAACGACCTGATCTTGCTTCAGCTCGATAGTTTCCTCAAAAGAAAAAAGGTATTAGTAACTCTGCTTCCCTGGCCATGCCGGTTTAGGGGTGACCGCGTCTAGATCGGATAATGCCCACTGTTGGTGACACCATCTCTTTTCCGCGCAATCCCCGGTTCCCGCGAGACCCGACAGTCATACCTTAATCTGACCGTGACATTATGATCATGCCTGACGGTATGTCACCCACTAGTTGGGGATATACATTATTATTATTACCACGTCACGATGATGGTACCACGACTGTCATATTCAGTCTGATGGCTTGCCCGTAGTTTACACCATCCCTACTATTTCCGACCGAGCGTGTCACAAGCAACTGCAGGCGCGTCCCAATCCGTTGACTTAATGCTAGAACTTCAAAGGACTGGCTATCCCATTGAACTCTCTGCTGATTCTTCCCACAAGCGCCCTAATTCTTCCAATTCACCACGAAGGAGGCAGCATAACGGTGAAGATGAAACCTTGTCACGCACCCGATACAGCATGTGCTCACAATCATAGAAAGAAAAAATATGCACTAGGTGTGACGAATTCTTTGGTTTGGTCTGGCTAGACGCCCTCCGCAGCGATGGGAAGCTTTTTCTTAAAGAGGACGCAAATAACTGCTTTACTCTGAGTTTGTGCAGATAAAGCGGGCGGAATTATTGTTCAGGTAGTCTTGAGATTATTTCCGAATCCAATACAAATAAAACACATGAAGAACCCAGCTTTTCTGCGAAATATTTCAGCGTCTTCACGAGGCGTCCTGCCAAGCCATTGGCGGCCAGTAAAATATGAATACCACGCACCTATTGGACTTTGGGTGCGTTTAAGCAACCTACAACAAAACTGCGGCCGCACGAGCAGATCATAAGTATTTGAATAAATACCATAAAATGTTGGAACATTATGATAAAGTTTCCTTCGTTCAAACAACGGCTTCGGAACAGATTCGGGTGTGCGTCAAAGGATCGGCAGAGGGAGAATCGCAACTTTAAAGTTGAATGCGCGCCGGAAGTTACGGGGCGAAATCAACTAAAACAAATTCCAACAAGAGTGAAACAGATTATGGTGGTTAAGGATTTGAGAATAAATGCAACGAAATGTAGCATTTTAACACATTTTTTACTTTGACACACATCGGACTTAGACGAAAATGTATATTTCGGAAAAGACTCTGGAATTTTTGATGCTCACAGGTTTTTTCGCCAATTAAAGTTGACTTGCTGTCCTCTTCCAGTGTGGTGTTAATCAGGCGCCTTTGTAACCCTTTGCGTTTTTCTTTGGAATTGAAACAGTCCGCGCAACAATTCAGACGGAAATCACCAAGCTACGGGATTTGAACCCCTTTATTTATGTCTGTTTGTTTGTGTGGTACAAAATGGTGCTGGTGTATCTCCGGATTTCCTAATTTTTGGCCCGTTGCATCGTACATTACCCATTAGGGCTTTCCTGGATACGTCAAGTATACTGCAAGCCACCCCAAGCTTTTTTACCATCGTTACGCCATTGTAGGCGGAAAATTCTTGAGCGACAAAGAGGTTACTACGCCGCCCCGTGGAACCGCCATATGTGCTTTTCTTGGCAAGCAAATGTGGTCAGTACTCTGGAGGAAATGTCTTTCGATAACCAAGAGCCAGCTTAATTGTATGCCATGAAAAACAGCCATCATTTAGCCATTTAGTTAATCCAAAGTTTTGTTGAAGTGTAAGTTCGGATGGCACATAGTCTGTTATTTACAACTATTTGCTTGAAAAGCGCCTCGGCTGCAGCTCCTTTCTACCTTGCACCCGGTGATGCCTAAAAAAGGGAAGCGAAAGCTCAGCCACTGTACTTGGATCTTTTATTTGGGTCACAGAATTGTAATACACAATAATAACAATAAGTTTATTTCCCAACTTGTAGGGAACATGCCAACAGAGGCATGATCGGGTCGTTATAACCTGAACGCGGTGGGTAACAACACAACGGGGAGGAAAGTCCAACCAACACGACACACGAAGCACGGGAAGAGTCACCGTAGTTGTGGGAACCAAAAAACTAGAACAATGGGGGCCTGTGGTACGACTAGCTCAATGATAAAGCCTGTTGGTTTGAACTAAGACTGAAAAATCGTTGCTGGCTATGAGTGACCTTTGGCAGTTGAGTGAATGGCCAGGGTCACAAGAAGCAAAATGGAGATCGAGGCGAAAGGACTCGAAGTGGGGACAAGTGACAAGTTTCGTCTCGAAAATATGGTTTAAGTTGAAACTAAGTAGATTCACTGGTGACTCTGTCGTAGGCAAGTCAGGTGTAAGGGGTAATTTCGATGGGGAAACAGTGCTAATGCATGGGGCCAAACGAACACTGTAAGCGAAATTGTTGAACTTGTGGAAGGGGCAAACTGAAATTGCAGCGGAAAACCAGGTCGGTTAAATTCGAACGAAAGGTTCAGCGAGTTAGAACGGACTCACCTCAGAGGTGGTTAGGGCCGGGTGAAAACTTTGTTCAAAGTTGCAGCTACAGGCTCAAGTGAGCGAGAGATGAAGGTCGAGGATAGCAAGAAAATAGCTGCGGGATGGATATGGCAGTGCCGTGCCATCAGTGTACTGACATACTTCGGTTTCTGGACAGCCCCGTAGCGGACGTCAGGGTTGCGGCAATCAGACAGAGAATGCACATTCCTGCGGCGGCTGCATCTGAGTTAGACGAGGGTAGCCAGGCCGATATAGAGTCACGGGTAATTTTGCTTCATTTGGAGGACGATGTGGGAGTGAACCGGAAACCAGCCAGATTGAATGAATGGCGGTCAAACGGGGTGTTTGCATCAGCTACTACCAGAGTTCGAGGCCTGGGAAGAGGGGAGAATTAGGAAAGAATAAGCTGAGATCATTAGCCTCCGGTGAGTGCCGACAGGCATCAGATAAAACGGTGTCCAACAGAAAAAATAGTCTAAAGGGGACGGCAGCAAGATAAATGAACCTATGAAAGGGTGCATTTTCGCCGGCTGGCCTAGCAGCCAAGGACTGGTTGAGGTTGCCGATGTTGTATGAGGACTCAACAATCATTGTTGGTGGTCTTCTACTCGTGGAGTATGCAGTACATTCAACTCCCGATGCAAGAGACTATCATTGGTGGTAAGATTTGTGTCTCGTGTTTGCACTGAGCGTCAGTCGATCAGAAGGCACAAGGCCAGGACAGGAGCAGTTACCTAATTTTTGGAAGGTGAGGACATATCCGTCGAGGTAGCGAGCAAGGAGGCTGGCCGCTGAACTAGTTGGTACGGGCGATGACAGGGTGAGTTAGACGGCGAGCTGAAGCAATTTTTAGCCCAGTTAAAGAATCTAATAAGAGGGTCTCCGTTGTGCACAATGTGAGGGGGGTTATTGTCAATAATGAGTACACACAGATAATGATCGGTTGGGCTAGAGCTCCCGAGATAATGGAGAGGGACTGTAGTGTGACTGGAAGCTCCCACATGGACAGAACAGAAAGATAAAAGCACCGTTCGCCAGTCTCTTAGTCACTGATGTCAGCTCCAAGCAACGAATAATGCATGGCAAAAACAGTCAAAAGGTGCTAGCCGTGATTGCTCGTGTTCAGGGAATAATAGGGTCTTTATATTTCATACGTATATGATCACTTTGTGGAAAAACTGGGAAGAAGGTATATCATGCCTGGCTGATGAAGTGGAATTTGGGGTGACGTAAATCCAACCAAGACGAAGGTAGCCACGCCTTGCACGTCGATTTTGGCCATGAGCCTCGCAGAGTAACTTCAGGCAGACTGCTAGGTTGTTGAGTTGCTTGAGATTTGATACATTAAAGTCTTCGGTAAAAGCGGAAGAAGGAGGTTTGAGGGGCGAACACGGAGCGGTGGTATGCTATGTTTTAGTTTGACATGTGCCTTAGAGATATGCCTGCAGCTGGAGTCTACGGGAGAGTGTAGCACCAGTCCTTTCACCAGCATGTTAGGCCGCGCATTGAACGCGCAATGCTTTTCTGTGCAAAACCCTTGCGAGTGAAATAAAACTCTTTACGCCAAAATGTTGCATTTTGCTGCATATGTACTCAGACTAAAAATCACCCTCATCTGCCCTCATTTTTGGGCTTTGTTTTAAATGAACTCGTTTCGAAAGTTTTGGTGCATAGTTGACTTTGAACTTGCTGTGCTATGGCCTCAGAAGTGGCTTCACACGCGTTTGTTGAGAAATTTGGGGCTGTATCCTTTTCATCCTTCACGGTATTCGAGAAGGCTTTCTAACAATATATGAAGGATAACAGTGTGGAATATGTGCATTCGTCCAGTAATCGAAGCACCAACGCCGTTTTGCGTTACGAATGGGTTTACTAAAAATGCAGCAGGCGACCTTCAAGACCGACGAAAAGTCGGGGAATCCAAAGAAGCTAGTAAGCTGGGCCTGTTTTGTAATAAAAAACAGTACGCGAAGCACCGGCTGTCCAGCGCGGTTTTGTCTACGGAGGCAAAGGAACCACCTCGCAGTCACCTATTATTTTCTTGAACACAACCATAAGCTGCAAACATTTTGTACGATCGGCTTCCGATTAATCGACGGCTGACCGAAGACGAGTTGGACACCTGCAGGGCTCTTCTGAAATATGGAATGCCGTCGTGTGAGGTGCGGCAGTTTTGGCCGGTGAATTCGGCAAGATCCTCAACACTCAGGATATACACAACTACCGCCGGAAGTGTCGACCGGCTATGTTGAGTAGGTGCCCCATAGTTGTTTTTTTGTGGTAGATGATATGCCTCCGGCCCTGGCAAAACTTCGGGAGACCGGACGCGTGATTGTGTGGCAGTCAGAGAAAGGTCACTATAGCCACTTATGCTTTTCCCGATGGCAGCAGATAGCGCTGTTCCGACGATTTCCAGATGTAGTAAATGTAGACGGAACGCACGCAACAAACCGTTTGGGGTAAGTTTTTTAAAGCACTTACTATTCGGCCTGTAGGTAAAAGCTGTATACTTCCCTGATAACGGACGACATGGGTACCGGTCGTCCGTTAATGTATGCGTTCGTGGAGAATGAACAGTTTGCTCCCATGCGTAAACTGTTTGACTTATTCAAGTAAATGTTGGAAGAGCAGTATGCAGTTGAGACTTTCGTTATGGACAAGCTGGTGGCGCAAATGCGGGCTGAAAGTGTAGTGTTCGGCTGCGCTGTAATGCTGTGCTACATTCATATCAGAAAAGCTATCAGAAAGCACGTATGTATCATGTAATATCCATGCATTTATGGTCATGGACACAATCTGCGAACGGCCGACACATATTGCACCGCATGTTTCGCCTGGACAACGCCGTACAGTAGGTTTTTTATCGCAATACAAGTACGGACTCCGGCAAGATCTGCGGCTTCTGCGCCACACGGACCAACGATTTGTCTCTTATCTTGCTGCCCGCTGGTTGTACAATACCCGAAAGTGGGCCGTACATCCACAATCTGGAATGGTTCACTTTGGTAATGTGACCAAAAGCCGTCTGAAAAATGCGAACAGCCGCCTTAAAGGCCGGATGCACCACTCGGACACACTGGAGCGTGCCATACAAAAGGTGTCCCGGCACGCTGAGTGGCTCATGCGAGAACTCGAGATACATACGTAGTATCATTGTGGCCGACGGCAAATCGTGGAGGGTGACAGCTACGTTCCTAACGTGGTCTGCCGAATGACTACGTATGCATGTTCTCTCGTTTTGAGGCACTTGGGGCCGTGGCCGCCAAGGCTGCACTATAATAGTGTTGGAACAAACAAGATGAGGTTAACCTACGTTAACTAACTTATAGTTTGTGGTGCAAACACCCAGATGCTCACAGACGGTTGACACCTGTGCTGGAGGATGCACATGCCCCTTCCACCAGGCGATGTGGCTCCCCTGCATACATTTGTTCCCTGTATTTAGAGATCAGTTGGTTCCAAGCAATAATAAATATTCTTCATAGATTTTTCCTTAGCTTGCTTCCAAATCCGTCAACGGTGGCTGTCGGATTACAACCTCCCGGAAAAAGGTGTACCCCTTACACTTGTTCCCAAATAACCGCCGACAGCCTTGGATGGCCTTCGTAAACAACTGAACCGAGTGGCTGATAAGCTTCAGAAGCTGGAACCCAGGAGGGCCGCAGCCATCTTTAAGCGATTCGTTGTTCAGGGGCAAATCCTGCTGCGTGAAGGCTCAAAGTCTGTAACTGACGGCTTGCCGTTGGTGGTCGAGGATACTGCACCTCAACCCAGATGGCGGTCTAGGGAAACAGGCTTGGGCATTTTTGTGCTCTGTGACCTGCCGACTACTATCAGTGACCGCTGGTATGCAGCGGATCGCGTATCATATCACGCCGACTGTTGTGACGGCGAACCTTGCCCGCCGAACGTTGATGCCCTTCAGGCTTGTCCCAAAGGTGAGTCCGCAGAGGCCGTCTTATGATGTTGACCTGGACCGAAGCACAGAATCACAGCACAATGTGTCCCGGAAGTCTATGTGTGTCCGTGTTTTCGGGTCAAGGGAGAAACTTCTTGACAGCCGTGTGTGAATATCTGACTACTACGACTAACGCTTCAGAGCGCCTGCTAGATGAAAGGGGCGAAGATGACTTCGCGTAACCCATCAGCTCCAAACAATTTGTTTGTTAATGAGATCTCATGTATTTAATGTAAGTCTCGTATTCCTTGATAAATACAGTAAGTAGGCATGGAAAACAGCCGCTGAAGATGGCTTTGTGTGAACAAGCCTCTACGATATTATAGCCGCTTAAGTGCTCCCATTTTAGGGTAAGTATTCCTCCCAGTTTTTCAGCCGCCTGCCTCACGGTGATATTTCGATAACCTAACTTATATCTTCCTCTCACTTCAGGGCGTCAATGGCCAAATGAACACTCCGCACGAAGAATTTCATGGCCCCTTGGCAGGACATATGTACCCGTCAAATGACCAATACAACTAAACTTTTTATGTCGTCTATTTTGAACCTTTGCCCTGGTGGAGATGGATGGGCACGCTCCGGCCAGCTGATTAGGCATCGTGGACCCCTAACCGCATGTAAGTCGTTTGCGTCAGCTAGGTTTGTTCAGCTGTCCACTATGATCGACGTAAGTTCCATGCGGCTAGTTGATTAGGTATCGTGGACCCCTAGCCGCATGTTAGTCGTGTGCGTCAGCTAGGTTCTTTCAGCTGTCCGCTATGATCGACGTAGGTTCCGTGTCACGGACTTCCTGGTGTACTTCGGGAGCTATAATTGAACACTCTGTTGTTTAACAACGCACTTGCACGATTTTTTGCCAATGATGAATGCGGCTTACGCAATTTTAACTGGTAGCAGTAATTAATGAACAAAAATTGTTTACAAGAATAGCATCTCCGCCTATTTGGCACCCACAAGGGCTACGCAGATTCTACGATGTTGGGGGAATTATTGCAGCTGTAAAACTGCATGAAAGTTCCTTCTATTGTAAGTGAGTTGCCTTTTTGCGCAATTCGCGCATTATTGTTACATTAGGCATAGTATTTACAGCCGATGGTGTTTACTGAACTTGAAGATTCCCTCACATAAACAAATCACCAATGTAGATAATTCGCATAATACATGTACAGCACATTATACATAGACATTCTACACCATGAAGTGGCAACCCTGAAAATGTCGTACCTTTCGAGAAACCGATTCCATTGTGCGAATACTGAGCGGCGCATGTTAGTGAACTTAATGTGACGAGGAAAGTGACCGCGGAATTAGTCCTGAGTCCGCCAATCACGGGGTCCCTCAACGACTCGGCTGATATTTTTCGCGGTCTTTGGAGAATTCGACTACGCCACACCAAACTTCCGACTCTCCTGGGTGATTGCAGCTCCCCTGGGAAGCACCATAAGGCTGTAAAACCAGGCAAATGTTATCCATGTAGGCAAAGACCGTGTATCTGGACAGGGGATTGTGGGTTAGCTCGTTCCGGAGGCCGGTTGCAGCTGATGTGAGGTAACCTAGCATAGCATAAAAGCAGACACGTACGGGTGCGACAACTTGATTCAGAACGTGACCTTTCTGTTGGACCGAGGAAGTTGGAACTCTATAATTTCAGGTACACAGCCTGGCTGAGCCAGAGGATGTTGTGGTCCAGTGAACCGACCTTACTGGAGGGGCTGTCGCATATCCGGTCAACCTTTGTGCCCCTGTAACCCTAACGGCCACCTCAGAGCAACAGCTCCTGCAACCACATTTGGTCAAATCCAGACAGCATAGTCAGGTTTATCCAACTCTTCTAGAATGGTCCGGAAATGTGATCAGCTGGCCTAAGTTGTGTGCAGCGGATAGTTTTTGACCAACCGTCAAGGGTTTCTGGTCTCACGTCATCATTTTCATAAGGGGCATCCTGGTCCCGAAAGTATTAATTTTCATTGGGTGAGATGATGTGTACATCAGTGGAGGTGTGTTGCCTTACCTTCAGTGAAAACATCGGCCTTCGTTTGCTCCTTTGAAGTAAATCCCATCGCCATTCGTCAAACAGAAGACTTCCCATGGGACAGAAAACTCCATGGAGCTTCTAGTCACCCATCGTCGGAAATAAAAAAAATAGTGTCCGCAAGTGTCTGCCTCGGTCCATTCTGGTCATACTGCACGACGGTGATGTACTCCTGATTCCATTCCTCCCGCTTCGTCATTATAGATCATGCTAAAATTGTGGAACACCACAAAACTGGCGAGCCCGATTGGTCCTAATTTGAGTAGCAGAATAGTAAAAACGTGGGACCTAGCTAACCAGGCAGAGTGCCGTTTCGCTTCGCAGGAGTCTTCAGATCTGGCGCTCTAGCCTGATGACCACTTTTGAGTGCAAATTTTGAGGACCATCACGATGACACCGAGTTCAGCATCGATGTCCATACGGACTTCAGATTTGGTAGTCTGCTCCCTTCTGAAGCGCAGGAAACGTTTGCAGGTTTCAATCAAATAGACGGAAAATGGGCACAAAGAAAATATGAGGAAGAGTGAACTTTTACACGTCGTCTTCTTTTGCAGAATAGCTGCGTCCATGTCAAGTCTCCTGTCGCCTCCCAAGGAGTACCTTAGTTCTCGGACAATACTCCGAGCTGCTGTATCATCTCACAACGTCTTGTCCGGCTTCACCCGAAATCTCTTACGAAAATCAATGATTTCACCTACCATTTGTCAGCTTTTGGCCTACTACTGATGTGCAGATTTATCCAAACAGTCGAAGCCACAATTATTACTTGAGAGTACAGTATGGAACATCTGTGACTCGCTGTTGGCCTTCTGGTCTTTTTCCTCTGTCATCATTCCATTACTCCAGTCACCGCAATTACTTTCCTTCCCTGCATCACTCCCACAAAATATGGCACACATCCCAATTTTGACGAGTCCCCTTTCGGTGCGCCTTCCAGAGGAACAATCGGACGATATCTCAGGCACCGGCTTTTCTACTGCCCTGGAAAGCTTGAAGTGAACTGAATCGAACGGGGAAATTTACTAACCAATCACCTACGAGCCTTGCGCCGTGCCCGCTGCTGCGAACGACTGCCAGGGCTCGTCACGCACACAGCTACCGGTGGCGCCGAGATGGCGAACGTCCAGACATCTTTCCCACTAATGACTAAAGAGGCGGCAGAGAAGACAGCAAGATCCATATTCGTTGGTAATATTCCATACGAGGCTACAGAAGAAAAGCTGATTGAGCTTTTTGGCAAGGTATTTGTCTTGGATGTATGGATAAATACCTATCTAGGCCGGCCCAGTCATTGGCTTCCGTTTGGTTTATGATAGGGAGTCAGGGAAACCCAAAGGTTATGGTTTTTGTGAATACAACAATCCGGCGATTGCCGCGAGTGCCCTCCGTAACCTCCAGAATATCGAATTCAATGGTCGTCCCCTTCGAATCGGTAAGTGATGCAGTGATTTGTTACAACGATGACTCAGGCCCCGCCGCCGGAGAGCAGAATTCTGCGGAACTAGCACTCAGTAACCCGGCCGTGGGGCCTCCTTTGGAAAGCCCTTATGGAGACAAGTGCGACCCCCAAGCGGCTCCTGAGGCAATCAGTCGGGCTGTTGCCAGCCTCCCACCGGAACAGATGTACGAACTTATGAAGCAAATGAAGCTCTGCATCCAGAACAATCCAAACGAAGCTCGAAATATGCTACTACAAAACCCACAGCTGGCGTACGCGCTGCTCCAAGTAGGTGTTGCGTTCGCGCAATTCAATTAATCGTCTCGATCTACGTGAGTCTGAGTTCTCCGAAAACTGAAGCGAGGGATCATTGCACGGGGCCTAAGGTTGGAAAACAACTACCTAACAGGCGGACATTTTGGGGTTTCAGCACGGTGGGGGTCAACAGGGTCTTGATATCGTGCTCACTTTGTCGTTCGAATCGAACTCAAAACGAACGTTTCTTGATCTTTTGTTGTCGCGCTAATTTCTTAATCACCGGGTGATTTCCAAGGCACCCGTGATGAGTGGTACATCAGTCTTCCAAATGCAACTCTATGTATAAATCCAGGTGGCCACCTATGTATTCATCGAACATGTATTGCGGTAACCCTCTGCAAGCGATTGTTTAGTCGAAAATGTTATTGACGTCGGGGCAGTGAAAAGCAGAGTACGGAGCCACAATCGTTACCAAAGGATTCGATGGACTAAGAGGATATTTATAATTCCCCCTGGCAGGATACTTATTTGCTGTGGCTTTATGTGGCGATGCCGGCTAGAATGCTGTTGGTACGGGTCATGTAGGCAAACATGAGTGACCGCGGCGTGGCTGCCTCGACAGAGTTTGAAGTATATTGTGACGTTGTACTGTTGGTAGAGACTGTCAACGCGTGCGATGAGCCATAGGGAATAAAGGTGGTTGAACGTGACATGGTCCCCAGTTTCTGTCCGGAAATCCGGTTGCTTAGTTATTACGATGGAGCCAACATTCAACTGTGTTGTCATTGGTCGGGACGTGTCTAACACTTCTGGTGCACCAAGGGGAGTTCTTAGGATAGGATAAAAGGCAGATGTAGATGCCAGTAACACAGCCAGTGGGCCAAGGGACGTCGGCGTGCTTTACTGTGGCGTGACATCATGCCATGCCGCTGGTTTCAGCGATTTTCGCACGAAAGCGAAGAGTTACTGGACCAATTCAATGGCTATGACGGCGAAATGGTGGCGGTTGACCTATCCATTCCATCAGTTGGTCGAATGTGCACAGTTTACCGAACAGAATAAAATAATAATTGGCCAGCTATAACACCCTTCGGTGCCTGACTGCTATGCACCCGAAGGAAGTACAAGGGCTGAGGTATTGCCAGGTTGTCAAGAGAAGCTATGTTGCTTGTCAATCTAGTACATCCTATAGGACCCTGTAGACAAATACCATGTTTTAACCACCCCACCAGGACTGATCCTTATGAGATGAGAACTGTATCTCTCTTCACTGAATCATGAAAACCATGGAAGCGCGACTAAATAAAATTAAAAAACGACTACCGGGTTGAATACAGTGACAGCCTTCACTGATTGTTGGAAACACCTGAAGGTACTGCACCTACCCTAGCGGTCATCAAAGTAAATTCCTCTCCCCGCGGACTTTTTTCGAGTGCAGCCAAAGTGCACGAAAAACGCGTAATTTTGGTCTATTTGAAAACATTAAGTTTTTCAAATGGGAAGGTGGACACAGGTGGGTGAGCAGGTGATGCGGGGGAAGCAGGTAGTTTTTGACATTTTTGCCTGGCAAATTTGTCTTGTGGGTCAAGGGACTCGTTCACTCTTTTCATGCTAATGTCTAATCTACCGGTACTTCTGAACACCAGAGTTCGCTGCCTAAATTTCGGTCCACAGGTTTGGCTTTTCGTCCAGTAGTTAAGCTCTTATGGCAAGCAGTCCTCATGGACCCGGAGTTCAGAGACGGTATTGCGTCACTAATTTCGGTTCCTGTCCAGCACCGGCTCCTGGTTTTTATCCAGGCATCCAGGGTTCGACTCCCGGTACGAGTGCACAGTTGATCTCGAGACAACTCAGCGGTTAAGGCCCGACTCCGGCTCTCCGACTGGGTAGCCTGGCAGTATCTGAGTGCTCGTACGTCACATGGAGATGCACCGAAAGGGTGCCACAGCTGAACCGAAATATTACAATCAAAATACGAAAAATGGTCCATCTATACCACCGCCACCAATTCCCAGATTTTGGGCGATGTATCATTGCCTTTATTCAATTTCGGGGTATACCATACTGGTCAGCGAAGATACGAAGCACGCTTTTAACTCAGGTTTCTTAACAAAAGGGATTCTTCTCGCGAAAACTCGTCCTTACAAAAGCTTGCTAAACCCCACATTTTTCTACTACTCTCCCCCCCCGGCCACACATCAAGGCACAGATTGTTATGAAAATTGTTGACCCCAAAGTTGCAATTGCAATGCTCAACCGGAGTCACGACCAGATTCCTCCGGCTATGCCGGATGAGGGAGAGACCAGACAAAAACCCAACGCACCAACTTCATCCCCAGCTCCTGTGCCTATGAATAATGCTGCGCCAACCGTTGCACAGATGATGACTCCCCATACCGCTCCGGTCTCGATACCTGGGATGCCACCCACCAGCTATTCGTCTCACCCTGGAACGCTTCCTATGGGTGGTGGATCCCATCCTGGTGCGTACCCGATGGAACAACATCCATCCGCTGTCCCGGTGCAAAGTACACGTAAGTTACACGTGATCTTACTGAGATAACGGTGGATCGTATCGCAACTCGATCGCAGTCGTTGCCTTTGGTGAAAATAATAATCGTTCAGTCGTAAACACCCTTTCGGTGCCCAGCTGCCATGCCAAGACAGCAGCAGTTGAAATCCTGAGGTTCAGTTCGCACCACGAACCTTGCATTCAGTAAGTTCGTGCCTTAACCACTGAGCTATCTCGAGCTCTGTGGTGGAGGCCTAAACCATCGATCTGAGTCCTTATTCTTCTGGATAAGGCACGCGCTGTCCTACATCCCGTGAATAGCCGGTCACTGTTGAGACTTTGGATTTGTCCACATTAGGTGGTATAGAGCCCTGTTCAGGTATACTAGTGTGTTCTCATCTTTGGCTACACTCCTGAGGCTCATTCAAGAACAATGACTTGTTTCGGCCAATCTAGGCCAGTTGCTTTTACTTCACTTGGTTGCCTCAATCACAGGGGTATTAGTCGATCGTAATGCCATGATATTGTACCATCGATCCCAAAACGCGGTATTCCTCGATTTTTAATCTTGCAGATAGGTTGATCCTTTCGTACATTCCTGGTCAAAAAGGCACCTCCCAGAAGTTCCAGGAATTTCGGCACACTCCATTCCATACTCCCAGCCTTACAGATGCATAACAAATTATCAGAGAGCTTCCTCCGGATCAGTGGGTCGCATCGCAATTACTCGTTTCTAATTACACTTTAAAGGGTCCGGAACAAAGCTACTGAGGTATGCTCTGAAGAACGCTTGGCAGAAGCGGACCATCCGGATGGCAGTTGTGTTTGCGTTCATCATTCACCTCAAAATAGTATCTCTGTACCTGCAAGTTCCTACCGGTATCATCCCCCTATCGTGCTTCATAACTCGAGTGTATGGATCGGTTAATATATGCTGCCAGTTGCATTAGTGTGGTAAGACCAGTACATGTACTGCATGTACAATGCTCAACAACCTGCGTCAACCGGAGCATGGAAAACGAATTTGCCGGGTACAATAGGTTTGTGTAGACAAAACTGCCGTGAGAACGGCACTGATCTTAGTCAGCAAAACCTGAACACCGTGATCCAAAGATCTGAAACGTCCTCAGAATCTTGACCAGCGCACACTACACAAGTTAGTGAAAAGAGTTTCGCAAATAAATGGCGTATGAAAAACCAGCAACAAATACGAATTATTAGGTTGAGATGAATGGAGCGTGTACTACGCATGTCTGTCCAAAGCATCTTCCGAAGCGAGAGTTTATCCCTAATCCTGGTTAGTAAATTTGTCGCGATGGACGGGCCGTGGCATGACAACGCGTAGTTATAAGATAAAATGATGAAACAAGTGTTGTGGAATCTCACCGCATTCCTAGTTAGAGCCCACCTGACTATCCCCACACATGTTTGGACAGCCTCCAGGATGTGATACGTAACTGGCCTCAACGAAGGGCGTCCTACCATTTCGTAGCCTATCCACAAGTTGCCTATTGTTTCGTGGTGCGTTGGTGTTAGTAAAATTGTTGACGCTAAATCAGTCTCACTGGTGCCGTTTTACTTCAATGAAATACCCAATGTGCTAATTTCAATGCTGTTTGAAGAAGTGTAGACTGTTTTAGACGTGTTTCCGGTCACTGTCAAGGACGGTCTGGTATCTGTACCCGGTGACTTGGGTAGATGTCCAGGCTCAAGGAATTCCAAAGCAAGTTTGGAAGCACTGTAACAGTTCAATTTTGAGCTTAGCTAAAGAATTATCACGGTAGGGAGGCGTTAGCCCTAGGTGTTTATTCTAACCGAAATCCGCCGTCGCAGTTGTGCGGTCAACTACCCGTGCTTGTTTTTGTGCGTCCTCATTTAAGGGATTTCACAGTTCTATCCTGGGAGTGGAATGGCGCCACCTGCGGGCGGATTCCCTCCTGCATCCAATATACAACCACCTGTCCAACACCAGCAGCCACCGCCTCCGATGCCGTATGATTACCCTGGAAACGCGCCACCGCAACCCAGGCCCGGTATGCCCAACCCCCCAATGAATTTCCACCCGAACGCACCGTCACAAATGCAGACTGCACCTAGGCCAATACGCCCACAAGGACCCCAGGTGAGCCAAAACATTATGTCGGTTAATCTGGAAGGTCACAACTGGTAGCATCGATTTTAAACACCACTGAATTATCGTCGTATAATTCGTGGTTGCACTTTTCATATGAGCTAAGGGAAATGTTCCCATTGTTACTTCGCCAGCAGTTCTCACGTTGATATCAGTCGCCTGCATTATTTTACACCTGTTGACCTTCCAGTAAATCTTCTGACCCTTATGTGAAAACAAAGATGTTTCACCCTATACAGATGAATAATGTGCATGAATTGCACTGTACACTTTCCAGCACTTCCTGACAATGCAACCCATGGACATGAAAGTCTGTCACTTAGCCAACATGTGCCGTCACGAAGAGACTGGACCTTACCGTGGTGTGACGGTTTGCGCACCTCAGCGACCCATTGAGCTATACTGGGGAGTGCCCCCGCGACACTCAGTCTCATACCAGGTTGGTCAATGGTTACAGGTATGACGAACACAGTCTCCTTGTCCTCCAGGTTGGGGGTTGGAACATGTGGCAACTTGTTCCGTAGAAATGGTAATGCATTTGCATTCCCCACCAAACACCGCTGCCTTGCGGTTAGGCTTTTGAGCTAAAGCCTTTGGTTGGGGACCCTAATCGTCCTCCTGTCTAGGTGTAGGCGCCCTGACAATATCCCAGCCCACGTACAACCATGATACCTACATCTAACAATAAACTCATGCCACATCGGCCATCGCGTGGTGCCGTCAGCCGGCTCGCCTTACTCGCTGCATACAGCAGGGCAGGTAAGAGAAAACAGGCTACCGCTGACGCCTCCCTTCTTTCTCCTTCACATACTTCTTCCCCCTCTCCCCACGCCACTAATAACTCTCCCCTTGTAGGCCCAGCACTTAGCACTGATGACTCCGTTCGTCTTGCATCGGTTTTGCGTGCAGTATCTGCTCGTCACATGGCGCCGACATCCTCAGGTATCTCCAAATCAATCTTCAAGCCTCGAAACCCAGTCTATCTGGCCGCCTTCAATGAACGCACTCTGAAGCAAGCAGGACAGCAAGCTGCTCTTGCTCTCACACTGGACTCGCTTGGCATTGATGTGTGCTGTGTCTCAGAAACAAGAATTCAGGATGCAAGCACAGTGGTTGGGCTAACCGCCCCATCACTCTCCACTCGGTTCCGGCTGCGAACCTCTGGTGATCCAGAGGCTGCTGCGGCGGGATGTGCAGGGGTTGTTCAAAGATGGGGGTGAAGTCCTCAGTCAGCGCTTGTCTGATCTGTTTGCTTGCATCTGGGAAAAGGGGTCTGTTGCAGACAACTGGATAGAGTCGGTGATAGTGCCCATTTTCAAAAAAGGGCTCGTAGTGAGTGTGGCAACCACAGGGGAATCAGCTTGACCCCGGTCGTAACGAGACTGTTGGCGTCACTCGTGCTTCGTCGCCTTGCGGTGGCTCGTGAAACACTGACTCGAGAGCAGCAAGCGGGATT
>SJOL01006663.1:434192-474623 GCA_004794785.1 Opisthorchis felineus
CTGCAAGATATGGCTGCCAACCGATGTCAGTGGCGATCTTGTTGTCAGTTTCTATCCAGATTGCCTGAATGAGTGTCTGGAGGTGTAGGCACTTCGGAATGATTGTAGTAAGCTAGCACTAAGTCCCTTCCCCATCCACCTTTATTCTTTCCTTCACAATAAGGCTTTCAAATAAATCATGGTTATACGGCAGCGGAGCATCGGTGTTGAACACTGATGTCATGCTGTCGATGGTGACGCAACATGTGCGCATATCTCCACGATATAACTGGTGTAATCAACACTTTTTATCACCATCCAGTGAAGCTATATCTGATACTAATGAACTGAAAAAGAGGTTCATTAAAATTAATCACCACCGGTCAAGACCGTCCACGACTTCTCCGTTGTTTGCGCAGACCTGTTAAGGTCTCATCCTTACTGTACCACAGGCGGACTTTATGTTTGATTACCTACGTCATTCCCACTGAGTGTTTTTGTCTCACTCTATTTTCTGTCGGCCGGTGAATCCTGGTTGGCGCCCTGTCTAGAGCGGTAATTCTCTACAACAGTGTTTACAATAGCACTCCCTGACATTCACAACCTCGTGTTTTGGTCTCTCTCGAGAGATGGATCCTAGTGAATGTCGAATTCCACCTATCCTGTGGTGGCCTCCCTTGAGGACTACTGTGCCTGTGTAATTTTTGGTCACTCCCAATGTTTAAATAAGCTGGTCGGTTTTTAAACGACTACAGAGTACTACTTGAAAACAATAGATCTTTCACATTTTCATTAGACCCCACGGCGAAGACCGGATTATTCAGATGTCTTTGCTCTCACTTTTCAGGCAATCACACCTGCAATTGCTGCTGCAGCGGCTGCGAATATGGGTCCAAACAGCATATTGGCCGGACAGGGTGAGCAAGAGAAGGTCGCTCTGATCATGCAAGTGTTGCAGTTGTCCGACGAACAGTTGGCCATGTTGCCGGAAGATCAACGCCGTAGTATAATGATACTCAAGGAACAATTAGGGAAGACGGGTGCCATTTAATAACTTCACACCCAAATTGTTCGTGAAAAATGCGAGAAGCTTGTTTTCGAAATATAGTTGATTGTATCTGAATTATGTGCCCCTCGCAGAACATTTGAGCCCCCGGATATCGCATATAGCTCATTAGAAAAAAAAAACAATGGTCATGCAAGGTAGTTGTACTGATCAGGATCATAGGGGCTACGTTCAATATATCCTTTGTCTATGAGAGTCTCAACACATCGCTTGATTAACGGTATGGAGGGTTGGAAGCGGCCACTGGCCTGCTGGAATACGGACTTTATCAAACTGACGTGGTCGATTTGTTTCCTTGATTTCATGACGCGGACTATGGCAGCCTGGATAAAATATCGTCTGTCCTCGTTCACTTGCCTCTCTACTTGTTCTGCGTCCGTCTGAAGAGCAAAGCATGATTAGTTATGCAGTTGTGTTGTCAAAATCTGCACGTGAAAACTGAGAAAGTAAACAACATTATAGGTTCCGTAGTTTCTTTTGCAATTTGCCAAACATTGGCAACCTGCGAGTATCCAACGCCCGCTTGAGTGACAGGCAAGTAAAGCTCAGGAAACACAAGTACCTCACTCGGTGCTCAAGGGAGCGCTTCGCAGCAAATAAAGGCACGATTAAGCACAATATAAATAAACTTTTTGGTTCTATAGGATAAGTGGCAACTGAGATAAGAACAAATATTACGACCGACGGTCCCGTTCGGGACATGTCCTGAAACAATGGTCTGCAGATACGGTTGAGTGTAACTGTTTCACATACATGATACCACAGTCTGTCATCTTCCAGATAGCTTTGGCGCCTGCACGATATCCTAGTTTTCGCACTTCACGGACACTCGACCGAGTTCGCTTAGAATTTTCTCAAGGATGACTCAATTGTGGTAAGTGCTTACGGTCTACACCATTTCTGCCACTATATGCATCGTGAGCTGCTCTATCCTCTAGGGATTGTGCAGATAAATGACTGGGGAAACTGGGAGAAGGGGTGGTTTGACTACGTCCAACTTTACCGCCTAGAGTAAAAACACTGCCATCACATTAAGCGACCAATTTGGGATCGAACCCGCAAAATCTTGGTGTTGCAGGATACGTTTCATCCTGCATCTCGACTTTCCCTGTCTAGGCTTTGGCAACCTGGCAGTATCTCAGCCCTCGTGCTTCCTTCAGGTGGCATGGCAGCTAGGCACCGGAAGGGTGCTACAGCTGAACGATTTATTATTTATTTTCATCCTGGTTGAAGCTACTTCGTTTCGTACTTCTTCGGCGGTAGTATGTTGATGTATGTGGGAAGAGAGCTGACTCTTCAGCATAAAATAGAAACCAATATGGTTAAACAAAGCAGGAGCAGAATCCGTGACAGTGTGAGTTCACCCGTAAATTTTTGAACATGCGCTGCAGGTTCGTTCGAACGAGAGGCAGACAAATCAAGTCAAGTGCTAGGGGGGAGGGCTCACATTAGATAGGCGATAGTGTCAACTCGGAGGACAGCGTGCGCTAACTACATTTGCAGGTGGCAGGCTGTATCGAACCAGTGGCCACCAAGACAGCAGCTAAACTTACTATTCGAGTCTACCCAGCGTACTTGTGGTATGGTGTGGTGTAGTATGGTCGTTCGGTTACGTCCCGCATGTTTTTGAATATATCAATAGGAAAGCAGGAAGCTGCGTTGTCATTGTTCAGCTTGCGAACCAAGACTAATTTCTGTAGGACCGACACGAGGACTGGAAGCCAGAGGACAATACGGTAAGCTTGTGATAGTGTTTAAACACCGAAAATATCGCAATCATGTCTGTCAAAGTCACAAAAGTCAATCTGCAGCGCTAATTCACACCTGTCACCAGCTTGCTTGTTTGAGGAACCAAACAGACCAAGGTATGTGAAAAAGTGCTCGACGCAAATGAGTCAGTTTTCAACATTTCGCGCATCGCCCGAACGAGCTACTGCATCGTGCTCCGAATCTTGTAACTAACTGACTACTCTGCGAGACATGCGCAAAGAAAAAACTCTGAAAGGGGTTTGATGTGGAACTGGAATAAAGAATTCTGACAAATACACAAAGTGTATAAAGAACTACACAGTGACTGATTACGTGGAATCACGAGACATGAGAATATGCTGGTCTCATCACCATATGACGATTGACACACTGTTAAAACCGGCACTAATAGGGTTTCCACGTGCCTCCCACTATCCCATGACTGGATGCCCGATGGCGTGATCCGGCTCTGGATTCTCGAACTGGCGACCTATTTTTTATATATGAAAAACGACTGTGCTGGCAGCTTTAAGGCGCTCGGTTTTAGCAGCTGCAACGATGCTCTTCAGTCCCGCTAACTCGAATCTGTCGATCGTTAATTTGATGAACACTATATATCGTATCACCCCTCCCTTCATACCGTCGTGTTTTTTTTTGTTTCAGTGCCTCCCTTCACGAGGTAGCTTTTGGACTTTTCATCAGGGTGTCCATATATGGGCGCTTCTGCCTGTCGGTATTCTCAGTACTCAGGCGACCATGTAGAAGGTGCTTCGTGATCCTGTTTCCATCCATTCAACAAACGCGTCTCAGCCACCGTAGGCAGTTGTATACGACAGTTTCCGCTCCGTTACAACGCTCCAGTCGGATTATCTATGTGCTTGGCACCTCAGTTAGGTTGATGTCGAACACCTGAAACACCGCTACAGAGGCATCGGATACTGTACCAGTACATGATCAGTATTTCAATGCCGTGCAGAAGGAAGGATAGCGCCGCCGCCTTTTAAACGTGTAGTTTGTTTTCCAGGCGCGAGCTCTGGTGTTCTCATGCCATTTACTCGAGCTTACCAAAGGCTAACATGGATCTCAACCCGCCACCAACGGTTGAATCAATAGATAGCTTGCTACTCTGATAGCAGAAGCCTGTGTACGACATGGCTCAGACTCTGTCCCACATGACTCCGGAGTTAGACTATCTAGCTATAGACCGACTACGGAATCTGATTACCTGTCTACCGCTGCTTGGGTGAACTGCAAGCCCCTCGAGTCTCAAACATGTGGAACTCATAAAAAATTACGTCATTAAAGGTCTAACACTGCTGTCACTGTTGATGACCAGGTGGTTTTCCTAAATGGACCTCACGTGTTGAAGGTACGACGAAACAAAAACGGGTTAGATGTAGAGTAGGCACATTGGGATAGGCTATATGGAAGATAGGGTTTTTCAGCGGCGTACGAGTCTAGTACATATAACGAAGCTCAAATGAGTTTTTCGGCAGCACAGCTGCAATGTGCCTAACATAACTAGCTGAAGCATCAGCCCTTTTCGGATAATGGATTAAGGCTTACCTGTGTGGTCTCCTTGACTTGTGATCCGAAATTCACGCGAAATTTGAGGCGCTTGTTCTTGAACGCTCGATTCAAAATGATACGAGTCGAAGGCTAAGGAAGGGAATATGGACGGGTGATCACAAATGATGTGTGTATCAAACTGTGAAGCATAAAGAAAATCACGAGTCCACTCGACCATTCCTGTTCAGCAAGACATAGTGCTCGAGATATCTCAGTGGTTAACGTGCGAACTTATTTATCAGAAGCTCCGTGGTCCGAACCCAACGCCGGCATCTCGACTGCTTCTGTCTAGGCTTGGGCAACCTGGAATATCTCAGCCCTCATGCTTCCTTCGGGTAGCGTGGCAGCTAGGCACCGAAAAGGTGTTATAAATGAACAATTTTTTCGAAGGTATGGTGCTCCCGAATCCATGAAAATGATGTAGCTGGATATTGCGCACTGAGAAAACCAATTTACAAGAACCTAGTGTAAGGCCCATATTTTTTAGCTGAGTTATGTCAGTTAACATCCACTCGGACATATCAGTAGTATAGTCGCGATTCCGACACAGCGGTGGCAGATGAAAATCTAATCACAAGGACACTCTTTGGACTTGGTTCCTCAGAAGAAGTCATTTTTGACTAGTTTATGAACAGGTAGCCTGATAACCGGTGCCAGGAATAAAATAAGAGTAGAATAGAAATGAGCCCACAAGTATACAGCCAAGGCACCGTAAGGTCCACTTGACACCAATCCAACTGCCCCAGCATCCCCTAAAAAATCCATGAATGACATCCAAGAGGAATATTCCATTAAGGTGTCCATACACCAGAAAATCAAGGTCCCACAATCCTGATTCGATCTGGTGATAGATTCCCTTAACCTATCTGTCATGAGTGTTAGCCATCCACACTAACCAGAGTTGATTAAGTCAGCTAGTTGCAAAAGAGCCCACCGATTGGTTCTCCGTCTGCCTTAAAACTCGGACAACCTGGTAACTTATTCATTTGGCCTGACGAAGCCATTGTGCCAAAAGTGAAACGTTGCTGAGCAGTAAGTCCTCCCATTGTTTACCAAACCCTGCTGAAAGAAGTAACATCCTTTGGCCTGGAACTGCAAGGCAGCGTACCCTCCATAGCATTGAAAATCCCTACTGGTTGCCGGCTGAAGCCGCTAGAATGTTGCAGAAGCCTGCGGGTCAGGATTACCACATGGGTTCAATCACTGTGCTGATTGAAATACACCAGAACGGACACCATGGCCCCTCTTAATAGGTCTTAGCAACATCAGGAGAACAAGTCAATATCGAAATTTAGTAGTGTTTTGCGTGGATGAAGTGAAACCCGTATACAAATGTAGAAATTCACTTACAGAGAAGGTAGGCTTATCCGTCTCACTAAAAGAGGAATCGGCAGACTCCAAAGAGAGGATATTGATTTCTAGCAGCGGACCTAGTATTCGGTGAATCTGATCAGAGGGAGCACCACTAACGGAATCAGGAGTTGTATCCATCGCATCATTTGAACTTCCGGGGGTCGCCGCCACAGCTGTCGGAGGAGTTTCCGAACTGCTCCCGCCTGCAACGGCATCTGCTGAAATCAACTGAATGCTGGAAGATAAATCACGCACTAGGATTACGTCTGATTCCAAAACATCAAACAGTAACAAAATGGACGCATGCAATGTCGGCGCCTGTATTTGATAGGGCTTGTCCGCGAACAGTAGTGTCAGCTCCACCGTTGAAGATTGATGTGCCCAACGCATCTTCCGGCCTTGATATGAAGCAGCGTAGAACGCTTCGAATTGTGAAGTGCATTGTTGCAACTCGTCTGGGAGTTTGAATTCAACTACCCCAGTTAAGTTGATGGGCCAGGAACATTGCTGTAGAATAAGCGTAGGGGAAAAAGACGAAAAACAGTATCAAACATGGCGCATGTGCTTCATGATCAGTGGGATCAATGACATGATTATTGATGAGCTGGGCAAATTGGTTGCAAGCTTGTCATCATTGGTAGAGGTGTCGTCATCAGTGCGTCTTTGTGAAGCAAAGTGTAGTAGTTTCAGTGGTTGTGACACACCGCCATGCTCCCTTCAGGAAGACGCACTGATGATTCTGACCAGATTAGTGGCTTGCGACTAACTAGCTCAGCTAGCAACAATTGTCCCAATTGCAAAATTATAACCTGCTGGTACCTGGGTAGCAATAGTCGGAGAAAGTTAACGAACGTCTGAGTTCAAACAGAGTTGTAAGAAACGAATCTGAGTGGGTCAAACGAGTTGTTTGGTTCAAAACATGAGCAACTATTAAGCCCGGTAAACGGCCTATAAGTTTCATGTTTACAGAATTGGGAAGGGAGATAACCTAACATGTTACAACCACTAGTGGAGCTGAGCACCACCACGTCCATCTATACTGATGTGGGAACGATTTGCCGGAATTGGGGATTTCACCCACCTCAGTCGAACTCAAAAAGAAAAAAGTGGGAAGGTTTACATCCGTACTTGAGCCGTAGAGCTGTTACAGTAAAGCGAGGCGCTGTTCAAGGTATCTCGGATTTTCGACGCGCTATTCTGCGTTATTTCAAATACGCTGTTAGGGATCCCAAAAGGCAGTCTACCATGCATGATGACAAACTGGTCCACTGATGTGCGCGATTAACACTGATGAGTCATTCAAATTTAAAGCACCCGCAGATGTAAGCCGGTCCGCGACCGTCAGGAAGAACTGTTTAATGCACTAAGTTATTGTCGAGAAACAGCACAATATTGTAAGCATGTATCATCACTTATACAACGGTGATGCGTTCGATGTTATTTGCACTTTAGGTTAAGCAAAAATCCGAATGGAAGTTGTGCATAACCGGTTACTTGGCAGCAGAGCATGAGTGCTGAACACTGATGTTGTGTTGTCAACGATGCAGACGTAACCGGTCCGTTTACGTTCTCACTTTTTCAAAGCCATTTATTCGTCCCACCTCTAGCATACGGAGTATTGAAATGTACCTCTAGGATCTCACACACGCCACACGTAAGCTATCCTGACCCGATGGTTGGAATCTCAATATAAACAAGGTGAATTGGACTCAAATAAGAGCGCGATGCTCCAAGATACAAACGGGATGCCCTGGCTGGATTTTCATACTAAGGAAGGAGTGTAATTTAGCCCACCTGTTTCCAAAAGGAAAACGACCAACCACTCTGGTTATGCTTCTCTTCAGAAGAGACACAGTAACATTATCATCGCGGTTAACGAGAAATCCACATGGGAAATTGAGAAAATATTGGCTGCGTTCTTACCGTAAGTACGTTAAAGTGATGGCCGAATCTAAAATGAACATTGTTTGTCGCCAAGAAGTCATCAAACTTCCGGTTCAGTTCCGGGGCTAGTTGAACATCATTGAACATTCGATGGAACTTCCCAGTGAACTCGTAACCACAGACTGCCTTCAGCTGGTTGATCACGGATTCTTCGAGTTCCATTGACGAGGGAGTGTTGGAGATTAGGCGCTTGCAGAGCATACGCTGATAGTACTGGATGAAAGTAAATTAAAAAAGGCAGAGACCGGTTGCTACCAGGTTCGAAAGGGATCCTATCAGGTGCAAAAAAAGGCACATACGAAAAGCTGTGAAGCTTTGATAACCAAATTTGCACACAAGGTTGGAGTCGAAGGGGGGAGTGGGACCATGGAATGGACATAATTTGATTGTTAAATTAGTCTGGATTAGATTGGGCTCGTAGATCGTGGGAAAATCAATATCCCTCTTGGTAGTGAAGCACCGCGTGGATCTGATGATAGGTACGGTGAAGTTCATAGTTAGAGTCCACGCTGACGGGACCAACGGTAAGGAGTCGTTCCAAAGTGCTGGTTACACTGCAATAACAGAGTGCAAGGTTAACCACCGTAAGCCAGCTGTAGCTAAACTTATCAGTATGGCTGCAGGTTCGAACCTCGCTAGAGGTTGAAGAATTGAGACTTGTGGACGACTCACAATAGGGACGAAACAGCTACATAGTGCTTCTCCTTGCACACTGAAATCCACCGCTTCTGCAACATCCGGTGAGAGTAAAGAAGTCGGTTACGCTTTATTGAGCTACACTTTGTCGTAGAGTATGGAGAAAAGTAACAAACCTTTTGGAACACATCCTTTTCATCAATATACTTGAAGATTGAAATAGATTCTGTCAGTTTGGATTCAAGTTCAGATTCGGAGGATTTGGAAGACTTTCTCAGTAGACCATCCATGTAGCGACTGAGCAGCTCAGACGGCCGCGGTCCGGAGGATCTGTAATTGTGAAAAGTACTCTCAATAGTAGAATGCCTGTTTGTGTTGGGTGTGGTTTGACGGCATAATAGTGAAAATCGAGGAGCATGTGATAGCTGGTCGATTTCCTTATGGGGAAGAGAGGGGGAAATGGCGAGATTCTGGAAACTAGGTTGGTGATACTATAAGCTAGGGTGTTGTTCGTGAGGACTGGCATGAAGCGGTCAGGTCGTGGCACAGTCTAAAGCGTCACCCACCCGGATCGTATTGGTCGGCACGGATTAGTCACCAGTTGTTTGTAAGCAAACGTAACGTTTCCTATGATCCATCTATGCGGTACGGTCGGATTTTCTGTCAGGCACAATTTACCAGAACTACGTATAAAACGACAACGAGAGGAAGAATCCATATGAGGGCATCAAAAGTATGATGTGGTATTCGTTTGATGGGGTGAAACCGGTTGATTCATGAAAAAACTTTATGAATAGCTCCTTTCTGAGATGAGAAAATCGGGGTACAGGTTCGACGTATTAAAGTTCACGAGCAAGTAGCAACTAGTATGAAGAAATTCGTCTTATAGTTTCACTCCAAAAGGTGTATTTGTGAAATGTTTAGGGGGCTCGTCGAACCATCAAGGGATAGTTCACTTATCACTGTCGTTTAAGCGCGGCTCAAAGCACAGTAAAGCGGCTCCATAACAAACGCTGCCACGGCTCGATAACTGCATAGGCCAACAAAGGCGTGTTACAGTGGATCAACTTTAACCCAACAATATTGGTCTCAGCTAGTTCGTAAGCTGACAAGCACAATATGGGTGGTGAATGGAAACGTACGGATAGAACTGCGCTCCTCCGAATTGATCGAAAGAAAGCTGGATATCCTTGGGATCACTGTCTCTGATTGGTACCAAGGTTACAGTAGTAAGCAAAGACTAAGACAGTGCAAACAGATCTCCCAAACATCAAATAGTTGGTAGAGATAAAAGTCGAGAGCTTTTTCGAATCAAGGAAGACTAGGACAAGCAGGAGAATTTTGCCACAGAAGATAGCCACATCATATACCGGCTGATCGGCCAGACGAGATCGACCATCAGCGAGAGCAATAGCGAAAAAGGCGGATGAGCAATTTACACATCAAAGCTCGATTGGAAAGATGGATCGAACACTTCAAAGAGAAACCCAGTTGAATTCCTGTGATGTATCCGTGAGAAACACCGCATGATGTTCAGTCCAATATCGATCTTAATTGTTAGAGAAGGAATATGACCCAAAATCTTTCCTGAAACGCGATGAGGTACTGTATCCTACGGGTTCGCACGCAGAGTTCGAACTTGAGAATGTGACACGGCTGTTACTCCGGAAATGGAATAAACCATGTGTGAGTGCGTACATGTATGGTCACTCCAAAATCTAAAGGGATGCATGAACAATGCGAGAATAACTTGGCTTCACGATTCAGGATGGGCTTTACAGATGCTGCTGCAAGGATCGCTGGGATCAAACAGAATCCTAAGTCTTGTGGGTGAACCCATAGATCAAGCTCACGAATTCGTTCAGCTAAAGAGTGGTTGATTCCGGTGGTGTAATTTAGGACGAAATATTCCTTCTAACAGACAACACTCGGATGACCATTATCAAATTGCTACACCTGATATCGGCGTGACATTCGCTTAGTCGCCAAGGATAAAATGTTCCTGTGTGCTCTGTACTGTCACATGGCTCACATGTTCACGGTGGACAGACGTTAAAAACCCCGCTTTTGTCCACACTTGCCTCCAAAACACTTCAGGCGTCTGAGGGTGAGTGGATTAAGAATTTTGCCGCACGATTTTCCGAGGAAGTAGCTCACGTGATATGTGAGCTGATGGTACTCCGCAGATCACTCTAGTTTGGTCTCTTGCTTCGAATGCGGCAGGACCGTCTACCTCACACAGCCCTCTCCACCCTGTACACGATGGAGACGGCCTAAGGGAGGCGAGATTACGAAGCTCGAAAGCTGAACAGCCTCAATCACGCTGGCAAGCGCAACCTTCCCGGAATGGCAACCCTGGGACCAGCCACATCAACTATGAAAGATTGAGAGTTAAGTCCTAGGCACGTGCCAAATGACGTTATGGATCCGAGCCATAGCCTGAAATGCATAGCTTTCCCCTTTCATCCCAATCTGAGTGGTCGTTACTGGAGGAGCCAGTCAACAGGTGTGACCATGCGACGTGGATCCCGTGACTGAAGGATAAGTGGTCTATATCCTGTCTACGTACGAGCTATTCATACTGCCGATTAGCCGCCCACAGCCGAACGGCTATGTGTTCAAACCACTAGCTGGGAGATCGCGGGTTCGGAACTCCCTGGAGTTTCTTTAAATGCGCACTAGTGATGTTCAATAAGGATGAAACAGCTATACAGTGCTTCTAGACTTTTCAGAATAGATTAGCTTCACTTACAGGACGAAATATCCATTAAAAATAACAAGACATTTTCGCAGCCGACATACTATCATTAGTGCAACACTTTGAGCTGTCATACTACACCAGTGAGCATTTGTCCCCACCTCACGCCATCTTTCATTGACGACAGAACTTGTAGTAGCTGACGATCGCCACGCGGCTTATGATTGCAAAGCGCTGAAAATAGCTTGTCGTAACGGCACGAAATCCGCCAGTTCAGCAAATATTGACCGGAAGTTTTCTTTAGTTAACACATTGTTATAGAAGCATGGATACAGCATCCACCGCACTTTAAGATGTCACTTTGACAGATGGGGTGAACCGAGATCGTTAGTGTCCAGGAGAAAGGCCAGTGTATGTCAGTGTGTTGACTGTGTCAGGGCTGATCGAGAAACAGTTAAACCAAAGAGCAGGAAAGGCGGAATTACACGTCCTAAAAAGAGTATACGAGTATTCAGGTAGCTATACCACTATTGAAAACAACTACAAAACCCACTTCTCGTGAATTGAGCTCGTTTGAGCCTAGGCCAACCTCAAACGAAATGCCAAGTAATGTACGGAATTAATGTGAAGCAGCAGTTGCAACTCATACTCGGCAAAAAGGTAACCTTAGTAAAACAATCGGCACGCTACTTACAGTGTACAAAGTAATCTGGTTGAGTTGAAAACAATTGTTTTATTTATCTGACGACAGACTTCTGATCCATACACACAACACAGAAACGCTTACTTCGAACCGGAACCTCCTGGTGTAGTGTTGATAACAGTTCGATCGTTAATGGCCTGATTGAATGCCTTGTCCATTTGGTTACGGAACAGGCTCATACCATCGAATATTTCATCGATAAACTGGATGAATCGGTTCCGAATAGACAGCAAGTTCTCCACAAAGTGCGCAGGTGCAAGCTACGAGAAGGAAATGTTTTTTACACTTATATGTAGACTTGAGTAACAAGAATGTTGGTGTTCAAAACAACGTTAGGATGTGGAACAGAAACAAGGCGACACCTATGGAAATTATTGTTCGCTAAACCACACGCTTATCACGAGGTGTCGTCGGACAGAACGAAGGGATAATTGCGTGTTCGAGATTCTATCTGGCATCGTCTATAACACTTTCCTTCAACAAGGACGTGCCTGGTCTTAACTCGGCAGATTCACATGGTCTAACGTGAACGGGTACTGCCCATTGAAGGCCTTGTAAAACGGTCGAGTGGATTGCTTTGTTTTGCATAAGTCACCACTGAACTTGAGATATATGAAACACTATGGCCATAGCACTTGTCCTAAGAGAAGGTCCCGTATGCATCTGCCTACAGCAGTTAACTGCCATAGCTTAGGCCTATTAATCTGGCATGTACAAGAGGTTATCAGATGTAGCTCACTACCTTCAATTGGCTTGCCCACGTACGCTCATGTCTGTCATACGTCGCATCGCATGGGCCAAGTAAAAAGTGCGAACCTTAGGGATCTATGACATGATTTGCATCCTTTCAGTGGTGTTGTAAGTGGTGCAAATGTAATTGAAACCTCGCTGAAAAATGTAACTACAAAAATGCCCAGCCACACGGCTGAACCAGTCCACTTCAAGGTGAAAGCCAAGTTTATTACTAGGGCAATCAGTTGTCAATCTGACTCGAGCTGAGGGAAACAACCGGCCCAGCGTCAACCATTTAGGTAAGAGCTATTCGGCTGATGAACGTGGTGGCCCTCGGTGGTTAGGGAATCCAAACCATGGAAAAAACATTATGAATTCTCAATATGTCGAATGAGGTTCCTGTAAAAATGAGGCGGTGAAATAACTCATTTGCATGACAGGCAACAAGCATCAATCAAATGACCTATTCGGAGTGGATGAATTAGTAACTATGGGTTGCAATCTGGGAAACGCTAATAGTAAGAAGTGGAAGCCTGTGACGAATTGCAAGGCAGTTTGTATCGATAGCTGCATTATTTGTGGAGCGCTTGTTTTAGCGAGTACAGATTTAACACACCTAGGGATATCGTTAAACAAGACGAGATACATGAATGGCAGGCAAAACAAATACTTCGCGGAATTGTATATCATTAATGGTTACTATGATACTTTTACACGAAGTCACGTCTGTTGTCCATTAAGCTCTGCATAGGTCTCCACTTCTAACAATTGTACTGGGTCAAATTCGGTGAGCGCATAAATTGAACTCGTGTTTTACGTACAATCACGAGAGCCGTTCACATTAGTCGGGTCATGTGACGATTTATTCCAGGAGCCGTCTACCGAAAGGTGTCCATACTAGTTTGTCCAGGCTCATGATTGGGCATTTCGTGTCGATTTTGCTTTCCAGCTACCAGTATCCCTCCACTGAGAACACAGGGGTCGCTTCCAGAAAACTTTTGTTCAGGTGTATGGAGATCAGAGCCACGAATATGCTTATCATATTCGGTCTGGCAACACAAGTTGGATCCAAATAAAGTGTGGGTTAGGAAGGTCGATGCAAAATACGGATACATATCAAGGAAGTAACAAATTCTGTAAATTAAATTCACTGGGTGGCTAAGATGTCTCTTGCCTCTTTCTGGCAGCAGGACCAACTCCTCAAGTTAGCTGAACGGGTATCGATCAGTGGAGGCTGATCTGCCAGCAATCATATTTTACGTCTTCTCCAAAAACCGATTTGTGAGGTCATGAAAATATAGAGTTTGCCACCGTACAGTACTCATCGAAATACTCCCAATAAATCTGTCGTAAGATAAAGTCACGGTAATCAACAAGAACTTTTATTCGACACCCAACACTGATTTAGTATGTTAGTCGCAAGAGATTATGCTGACTGTTTCACCGTCCGTCTTAAAACTCGGCCAATCTGAAAGAGTTTCTCTCCATAACGAAACGTTACCAAACAATAAATTGACAGATTGCTGGCCAAACTTTTCGAAATGACAACTTCTCAATCAGCTCCAAACGTTGTCCCAGAATAAACTATTTCTCTGTTTCATCGTAATCACTTCGCAAAATCATCACTAAGATACAACGGGTAAGAGGATGACCAAACACAACAGTTTTAGAAGCGTTTAGAAAACAGTATGTAACACAAACGTCCATGATGAACCAATTACCCCCTATGCGGTTGGGTTCGAATCAACTTGCCCAGCACAGCATTGTAGTCAAAGGGTTAGACCAAATAAATTTTCACCATTAATACTCGCTACCCGCCAGACTTCCCCAGTTACTTTATCCAACGCGAAGTCTTCAACGACTTGCGTCACCTCTCCCTTCACATCATGACCTGTTTGTTGGTGGACATCATTGGCAGTAGTACGTGCAACCCTCGTTCTTGGTCTGCGCATACACGACATCTGGACGAGCGTGCATCCAGACGGCTAATCGGCTAAATCCACTCAAAGTTGCCATTCGTGTCAACTACAAAAAAGTGACTGACTGGAATTTCGGCCACCTAAAATCGAGTCAGCGGGTGACCACATTCAGATAGTGGACACGCACGCATGTGTGATTACCCTCGTAGGTACAAGCCCCAATATCCCTGTAAGAATATATAGGTATATGCCCTGTTGGCCGGGTGTGAGCAGGTCAGTAGGTTGGGCGATTGTGAATGTGGCGTACATAATGAGATGAACAGTGGCGCGCGAGATCCACGGACCAGTGCGGATGAATTTGCAATCTAATCTGTCGATGGTTCTGGCAGATTCATACATTCAGGCCGTTGAACACCGTTTGAAACTCAAAGGTCACAACGGCTTGGCTTAGTGAAGCAACAACTGTGATAAATGTTCTACCATTTAGCTTCATTACATCTACGCTCGTTAGATGTCTTCGTATGTGGTGACAAGCGCTCACACTGAGTTACTTGGAGGCCACCAACCACACGCCAGTCATGGACTCAGTTGGATCATAAGACTTTTGGCTACATAAGGAGACATTTAACGGAAGATCCGAAAATGCCGTTGTGCTGGCTCGGTTATCAGTTCGCTGTCCCTCAGCATTACGCGTGTGAAAGCAGGGTAAGTCTGTTAGTCAACTTAGAAGAAATGAGTAGCTGGAAAGCTACTGGGAACATACAGTCACGCTGACAACGAAGACTAGTTGCAGGTTGAATGGAAAAGAGCGAAAGAAGCTATGGTCTCAGCTTTTAGAACTGACGGTCTAGCCAACCTACTCAACCATGTGAACAGTGGATACCATCGAGATTAGCAGTCCTTATTGATACCAGAAAAGTAATACCAACAACTAAAGACTACGACAGCGCACTTAGATCCCGCAAAAGCAAGATAATCAAAAGTTTCAAGAGTTACAAAGAACGTTGGTGGAGTACGGAGCCTCAAGACACAGAGAAGGCGTCCGATGCAGGAAGCAACCTCGTCCTCTTTCAGCTGATTCGATTGCCCATTCAAAAGCGTATCAACAAAGCAATCTGCGAGAAGGCAAGAAAGCGATTCATTATCGGGACCGTAATCTTGAGCGATTGGATGAACACCTTAAAGGAAGCTTCAACTAACCTTCAATACAAACAAAATACTGGCAAAATGGAGCGCTTCAACCACGAAGGGCACAAGAACGTCATACAAAAACGATCTTAGCATCAGCTTTGTAGCTGTGGTATCTAAGTTGTACTCTGGCATTGTTTTGAGTAGGCTGGTCGATTATCTGGAGCAACAGACTCGTGGGAATCAAGCTGGGTCTCGTTATGGCCCAGGATGCATCGACTGTATCCTTATCGTGGGACGAGGCCTTGAATAATACCAATTTCAAACGTCCCACTTTGGTCGTTTTTCTTGATATGAAAGCTGCTTTTGACTCTGTCGATCGTCAGAAACTTTGGCGGTGTTTGGCCATCAAGGATGTGCTTTCGAAATTCACTTCCCTTGTGGGGGCATTGTACGCGAACTCCTGTGAGCGCACACGAGTTTACAGGGAGCTTTCGCTTGAGTTCAGTTTAGTTGTTCACGACAAGGCTGCTTTTTCTCACCATTCCTATACAACTTTGTTACTGGCATGCTTCTTGAAACTCCTCTGCCCGCCTCCGAAACCTCGGGGGTCGAAATGCTCCAGGGAGCGTCCACTCACAGATACTGAGTAAGCGGACGAGATTGATGTCCTTGGTTCATATCCTTCGAAGGTGCAATTCACTTTAAACGACCAAAATAATTCTGCCGCAAGGTTTAGTATGTACTTCACACCCGCAAAATGTAAAGTGCTGTTATAAGAGCGGGTGGAATCAAGCCCAAACCTCATGCTTGTAGACCAACCAGTAGAAGTGAAGCGTAGACTGTAAGTTCAAAGACGAGATCGCTTCTCGAATTGAGAAAGTCAGGAAAGCCTTTGCCAACCTTCGACGTGGCGTCAGTTTGTCTGCGAAGGGCAGAGTGTACACTACGGCAGTGCGATCACTACTGCTTTATTACTCAGAAACGTGGCCTTTGGGCGCACAGGACGTATGAAGACTCGTAGTATTTGAGAGTCGGTGGACTGCAGGGATCTCGCCCAGTCAGAAGACGCAGGGAATAAGACAGAGATCCTTCATTCGTGATGCCACTGCGCGTAGCAGATGCATCTGGAGCCGCAACGGGCTCTTGGTAAGTTTTCGACCGCATTGGATAATTTACCGGCGGTCACGGTCAACCGTTGAGCAATCAACCCTTCCTTCCCGGGAGGAAGCAGCATCGCTGCTCCTATAAATATGAACGTGCTAGTCGTCTAAAGGAGACACCACACTACTTTAACACTCCAACCATAGGACAGTATGACTGTACCTCGAAACCACTTCGTATCGCGGTTAATCCTAGTACGAGATCTCGTTGCTCTTCATCTGCCTAATTTATTTTGCATTCCTAGCATGGTTACACATTGTCGAACGTAGTTCCAAACACTTCAGCCTACAGGATCACTGCAGCACTCAAGCCCGATCACCACGTCAAGGCGGGAGATAGTAAACAGCAGATAGTAAGGAGTAAATAGCTGGTTTATCCATTGTGTTCGCCATATTTACCAACCATAGACGTGTTCGCTTCTACCGTTAATTTATCCAAAGTTCACACAAGTCCACACACAAAAACTGGAGTTAGTTCTGCCCTATGAAATCACTTAGTTCCTCAGAAAAAGGTACATTTTCCGCACGTGACAGATAAATGCTCACTTGTAGTCGTTATAGGCTTTAGCTCATGACTGAGACGACGAGGATGCACCCATCAGCCCCACAGGGGAAGATCAGTAAATGCACCTTGTTTTGAGATACGGGCGGATAAACAACTTCAATGTGGGATCTCGTTTCGAATAAGATGACTCATACGTGCGTATTACCCAAAAACTATGGAACCCTATTGGCCAGTTGTGGAAAAGTATGAGAAAACATGGTCATCCTGAACACCAATATACCAGAAGTACATGGTGCAGTGCGTAACACGTTGCACATATCAGTGTTTAGGCAGCCCAGAAGGCAAATGAAAGGGCACGAATCCGCAAAAAGTACAACGACCCAATTGACTCACAGCTAGGTCACGTGGGAGTCCAGCAATGGCTTCACGTATCAACTGCATGATATGCTGTCCAAACCAATGCGACAACTCCGAGCATAAGTTGTCCGGAGCCAGAAGCTGAAATAGGTTTCGTAATTCTGCAACAACGGACAGGTAAATTAAGTCAACAAATCAGATTATATGGGGCCCAGTCGCAATCCTTGCACACGCAAAGCAATAGAAAGCATAAAATTGCTTAACAATTCTCTGATCCACACAAGTTATCCCAATATCAGGTCTGTCAATCAATGCAAGTTGTTGACGGAACTAATATTCAGCCACCTACGGACAGAAGCACAATGAGGAGAGAAACCGTGACATACCTACATTTCGGCATGTGCCGAAATGGCCATTACTATTATGTTAAAAAAAGTGTACAGGACTGGACTGCAGCAATCAAAGCGGGAATTCAACAGTTAATGTAGGATACTGATAGAGTCGGATATGCTCTCATTCAGTGTGTAAACCACCACCGTAAAGCAGTAACTGCAGCGACAGATAGGACAGCGGTTAAGGCCTAAGCTCCTGATCAAGTGAAATCGATTACCTATCAGACTTCTTGACCCCAGTTAACTCGACAGTGGCTCGGCCTTGGTGCTTCCCATTGCCGACTGCATCAAAACTATGTGCAACAAGCATGAGTTAGCTGAATGCTTTTTAGTCCCTGAGATAGTATATCAGCAAAGCGCTGAATCCAAAGGCCATTAGGAAGCAAATCATCTAACATCAATGAACAAGGCCGTTTAAACTGGTGTACGGGCTGGTTATTGTGACCAGAATTTTGGTTCCACTATCTCCCATGCACTTGCATATTTCCGAATCCATCGAAAATACAAAAGTTAGATTGTTTGAATCTATCTGCATTACCTGATTTGTGCTCTTCAGCCACCAGGTGACGAACACTTTGATTGATAAAGTCCAAACGGGCTTTGACAACGACTTCTTGAAAGAGGGCCTGGACCTTTAGAAACGATCGTTTGTAGTAACGTAAAGCTCTATTTTTTTCTTCCTCGCGGAGAATGAGAGCCTATAGGGAACATAAAGTAATAATCTTTAATGTTGGTCAAGAAAAGACCAATGAAGCACAGATGTGTGGGAAAAATTCTTAGGAATATTTCGTAAATTTCATTCACTTCCATGAACTGCAAATAGACAACTGTCGGTGTTCTCAAAATTTAATACCAACCTAGCCGAACAAACACTCAGATCAATCTCCTGAGGAATCACTTGGTGGCAATCAGTGCATCCACAGTTACATGAAAAAACGAACATGGAGAAGTTCATCGCCTTGAAGCCTGTGGAGGCGATTCCGTTACGGCTGACAACACCAAAGGTGACTATCACTTTCGCTGCACTATTATTGTCAAGCACGTTCCAATACAGAGAAAGAAAGCAGAGTAGCGAATTCAACATGAACGCATTATAATGGAAAACATCAAACGCTCCTAGAGTTCGAACCCATGCAACACCTGACAGTCTCTACCGTGAATGACTGTTTCTTGGTCTTAAGCAGGTGAACCGATCCAAAAAAAGCGAGTACAGCCGGATCATTATCTCTTGGAGGCGTCATTCGTACCATGTCTTAAAGGAATCTCATATTCACGTGACTCAATGTGCGCAGTACTTGCAAGTCGAATCTATGGGAGCGTGAAGTCGCACAGGAGTTAACCATAATGGAGTGTGACATAACGTAAACTGTGTTCTTTATGTTACAAGTTCAATGTGGATTAAATACAGCAAACTGCATCACTGTTGTGACAGCCGATGTAGAAAGATGACATGCTATCATTCCACTTACTTGTTGGGTACACACTGGTTGATCTGACAATGCAAATTAACTGCTGCCATGACTGAAGATGGCACAGAGACGACCATCGCGTGGCAGTCACGATAAATAAGGGACTGCCACTTCCTTGAGTGGAAACTGCCCAATTGAGGTAGTGCACTTCGTCCTTGAATTTGCCCGCATTATCACTGATAAATACTCTGGGGAATATCGTCCTTACCCACACGTCGAAGGTGCTGCCTAAGGACCTGTGGTTTTTGTGAATGATTCAGGGACTTCGAACTAGACAAACCAATACACAACTTACAGTTATTCGCCACTCAGAATATGTAGGGGTCTTGGGACAAGTAGCTTATAAACAACAGACTGGCAAAACTACTTCATCAAGGCAGAACAACTGGAAGACTTTGGTCGATCAAGATTGACCGGTTAAAATTCTCAAGGTTCGTTCGAGGACTCTCTTCGGGAAATACACAGGACCATGAAAGTTGGGGTTCACTTAGTCCAGCAAGATTGTTACTAACTGGGTCAAGAACATCTCAAGAGCTTTTGTGTCCAAACGGTTGTAAAAACTGGTGACGCACAAACTACATCTGATGACTATGAAGATAAAAATAGGATCGTTGAGGGTTACAGCAACTAACCTCATTGACGTACTGTGAGCAAGCAAGCTCGGTCTCGCGACTGGCTGCCCAACTAGTATAGAATGTTTTGGTCGACTCGAGTAAGGGTGCTTGGAATATTTTGTTATAGATATCCATGCCTGCCTGTGGAAAAAGGGACGAACGCACAATCAAGCAATGACAAACAAGATCACCGGAGTGGAAAAATGCCGCGCCAGGTCTGGTAGAAGCAAGTAAACAAAAGGTGAAAACCAACCAAGTGAAGTACATACAAGTATGCATTATATATATATATATATATATATATATATATATCAGCATATATATCTATATTTATATATTATAAGTGAAAAATTGGAAACCGAGGTCAGCAACAATACATTAAGTACAGTTAGTCATTTGTTCAGCTGTAACAACCTTTCGGTGCCTGGCTGACATGCCACCGAGGGGAGCACGAGGGCTGAGCAACTATCAGCTTCTCCAAAACGCGGACAGGAGTAGTCGAGATGCAGAGGTTCGGTCCGAACCACGGACCTTTCGGTCAATAATTTCGCGCTTTAACCACTGAGCTCTCTCAAGCACATAGTGAGCACATAAAGTACATTAAACACATTGGGTACTTTGCACACAATATACGCTTACGAACAATGACAGACTGGGTGATGACTGAACTGACGTAGATTATGAACTACTTGGATTTTCATAGTCAGTGATATCACACACTATTTTTCATTTGCACTTCGTGACTGACAGTAGTGAGAGGCTAGAGAAAAAGAACGAGAGCAATCCGAAAAGGTCCGTTCACCAGGCTTAAAGGAAACGTGCGACTACAGCTGTATTTTTGGAGCACATTTACAGCTCTGCCGACCCCGCGCTGCGTAATGATATGCGTCCAAACAGGTCTTCTGCTTGTTTCAGAGCCATGGTTTGCTTGCGATTCACCAGTATTAGCATCCATGGATGTGTAAGATCCGGGCAGCTAAGGCTCTCACAGGACGATTACATCTATCGGACTATAAGCAGTTCGTATTGAGAACTGTCAAGAACTGGTTCTATAGACAAACGGGTTTATGAACATCGTGAATTAAGCAAAACGTACAATCAATAATAGCGCAATCGGTAGGATCAGAAAAATGGTCAGACGCAACAGGGCTTTCCGAAAGCAATAGCAAGTAAGTACCAAATGATGCAAAAACGTACAGATATGGGCAATCAGTGTAAATTGGCCGTATACAGAGATAACGGCGCAGAAGACAATCAGTACGTTCGGGAGTTAACCCAGTAAACACATGGCCACCGGTGGCTAAGTTTTCCAACGTTATTACCACTGACTCCCTTCATGCATGCAAGTTGAATCTAGTAGTTGTTGCACAGGAAAACAGAATAAACTGGACACTAAAGCCCTATTTAAAAAGTCATTTGAAACTGTTTTGTTTTGATGAACAGTCGATTCAATATGTCGCGTATTGTGTTGAGTCTGGTTCTCGCTAGCTGAGTCATCATCCGCTCACTCGTTACTATATTTCGTTCAGTTTTGCGACGGTCGTCGAACAGTGTAAACGAAATGCAACGCACTCAAGTAACGGTTTCTAATTACTTAAATTGTCCTTGGAATTATGGACGTAGTGCGGCGGAGAGACAAAGGCGTTATCGTTTCAGAAAGCGTGAATTTTCTTCTCGAGTCTGTTTACTCTGTGGGCACGGCAATATGTCGCTGCACCGACACCGGTGTAATAATTCGGTAATTGCAGCAAGCAGAAGCTCGCCTCCAACACAGTCTGGTAAATTAATATCTATTGCGTTAATAATACGCCCGCACTTCTGGAACATTTTAGACGTGACTGGACTTGCCACAGCAGTGGGACATACGCTGTCGGCGGCAGATCAGGCCTCAGCGAACCCCAACCCAACACCACGTAGGTAGTACTTTGGAAGGTATCCAGCTATACGTCACCTTTTCAGGCGAAGTAATTCCGTTCTGGGAGCAACATTATCGCACGCCTCGTACACTTTGCATTGTGGAAGGCATGCGCTATGTCCTGGCGCATCTGTCGGTGTCCCCCAAGTACAAGCGTATGTTGCTGCTCATTCTGCGTCGACACCATCCCGAATTGCCAAAGAACCCGAGGACTCTTATTTGCACTCCAAGACTGACAACTTCTCAAGCAATTACCGGTGGTGCTTATTACCACCTTGGATTGCGCATGGGTTTGCGTAATGCCTGGTTGACAGCCAACATGCGCAGTGAGTTAACACTGCTCAATGTTGTGCTCAACATCGATGGTGTCGTCAAGAAAACATATTTGGCCAATTCTCGCAACTGCGTCGGAAGTAGCGGGTACGAGGCCATTTGTGGTTGGTGTATTTTGGAGTGTTTTGAAACCACTGGACGTTGAAGCCTATTTGCAAGACACGATAAGTGGACTGCAATTGGTTTTGGATAGTGGTTTTAATCCTCCAAATGATCAAAAATGTGTGCCTGTTCATCTGTCACGCATCGTTTGCGACAAACCAGCCAGGTCGTTCATCAAGCAAATCAAAGGACATTCCGGTTATTAAGGATGCGACAGATGTGTGGTTCATGGAGTCAGGCTTGAAAGAATGATGACTTTCCCACACCTAGACGCCCAGTTGAGGACAGACGCCGACTTCCGTTCAAAAACCAATGCTAGACATGATACTGGCATCTCCCCATTTGAGCGGCTACCATCAGACACGATTACGTCTTTCCCCATTGATTATATGCATTTGGTATGTCTAGGTGTAACGAAGCAGTTACTGGAATTTTGGGTTGGTGGTCAAGCGCATCGCTCTTACAAACTGTCGCAAACAATTAGGACGGAAATTAACCGGCGCACTTCAACTGTACAGCGTCACACCCCCAGTGAGTTTCAACATCGTTGCCGTCCTCTTGAGGATAGTGGTCCGTAGAAAGCCACGGAGTTAAGACAGTTTTTACCTTACGTAGGGCCTATTGTACTTGGAGGTTTGATTGACACCGACATTTATGGAAATTTCCTGGATTTGTTTAGTGCTGTATATATATTTTCCCACCCAATTTCCATGTTGATTATGTTGACTTTGATCAAAGCTTAACACGCGTATTTGTAGACTTTTTCCGGTATATATGGACCCCGGGCTGTCATGTACAATGTACATAGCTTGGTGCATTTGGCGGATGAAGTGAGGGTACATGGACCTTTGGATCGGTTTTCCGCATTTCCCTTTGAGTAATTTTTAGGTAAACTGAGGAAGGATGTTTCCGGGCTGCGTAATCCTGCCGTTCAAATACAACGACGTATTGCTGAACGGTCAGCATTAGCTTCTGCTGATGCGCTGGACTGTTTGCTGGCAGATGACTGTGCGGGAGGTGCACCCGTTCAATCCGACGGTTTACTCTTCCGCTCGTTATTACTCTGTTGCTGTACACGAGACAATGCAGTTCTAGTTGACAGCCATCCTTGCATTAGTGTAAGACTTACAGCCCTCCACTTCGAATTTATAGGAGTTGATCGTGTTCCTTTTTTACATACCTTTTACAGTCGCGTGATATTCTTATTTTCCGTGCTACTCAACTGAATGAACGTGTCTTCATTCAGCCTTTAAGTGGCATTACCTGTAAGTGTTTCGCGCTTCCTGCGAATGATGAATTTATTTATATCCCTGTTACATTCCTTTGAAACATAAAACTTAGCCTTGACCTTCGGTTCTAAACCTGGCTTACAAAAATCTGCTGCTAATATGGGTTTACTCATGTTACTGCGTTCCTTATAGATGCATACAGTGTTCAAGTTCTTGGACAATGAACAGTTTGGGATTGGGTGTGAAGAATGGTTTTGCGATGAAACATCATCATCATCATCGACAGCATGATGATGTTTCATCGCATGACAGCATGCGATGAAACAGCAATCTGTTGGCGGACCTTTGATGACTACGACGCAATGGAACGCGCGCTATAGTGGTCAAGAAGTTTGGTATGCTTCACACAAAGATGTAATTGAGCGCTAACACGTTTTCAGAAACTTACTCTGAAGCTGTCCGGTTCCGTACAGTGCTGAAATCCAGCGGCAGCACCTCAGACACGGAGCCACAGACCTACTTGGGAGAGCGCTCTGGTGTCCGAGAGAGGTAATTTTTCAGAAAACGCAATCCCAAATACTTATTAACTAGTGATGGGGTTGAGAAACGCCGAGTCCAAAGAACTTCAAAAAAAGTTTACTTACTTGACTCCTCCACGAACCTTTTCCTCATCTGTTGAGTAAGTTTGCGGCTATAATTTTAGTTTATTATCAATTTTGTATGTAATTCGACTTATGGCCATCGGCTGTCTGCGATGTCTCCACCGCCTATGCGAACCATTGAACAAACCGATGACTCCAGCGAGGAAACATGCAGTTCAGATGGGTCGAATGTACCCGATCCCTCAACCAAAAAATCCTGCGCATCCTGGCTGCGTTGCGAGGTACACTTCAATCATATTCATCCATTTATTCCTAGGTGAAATAAGTGACGAGTGTCAGAGCAGAGGCCTTCTGAAGTGACTAAATGTCGCTCTTTTGTTGCTTGTTCGAATATTAGAAGAAATGTTGGATCGTCTCGAAAAGATGGACGTACGCCAGAAATATATAGAGCACTGCCTCATTTCGGGTGGAGCCACGCAATAAGTAAGAAACTGCAACTTGGAAGAGATAAACAAAATGACCAAAATGGAAGATTTGGATGCCTTCTTGGTCAGATTGTTGGACGCTGAATTCCGCGAACAATCAGTGAGTATCTTGAACCCGGTCAACACTTTATTAATGAAGGTTATTCCTCTTTCATGAGAAGAGACTGGACCTTACCGTGGTGTGACGGTTTGCGCAACTTAGCGACCCATTGAACTATACTGGTGAGTGTCCCCGCGACACTCACAGTCTCTCATACCAGCTTGGTCAATGGTTAGAGGTCTGACGAACAGTCTTCTGGTCCTTCAGGTTGAGGGTTGGAACATGTGTCGACTTGTTCCGTAGAAATGGTAATGCATTTGCGTATCCCACCAAACACCGCTGCCTTGCGGTTAGACTTTTGACTTTGGTTGAGGACCCTAATCGTCCTCCTGTCTAGGTGTGGGCGCCCTGAGAGTATCCCAGCCCACGTACAACAATGATACGTACGTCTAACAATCATGGTTGTATGGCAGCGAAGCATCGGTGTTGAACACTGATGTCATGCTGTCGATGATGATGATTTCATGATTGAGTTGCTCTGACCCCCGTCTGTCAGTCGGGAACATGCTGCGTGCTTTGTTTGCCCTGGAGTTCGCGGATCAACTAATTTGGTTAAAGAGAGAAGATAAAAGACCTATCTCATGCACAGAGGTACCAAGGCTCATAAAGGTTGGGATAGCTGTTTTACATTGACACTTGTCACTTTAGATGCCATGTACTCTGCAGCCACAGGCTCCACTGTTACAGCGGATTTCATTGAGAAATCAATTCAGTCTTAATTCAAGAGAGCCTTTGATCGAATCCCTGTAAACCGAAAGCTTCGACGTGAGAGGGCCACCTTGCGGCGGATTGACAAAAGTCTATTATTATATAATAATTTTATTAAAACATTTATATTTTTGCACTTATCTCGTTATCCTTTGACGATGCAGTATGTTGTCGTAAGCACGACACAGTTGGTAGTTAGGTACGGCGTCCGGTTATAATACAGGTACCGTGAGGTTAGGTGGTGAGAACGAGTGCTCTGGGACGCAGTCAGTTAGCCAGCACATGTACCTCAGCTAATTTAAGGATGCAACCGTTAGCCTCATCCGGCTGCAAGGGGCATTGAAAGATTTTTGAAAAAAGCCAAAAAGGTTGCGCTAAATTTTTTTTGGGTTGCCACCTTTGGCTGAACTTAGCCATCAGTGACAAGCGTAACGTGCCACCCTTGGCCACCGATAGCGTGTTTACTGGGAAGGAACTGTCTTTAGCTGACGGCGCGATGCAGCCGCTCGTGTCACGTGCCAAATCGGATTGCGCGCTTCGGTCCGTTTAAAACAAATCTCAACAAAGGCCATCTGGCAAATACGGTATAAAGACGATACAGAAAAGGTCTTATGGGGCATTGACTTGGTGTAGCGGATAACGCCCGCCTACCATCTGAGGGGATCTGGGTTCGATCCCCTGCCGGTCCGTCTTTCCCTCAGAGCGGACACTCGAAAATGGGCAGAGCTGACACGCACTTGCAAGCGAAAATGAACAGGCAACAAATCTTGACATCATTTACTAGAGAATAAGCAGACTTTAAGCAGGAGCGAAAAACGGGGAAATGAAACGGCGTTAAAACAAACGGAGGTAAAACACGCTACCCATGAGTAGTCAGAGCGGAAAAGAAAATAACCGCTGATTACCGTTAATTCACCGGAGGAAGCAACAGGATGGATGATCCCAACAGAATTACTGCGAACAATGAATGACCAGTGACTACATCAAGGTTACAGCGCCAACCAATTTTGCCGCTACTGGCTGGTTAGAGCACGAGTTTGTAGTGCGTTGGTTGCGCTTCACACCTGGGTGTCATGTGTGCATTCGACAGTCGCTCCCAGATCAATGGCCAAAATACCACTCGACGTATCCGTAATTGTGAATACGAGCGGATTACAACGTTGAACTCACAAGCCCTGGGTCTGACAACAGTACCCCCTAAAAGCCGTGCTATCAAATCAGCTGGGATGGGCAGTATGGCGACATCTGGCAACAGCGAACCTTGGGAGGGGACCAGTCCGTCAAATTCCTTGGAACCAAGACGACAGCAATCACCTAGTCCACTGCCGATTGTATAGGCAGGAAAAAATAGTTTGACCAAACGCATCTTTTTGGTATATAGCTGTTATGTAACTTGAAGGAAGCACCAGATATTGTACATCTCACGTTATATGTTATGGGTCAACGAATCAATGGTTTGCAGTGAAATCCACATAATCCACGGGGGTCTCGTTTCCAAGAAAAGTTAGTGAGTTATGAAAGGCTGATACCCACATTCAAAAACATACGGGTGCTGAAGCTGAAAATTCCAGAAAAAACTGACTCCGATGTCCTAAAGTTCAGGCAACAATTCCGGCTATAACCAGCGAGCTACGAAAGACTTGGAAAGAAAGGGAAATTACAGGAGACATCGAAAGCACAAAGCGATGATTGATGCAAACTCACTCGTTCATTGTCCCTCAGTTCCCCCACTCGGCGGAAAGATTCAACTGAAGCATGGATGCAATCTTGTTGTCCATCGATGCCCATCCTGTCACTGGAACAAAAAAGTGGGGTTGCGAAATGTCTTGTCCTTACTTCTGCACTTCCCGCACTAGACAAGCGGACAACCTGTCTTTAATCAAGTCAAGTAGGTAAAGCTTCCAGTGGGCTAGGCCAACTTCCAATATCTCCATCGTGTGGCGATCCGCCATGGGTAAAACTGCACTATAGCACATCTCAGCTTCTGTTGGTCGCAAAGTTCTCACATATTGTTGATTGACAAATCTGTGTGCTGCATGATAACAATCAGAAACTTACCTATAAAGATTATCCAGATAAGTCAGTCCTTTGTGGAAAGTCGTCCAGTGGTGTACATAGGCTGGGAGAAGCTTCGAATCATCTAACTGCTCCAACTCTGTGGCAATTTCTTTGACCCGTGCGCTTATAAGGGCAGCAGTAGCGGAATACAGAGTAGGTGCATGAGAAACCGGTCGTGAGTTGCACAGTGTATACACGTCTGAGAAACTAGCACTCCAACTATCACGACTAACTGACTCACACCGAATGAGACGAAAAACAATCTGGCTCAGCTGGGCCCACTTCTCAGCAAAATCCACAGACGCACGGAACATTACCTGGTCAGCTAACAGCGAGGAGAGGAGGGCTGCAAAGAGGAAAAAAAAATCTAAGTGAATCTTACACAGAATTAAGATATAATGGGGCTGCAAAGGACTGTTGCCAAACCTCACCCGCTAACTGACTGCCACGACCATCGTTTGTGGTCGCTGCTGCAGTGAGTATCCCACAGACAAGGGAGCAGATGAGGGTATTTTTATATGCTACACTCTTGAACTTATGAGGGTGCACTAATACCAGAAGGACTCCTTGTAACAAGGTGTATGGTTGACGGGTTTTCTCCGTTGGATGGTACCTCCGAGTGTGTCGCGTTCGTGCGGCTCCCTGAATAAAGGGACAGCAACCCGATATGGGCACTTGGAGTGGCGACCATCCATGTAAGACGGCGTCTCTTCGTACGATAATGCAAACTGCCCACCCCTCCAAAGGTGGATTTATCAGATGAAGTGAAGATTAAGCGTTTTCAGATGTCTCCTTGAGCCATAATTACCAACCTAGCTCACCAAATTATCATCATTATAGCTGAGGATTATTCTTATGCTCAGCTTTATACACACAAATGAAAATAGTAACCTAGATAACACTAGTTACTGAATTTTCCAATGAGGAGAACTCTGGAAACTGAAAATGCCTGAGTGTTTGATTAGAGAGAAGAAGGAAAAGGAAATGAAGGTGCCCTGTGTAAACTCAATTCAATCAATTCATCAGCTATAAACCGTGTACCATAGGCACATTGGTTCCAGTTGCTAGTTTCGATCACCGGGAAGTGGGGGAATGTGAGACAAAAAGTCAAGCGTTGGAGGTGATGGCATGTTTGGCTAGTTCGGGAACTGGGTAGTTATGCATTGAAGGCGGTAGATTTGATGTACAAGCGCCACTGACTGCGCGATTGGGCCATTTCTGGCAGTGTCATTAACGATTGGTGAGTTGAGTCCCGGGATCCCCATCTAGGGAGGCGGCAGTTGTCGACCGACCCAGTGTACTGGTTAGTGTTTTCATACTTAGTACGGCTGTAGCCTAACTGGTGCCTAACTGCCATGCCACCAGAAGGAAGCACGAGGGCTGGGATACTGCCAGGATGCCCAAGCCTCGACAGGGGAAGTCGAGAGGCAGAGGTCGGGTTCGAACCATGGACCTTCCGGTCAATAAATTCGCACTAACCACTGATCCATTTCGTCACGGTCAACCGTTGGGCGATTGGTGTTCGGCTTTCAGGGCCGACCTTTTCTAACCCTTCCTTTCTCGGGGGAAGGCAGCATCACTGCTTCCATTAATATGGACATGCTGGTCGCCTGGAGGAAACGCCTTACTGCCTCTGCACTTCTATCGCAGAGGAAAGTACGTCTTTACCTCCAGACCACCTCGTAACACGATTACTCGCTGTACGGGGACTTCCTGTTCTTCGTCAGGCTGCTCCCCGTTAGCCTTCCTGTCATGGTTGAACGTTTAGGAAATGAGTTGCAGCCAGTATAGCCCACAGGATCAGTGCAGCACAGAAGCCCGACCACCACGACAAGGTGACAGCTTTAGGTCGGTTATGCGATCTAACTGGAGATCACTGTAGTTTCCAACGAGAATAGACCCAAGCAAGAGGTATATAAGACTCGCTTCAGCACACCCAAATTTGTCAAACGTCCAGACCGTGGGACGAGAGAAACTGCACATGGCACTTTTGAAAACTTCAGTTCAGCTTGACAACCGTGAATCGTGTACAGATGTACGTTGTTCCGGGTGGCCGCAGCTTATGACAGTGGTTAATGTAAGATAGAGCGCACGCAGAAAAAATGAAAGAAAAATGGACAGTAGGCAAATGAGTAAGAACAAGATAACAGCTACAGCAACGCCACTGGTTGCCTGTCACTGGTGGTGGTTGGAGACGAACTGCAGACAACATGCGCCAGGATAGCGAAGATACATTGTTAGGCGTTTCATGCTGTTTGCAGGTTATGTGCTGTCCACCTTGAATCACCTTCCAGTCGGAACCTGTCTCGGCAAACAGGAAACAGCGAAAAAAATCCATCGTATACAAAGCGTTTGACCGAGTCAGTGAAGTTGTTGTGGCTGAATCAATGGAACAAGCGGATAAGTTGTCACAAAAATCCATTCATCGCATTTCAGCATTGCTAATATAATGCTCCCACGCTAATCTGCAACACCTCGAAGGCACTGATGGATAAAGATGAGCAATCTGTCATCGACACATAGGGGTTCACAACTGTAGGGCAACACTGGGCACGAGCGGCGCTGTAGATTCCGGCTTTCATCTCCAGGCTGATGCCACGTCAACCTAAGAGGTACCTAAGCTGAATGAAAGCAGGATTGGCGTAAGCGATTCTGACCGTCACTTCTTCAGCAACTTATCCCCTCATATGAATAAACGTGAACACAGAGGTGATACGGTTTCAACAAAAGTTGGCACATTTACTTTGACTATATTTGCACATAGATTGTGGCTTTTGAGAAACTAAGGGCCATTAACACTATGATCAAACATGTCAATCTTAATAGCATATCAAGCATTAATCACGCAGCCTACCTTTCTGTTGTAGTCGATTATGCTTAACAGTGCTTACTGCTGTTCACGAATCCCCAGCGTCATGAGCTCACTACGTAACCGACTGCAACATGCAGTTGGAAAATGAAATGCCAAAAATATTTTCGTCACGCATTAACGGTTACCCATAATATTGCAACTCTAGCTATATGGTATTCGGCAGCATATCGATCCTGCAAAACTTAGTGAATGGAGGATTCAATGATTATTGGTGTGTTCAAAGAGAACAGAAGCCTGTAGGAACCACCTAATTTATCACAGTTACATTACTTTCAGTAACCGACAATGGTTGCTTTCAGGTTGCACAACCCTATATGGGAGCAGTGGAGACATAGAGGTTGGGTTCGAACCACGGACATTCCGGTCAGTAATTTCGCGACTTAACCAATGAACCCTATCAACCTCTGGTGACTTGACCTCCAGTGACAATCAAGTCTTGGTTTCGTGGTTGCTTTTGAGGGACGGAATTTGCAAAGGTGCCACTGCACGAAAACCGAAAAATATCGGAATCAGTTAAACGAAATACCACTGAATTGTCAATCGGAAGAGGGATCCCTGGGTGACTTTAATTATATGGAGGGGGGAACAAAGCGCAGAAAAAAGGATGGAAAATAATACATCACGATCTTTGAGACTAACAGCTCCGTTCACCTCAGATTGATAAGAATGAAGCATTCACGTCCGTACCACGATCCGAGTCAATGCGGCACGTGACAGCGAACAATATAAGACGAAGAGGAGATGGGGAGTATCGACGAAGTAGGTCGATAAAGAGGGAGTAGTAGAGAGCAAGCGAACAAGTACAACAGCGCCATTAACCGCGTAACACTGTCACGCCGGTGAGTACCTCCAATCATTGATGGAGTAAGTCTGACAGGCATTAACATGGCTAGGACCAGGTTCACTTGCTTTGTCTTTAGTCGAGACCTACCTCAGAAAACAGCAAGACAATGGAGCACTTGGAACAGAATGCATTCGGCCGAGACACTGCAGCCGAATCGCTTACGCAGTTCTACCAGGGCACACCTTATCAAACCCGAATGGTATGGCTGCCTCCACCGCCTTCACACTCTCAACTAATCCTGGCCCCTCTCTATTTTGTAGGCAACTGACAAATCAATATCATTGCAGCTTTGACGTTCGGTATCCAGTTACAGCAATTTCGGAGGTGAAAGTGGTCAAAAGAACCCTACGAAGTGTCCATCGCAAATTATCAGAACCGGATTTCGACTTCCGGACACGCTGTATATTGAAACTGCTGGCAGCGTGAACTTTCAAATGTGCTGAAGCAGGTCGTTTGTGGCAGGCTTAGGTCAAACGCAGATGTTGGGAACCTAAACAGAGCTTCCTTCTCCTCCCATATCGAAGCCCCTCTCCAATTTCCCCCCTTGATTTACGTAGTAAATCTCTTTCGCCAAAGATGGTACACGCAGATGACTTACATGTTTCTGACCTAACGAGGCATGTGGTTCCGATATGCTATTTCCGTCTTGTTGAAAGTGCCCGCGCATTCTGGTTTCTCCTAACTGCGTCGTTTAATTTTTCTTCAAGGAAGACACCCAACTATCGAAGTTTTGTCCACACAGCCATTCTCCCAAATGCACCAGTAATTTCCGCTCCACTGCTTGTGCTGTCCACCTTCTTAAGTCTTCTGCGAAGGTCCTGATGGAACGGGTGGCAAAAATGTGAATTCTTTTCACTCCCAAATTACTTGTCGATCCTGTTCCTCGTATAACGCACAGGTTTGAGCGAAAAGAGCTTTGCAGGGCAGACAAATCGTTCAGCTGTAGCACGGTGCCTAGCTGCCATGCCACCTGAAATAGACCTGGGGCTGAGATACTGCCAGGTCGCCCAAGCCTATACAAGAGCAGTCGAGATGCTGAGGTTGGATCCGAAACTACGGACATTCCGTCAATTAAATTGGCTGAGCTATCTCAAGCTCGTGCGAGAAAGACAGTCCTTTGGCATACGAAGCACATGCCCTAACCAGCGTAACTTGTGAAGCGCGAGCAGTTCATTCACCGCAGTTCTTCCGTTCTGAAACCATCTGCGTTACCTCAGCATTGCTAATCCAGTGTTCCCACCAGACCCTACCAAGTCTTAAGTGATACCGATTGTCAAACAACACGAGTTTTCGTAAATCCCGCGCACATAGAGGCAACGTTTGAGTCATAGACGTGCAGGGATCATGCCACCGCTGGTTACACTCGGCCGTTGATAGACAAATTGACGACACACCGGTGTCACGGATCACGAAGGTTCGCAAAAGCTATCCTGACCATCATGATTCGAGGAGTGTTAGCGCGATACCACACAAAAACCGCCTTACCACTTGCAGTTAGGCGCTGCTATGGCCAAGAAGCCTATCCCACACGCGATTGACCAGAAGACCGGTACACTTACCGGTCCAGGCTAAAGGCGAGCTCTGATTGGCCGAAAGTGTGGGCCAATACTCAGTCGGCACCGAGTATCCCCGAATGCCGGTTGCCAATGCCGTATCCAGGAGACGTCGGAATTTCCATAATGTTGTCGCGTCACACACTTTATACACGGCGCGCTGTACATGGGTTTTTGACCTGGTTTTGGGCTTTAATACACGTTGTGCACCTATGGTGGTTCTTTTGTCAAGAACGCTTGCTTGGAGGGTTCTGACCAAGAGCTGAGCTGAGGCAGTACCGATATTACAGGAACTGATCTCATCTCTAGCTGACTCCCCGGAACTTGTACAATTCTGCAGTAAACAAACCACGTCGATTGGCTGGTTTACAAGCATGAGGTTTGTGATTGATCCAGCCCAGTCTTGCAGCAGCGCTTTACGCCTTGCAGGTGCGAGACACATACCAAACGGTCCGGCAGAGTTATCTAATTTACTTAAAGGGACTCACATCTTTGAAGGAGCTGAAATAACGGGAGAAATATGGTCTTCGTACTAAAACTGAATGAGCGAATGCCCCGGGGGTAATTTGAGCGTGTCCAACGAGGTGCTACGAAAATGGTTGCTGGGCTTAAATCCGTGGGCTATGAAACGCGTCTCGCGGTGCTTGACCTCCTTCCCCTGGAGTATCGTCGACTCCGAGGAGACCTAATACTTACTTTTGCCCCGTTTGAACAAGGTTTGGCCAACAGGTTTTCCATCGTTGGTCCAGTCAACACATGGCGGGAACATGGTAAGATTTTCAAGCTCATTGCGCACACTTTAATTATTCAAAACTTTTCTCATTTCGGGTAGTTGCCGCGTGGAATAACCTTACCCCGGCAGTTATCTAGACTACATCCATTACCTAGTTCAAGGCACTATTAGACGCTTTTTTACGCGAATCCTTGCGCTGGTAAGCTTACTGCCGCGCTGAGAACCCAAACAGCAGTGCACACCCTTCTTTCGTTCGCGCCTTTCAGGTGAACGGCTGCCGCTGAACGAAAAGAGCAAAACCGACTCGGGGAACTCGGGCGAAGGCCCCGATCCTGTGTATCAATCCGTGAATCCGTGAATCCGTGAAACCGCGATCTCCGATTTTTCAGGGGCAGCTAAAGAAGTTTTAAAGAGTACATCGATGACAAATTTGAAGAGGAGTGGTTAGAGAGTGCACATCTGAACGTGGTGAAATTTTTTTGAATGCAATTAGTAGCCTGGTATATACCTGTACGCGACCGCAAATGTTCGCGTAGTATCCTCATGGGATAAAAGCTTGGAAGGGGCACCTGCGATTGCCAATAACAACCGAAGTCTCTGAGGTTTACAGTGTCAAAAATCGCATTCAAGAAAAGCAACCAACGTGGGACGATTGAAAGTGGCGTTGCCTAGGAACTTTTCTCAAGGTAAGGTGGATGGTGGATGAATCCTCGGCCAAGGCCAATGTCAGTTTGATTTTGATGAGTTGGTCTCTCCTGACAATCCGGGAAAGATAATGACGAGAAACAACGTAGATGGCAGGGCTACCAGGCTAATATCTTCATGGTTCGTGCATGACGTTCTTGCATCCTGTTTGAAGATTGGGATCAGGGCCGATGTGCTCTATTCCACTAACCTTTCTCTCTTTCGAAATCACCCGTAATAGTGTCATCAGAATGCTCATCAGGGCTTTACTACCTTTGAAATGTGCTGAGTGTAGACCATCCGGGCCCCCTGTCGCGTTGGATGAACGATATTTCACGCTGAACTTTTGAAGGGTTACGTCAAATAATAAACCCCTTGTTGGTACACAGATGTTAAAAGTTAGTGTCAAGTTGACTCACAACCCTTCCTCGTGTGAGCATGTGCAAAGTGTCTACGAGGCGAGAAGCCTCCCGATACGCTCTCATTTTATTCCTCCCTCATCCCCCCCTCTTCTCAAGTTTCAAACTTTCGGCAGTAGCTGCTCCGAACGTCCTCCTTGCCGTCATTATGGCTGATCATCGGCTCACATCCACTCGGTGCTCCAATCGAAATTACCCATGACTCTATAACGGCCTGGCTGTATCCATGCCAATCCCCTCGTCTAACCCAGATCCAGCCGCCACAGGAATTAACATCCCCTGTCCGATCACCTCAACCTGGACGTCCGTCGCGGGGCCGTCCAGGAATCGACGTGTGTCAGCGCAATAATGGCATGGCACTGGCATACCCAGTCTGATGGCACTCCCGCAAATATTTTACTCCTGCTTTTTTAACCGTCACCTCTCGCCCACTCAAGCCTGTAACTGCAACTACGAACAAAGTGTTCATCTGGCCCCAACCGCCTCTGGGACGAGTCCTTCCAACCCGCCGAACCTTTTGTTTGGTTTTATCCATCCTGATTTTTCGCTACAATTACGGTTTGCCCCTTCCACAAGTTCAACGATTTCATTTACAGTGTTCGTTTGGCCCCATTCATCGGCACTATTTCCCCATCGAACATATCCTTCACACCTGACTTCCTTACGACAGCAACAGAAGTGAGTCTACATAGTTTCAATTTGAACCCTATTCTTGAGGTGAAACTTGCCATTTGTCACCACTTCGACGTCTTCCATCTCCATCTCAATTTTGCTGTTTGCGACCCTGGCCACTTACTCGACCGCCCAAGATCACTCATAGCCAGCAACGATTTTTCAGTTTTAGTTCACGTCAGCCGGCTTCATCACTGAACTAGTCGTACCTCATGCTTCATTGTTCCAGTTTTTTGGTTCCCACAACTACGGTGACTTCCCACGCAATAAGTGTGGTTGTACTTTCCTCCCCGTTGTGTTGTTGCCCGCCGCGTTCGGATTGTAACAACCCGATCATGCCTCGGTTGCTATGTTCCCTACCAGTTGTGAAATAAACCTATCAATATATTTTGTGCCTGAGGATTTCCCCCGTAGCCGACGAGCTTATTAAAGTGCTCCTTCTCCCTTGCATAGTATCGCGCTTACTGTACCCCTTTGTCTTCCAGCACTTAAAGGGTGGGATTATTTCATTCTTATGCGTACACTATGTCATTTTATTTGAAGGGTGTGTTATTGTACAAAAATAAAAAATGAGGAAAACGGGTCAAGTGCTAGCCCACGCCTCCAACACCCTGTCAGAAGATCTAGATAGAGGCTAAAAACATGAGCGTCTATGGCCCCGGCTTAACGCCATTTACTTGCAATCTCTGACTGAGCGCAGAACGGGCACGTGAAACGTGGGTGACATCGATTGTCGCCGTACCCCTTGTAGTTTCTCGCAAAATAATACTTCGCGCATTTCCAGGTTTACGCCACCGAGTTCGAGTTTGGAAGCACAACTCCTGGAAGATGATAGCCCGGGATGCTTGGCATATGATTAACCCATCACATTTTGTGTTGCTAGAAGCAGACAAGAGGTGAACCACCTACCACATCTAACACTCCTTTGCCAATGACATCATTGCATAGACATTGATGGCATTGTGTCCAGTGAACGATGATAAGATATCTCAAGCTGCCTCGAATCGTATTGCTGTAGGGGCCTCGTTTCACGAACCTGCACTGTTGAAGCCAAGGATATATAATAATAATGTTTATTCCCAACTGGTGGGTGGAATACCGCCAGGCATGATCATAATGTTACAGTCAGAATGAAAGCCTGATTGACGGGAATTGTGGGTACTGGGGATTGCGCGGAAAGAGGATGGTGTCACAAACAGTGGGCATTATCCGTTGTAGACGCGGTCGCCCATAAACCGTCACGAGCAGGGAAGCACGGTTACCACTACTTTTTTCTTTAGGGGAAAATATCCAGCTGAAGTGAGATCAGATCCTTAGAATTTGAAAGTGGAGGGCAGAAACAAAACGAGGGGGCAAAACAAGAGACACCCTGCCTGGCACACGACAAGAAAACTGCAAATTGCGGAAAATGTGGAACGAGAACAAAAGATCTGGTGAGGCAGCAGAGTTGGTGTCATCCAGCCGGTCAGTTTGAACTAAAACCTAAAACCACCGCCGAGGCCCCTTGGCTTTGGACTGTTGGGCCTATGGTCAGGGTTACAAAAAACGTGGGTGGGGATGATGAAGTGGAGGGCTTAGCACTGCGAATAAATGGCAGTAGGAATATCTGAACATGGTGTACAGTGAAACTGCGGAAACTCACTGGTGTCGCTGTTGTAGTGGGGTCGGGTGTAAAAGTTCCTTGGAAGAGTGAGTTTATGACAACACACAAGCCGGAAAGCAAACTATAGAGAAATTTATTGACTTTGTGGGGAGCACTGACTGAAAGTCCACCGAAATGATTGAATCTAAGCAAAAGGTTCAGCATATTGGAGTGAACGCTTCTTGAAGGCGGCTGGGGCCAGATGAATAGTTTGTTCGTACTTTCAGTTAATGGAAGGAGTGGGCAATAGGATACGGTCAAGAGTAGGAGGGGAATAGTTGCGGGTGTGCTATCAAACTGGGTATGGCAGTGCCGTACCATCATTGCACAGACACACTTCGGTTTCTGGACAGCCCCGTAACGGACGTCATGTTTTATGTGATTGGGCTGGGATGCGCAATTCTGTGAGCAGCGGGTTTATTTGTGTTGGCCAAGGGAATCCGTAGATTCAGAACGAAGCCGATGTAGGATCGCAGGTATTTTTCTGGTCAGGTTGGGGACCCTTGTGGATGTGAATCACAGGCTAGGTTGAGCGGATAATAACCAAACAGGGCGTCCGAATCAGGTGTTGCCGAAGGTCAAAGCTTGGGAGGACAGAGGGAATGGGATGAGAACAGTAAAACCTGGTGCGTTTGAGAAGATAGGATAATGTGCATTATTAGAGAGAGAAATACCTAAAGTTCAACTCAATTAGCGTGGTAACAACAAGTGAATAAATGAGTCAGGATAAGGGTGGATTTGTACTTAGTAGACTAGCGCTGAAGCACGGGTTGAGTTTGCTAATATATGATAATAAAGTACAGGAGATCTAGAGCAAACCGATAGTAGCACGCAGAGAGGTGCTGTGGTTAGGGAAATTAAACCTGTAGCGGCTGACGGGAGTGGACTTCCGAGATGACGGACTAGTTTTTCTGGAATTCATTACGTGAGTTGGACAGTACCATAATCTAGAAGAAAAAGTGAATGAACGAGAAATGGTCACCAGTCTCCGAAGCACTGCTATCAGCTTCAATTTTACAGGTTGTGTATGGCGAAAAAAGAGCCTTTGGGCACAAATCTTGCACGCTGGAACCGGAGGGTTATGAATCCCATGTATACATATATATATATACATATATATATCGTTGTATGTGTTCACTCCTGGGAGCAGGAGGTGGATGCATGTGTTTTGTTTGGTTGGCGAATTGGGCTTGGTGCGGTTCTAGTCTTCGCCTCCGAAGCACGTGTGCGATCCCACACTTTTTGGAATCAGTCCCTGGTGAGCTAAGTGTGACGCAGTATTTGCAGGCCATGGTGAAATTTCTGTGCTAGTAATTTGAGGAAATGAAAGCCTAGCGTCCGTGGTTGTTTTGAAAATCCAGTCGTTGGAATACGCCAGCTGTTAGTAGGGAGCAACTATGAACAAAATACCCGTATCTTATGATCCATACACGCCCCTGATAGCTTTACGAATAAAGAAAAGACATAAAAGGAAATCACAGCCCAAAACCCTTAACCGCTCTCTTTGTGCATCTGTCTTGTCCAAAAAAAGTTACCTGGGAAATGCTCACCCATCATCTCCCTGAACAAGTAAAAAGTTTACGCATAGGAGGAGAATGTTCGACTTCCACAAGTGTACACATAGTCGGACGCTCGGTTTCCGCGCCATCTTTGACCAGGCAGGAGTAAAGCTCGCACTTGTAGGCTGCACAAAAATTGCCCTAAAAAACTGCTCGTTGCGTTTTTTACTGACATTAAGGCTTCTCGGAATCCTCGGAACAACGCTATCTGCTGCAATCTGGCGAACTGTATGGGGTGTAGTGCCCTTCCCCCGCCGTAACAATGCTACATGTCCGAACTGCCGAAGTTTCGCTAGGACCGAAGGCGTAGCAGCTGAAACAATGAGACAAAACCATCCATCACTTACTCAACAGAGTCATTCTAAACTTTCGGCGGTAGTCTTAGATGTCTTGGTATGGACCTTGCCAGATTCATCAACTGCAAACTGCCGCACCTTACACACCGGTGTTTCATATTTCAGCAGAGCTTTGCGGTTGCCCACTCTTCCCTGTTTGGCCGTCGGTTTACAGGCAGTCGATCGTACAACAACCTAATTGCCTCAAGATTGTGAACAAGACGGTGAGAGTTGACTGATTGATGGTATTTTGGGTCGTCACACATAAACGGACCGCAAACCGGTGCTTCACGTGAATTTCGTCAATAAGAAATGCGCTCAGCTTACTAATTTTTTCTGATTCCCCGACTTCGAAATTAAATGCGAGTCCAAAATTACGAATAAGTAATAATGAAATCAAACTCCAACAAAAGCAAGGTAGATTATAGTGCGTTTATGTTTGGGCACACATATGAAAATAGGACATCATAACGAACAATTCCTCCCTCTTTGTAGAAAATTACATATTCTGGATGAAAATGAGCACTATTGTCTTGGTGCACACATCTTTTTGAATACCCACTTGCGTTCTCAGGCGGTCTTTGGTATTGTTTCCGGAGTAAGCCAGCTCGCGCATCTAGTGGTTTGCGGCAAGAGAACATCTCTATATGGGACGAAGTGAGGACCAGTTCTGTGTTGCTCGTGAGCAAAACGGATGCGGCTAAAACGGCCACCGCTAAATTTCTTCGTAAGCGCACCGTCACACTTGCGGAGGTTTGCAGTAAACAAATACATTTTATCTGTTAACCGAGCAAATCACAAACGTTCGCCTACTCAAAAAAGAGGTCAGCATTTGGCGCGGCATTTGTAGACAACTTGAGTGGTCATCACCGTCAGTGACGGTCACGCCTCCGATGTCCTCAGCTTCATTCTGATTGGCTAAAATTCTAATTGCGGCAACACTCAAAAATGGGTGCCCAGCTGAATATAAGTTTATGATTGACAACTCTGGACCCAGCTGTTGATCTTCTTGGAGTGATGTGTGATGGATGTTTACATGGAGAACTACTTATCTGGTGTAATTGTTGCAGAGAACTTATTGTCTTCAGCAGCTGGACATAAACTGCTTTTTGACGTATGCCATCGTCCATCTTGGTCGTAACTATCAGCATTGAAAAATCGAGGTTGATTACCCGGTATAACGTCGCTAATAAAAAGTGAATATTCTCAATAACACGAAGTTAGCGGTTATTGCTCCGATTTTAACTGGTTTCACCCTCCGTCCATAAATGGTTTGTAAACCCTCCGTGGAATGATAGTCACGAATTGGACACAGGTAAGTAAATCTGATACCCAAGCTTCACGATTCTAGGGCCTTCTAACACGCGACTTGGCTTCGTTTCCTAGGGTAACTCGTGTTATTAGATGTTTAGTTATATCGATGACCGCCCTTACCCTGGTTTAAAACTTACTCCGCACCCAAAGTGAACCATGAAATTGTGCGATCCAAAATTTTTCAGGAACCATTTTCAGGCCATTTTGCGAATGGTCAGTTTACCTCTTGCTTTGTTTAAAAATTACCCAGAACAAGCCTCAAAGTATGAATAATAAATTGCATATCAAGAGAGATT
>SJOL01006673.1:0-27171 GCA_004794785.1 Opisthorchis felineus
GGCGGGATCCAACCAGCGTCCTTTGCGGAACTCACCCGACCTAGGTCCAGCACACAGTGACAGGTTAACTGTAACTAGACAGCTTGGCCAGGAAGTGACAGCACCCCGCGCCAGTGGGGTCAGTTGCATGCCATACTGCTGTGTTTCCAACCAACTGTAACTAGGATTGGATGAGCCCCAGCCTGAAAGGCGCGATGATCCCACAGCAATCCGTTTGACAGTAACCGATTTCATCTCACGTTGCAATGTCTTGGTCCATTCCCCCGAACCTTTCGCTAGCGATCGCTTGGAACAGAAAATAACGCTTTCCTCGGTATACGGTAGTGGTGCGTACGTAGCACATGCCTCAACCACCACAATCTGGTAAGTTTAATCTGCTGCTCTAACGAATCGGATTCGGTACCAAGTACCCGCTTATGCACCACATCCTTGCGGACTCGCTGCAGCCAGCTTTCTCTTATTATGCTACGGCAGAGCCAACGTCTTTAACTTTTGGTCTAATGTCTGTTAACTGACTCTGGGCTCCTTCCCATTCTTTTAGGGAACACGACTGGTTTTTCGCGGGCAATGCAAATTTAATGTATAAATACGTACGCCCTCGGAATTTCTACTATGGCTTACTTATTGGCTTGGGTCTGTTTATACTCAGTGTCCTGAACAGGGGAATTTCGCGTCATGCAGACCTACCGAATAATGTTATCAGAAGCCCTGTGGTGGGTGACGAAGTGGCTTTCATGTATGCTGATACTCACCAGGGTCTCCTCTTGGACGACGGCACCAACCACCCACCTGCTGCTTTTGACCTTCGATGGCAAGAAAGCATCAAGTTGGCCTGCACTTTGGAACAAACAGAACTTCCTGCATGTTACTTGCTGAACGATACGGATATATTTGTGCCGCTGCGTTCGATCGAAACTGCCTTTGAAGTAAGCGTTTCCGTTGTTTTCAGATGTTTTTATTTTGAAAAGGCTTCACTACTTTCACTGCCCTTTATTTTCCTTTTTCTTACATCGATATATTTCGATGGAATTTCCGCGTTTCTCCGCCTTAATATTCTACGTAAGTGGTCCACACATTGTGTGGTATGTAGCTGGTTGTCACATTCCACTCTGTTTGCGTTGGCCATGTTGTGATCTTTCTATGAGTTTGCAGGACGGACCATGCGGACCACCACCATGGTCTAATCAGTGACGATATAAATTAGATAGATAAATAGATAGATAAATAGATAAATTTGTCTACTACCTCAATCGGTTCATCCATAATTATGGGGTTCGGGTTCGAGCCCACCCAGTCTTGCAGTAGTACTCTACACTTCGTAGATATGAAGCGCATGCCAAACCATGAGAAGGAATTATTTAGGTTATTTAATATTGTTTGCTTTACGACGGGGTCCGATCCAAGAAGAGCTATGTAGTCTGTGTACTCGATATCTGTGTGCAAGTGCCCCGGAGGGCACTTCGACCCCACAGGCATTAGAAGCTGGGAGTGAGTCCTCCATAGTCATAGCAGTGGCGAAGTTGAGGCGGAAGGGCGAAAGCAGACAGCCTTGTCTGACACCAGTTGATGTATTGAACTCAGGCGAAGCCTTTCCGTAGACCTTTATACGTTCGCTGGAGTTGGCGTACAGTTCCTTTGGAGGATCAAGGATTTATAGGGACACACTTGCCCTATAGGCACTGCCATAGTGACTGACGGTCCGCAGAGTCGAATTCAGCTTTCAAGTCAAGGAAGACCACTATTTTTGGTTGCTGGAAGCAATGCTGCTGTTCCAGAACCTGTTGAGGGTGAAAGTATGATCGATACATCCCCTTGCCGGGCGGAAACCAGCTTGGTTTTCATGGATCTCTCTCCCTGTGTTCAGTCAACTTTCGAAGAACAGATCAGAGAGCGCCTTCTGTGCCAAAACTACCAGGCTAGTGCCACGGTGGTCTTCATACAATTTTCATGTACTCTTTTTGAAGATAGGATACGCTCCATTCTCTTCACTCCATGTAGCGCCAATAAGATTTTTCACATTTGCCATGAGTGACGTAGTGGCGAGTGCCCTTTTGAGGTATAAAGGCACCTAGAACCAACCCCATCACTAGCTAGGCACTTAGTTTAAGCACTACAATGCAAGAGGGCAGCACAACATATCAGCCAACAAATTGGCGTAAACAGCGAGCAGAAACAACAATGGGATATTATGATATCACAACAGCTCCTGCGACTTTGTACCGTCTGTAGTCAGGCACAGTCTTCATACCTAAAAAATCCAAGGATTCCTCATGGGGTAATCCGAACTTCGAGTGCCCCGGCAACATCACTTATTGACATCCAGCATACCGTCTCCATCATTATCGATAGCGTGACATCAGTGTTCAACAGTGATGCCTGGATGCCGTGCAAACAATTTTTTTGAAATCCCTGTTGTGGAGAAAAGAATAGTAGTGGATGGGGAAGGGACTTAGGGCTAGCTTACCACAATCATTCTGAGGTGCGTACGCCTCAAAACACCCACTTGGAAACTCGGGATAGGAACGGTCAGCAAGAACGCCGATGACATCGATTGGCAGCCGTATGTTGCAGCGTCTCCAGCCATGCACGGGGGGAGGCAGCGATCACGCGGATACACACATCCATTGAGATTCAGGGATATGTCGCTTTATCGCCATAGGTGTCTGAAATTAGCAAGTCTACCCGAGCCTTGACAGTTCGTGTATTGACCTCATTTGTCACACTAAAATCGGAACCAGTACAGCTTCCAAGGTACGTAAAACGCTTCAAAACTGCGAGTGCCTTCTTTGCATTCTGAGTGGCGTGTTCAGTGACTGCATGTCCAGAAGCGTGATCTTACATTTGTAGGTCCGAAGTGCATGCCAAAGGACGGGATAACTCTGATCAATTCATTCAAAAACACCTGCGCCTTCTCGTCTTCGAAGACTAGAACGACGTTGTCTGTACATTCCAGATCGACGGAATTTTCTTCAGCAGTTATTTGAGCACCAAGGTTTTTAAGATCTACCGGTGCTCACCACATTGTCTCGTCGATCACAAAATTAACTAAGACACCACTTTGCTTACGGACGCTTCTGGAGTGTTCTTCGCATAGTCTCACATGCTCGGAAGCCTGAGAGTACTGACAAACCTACTGAGTAAGCGTGTTATGGAGAACAGACCCATCAGCTGAGTCAAGTGCGTCTTGGAAATCCAGGTGTACTAAAAGTGTGGGCTATTTATACGTATGGCGTTGTTCTAGCATCTGACGGAGTGTGAAGTTTTGGTCAACGCATCTCCTATCAGGTCCCTCTTGAGTTTGCAAAAAGGCTCAACGAGATAACTGGTAACTTCGCGTATCCTGCTGACGTACATGATTCTGTTTCACCCTACCGACATCAATTAACCCCGTTATTCTAGCGCTTTCGGCCTCTAGCCGCCGCGACAACCCGGCCAATGTACATTCGTTCACGGTCCGTAGTCCAACAACCGTGCCAGTTACCGAATTCCTATTTATAGAAAGGTATTTGGTGAACGGGATCGCTTAACGTCGTCACCCATTGTTTGCATTTCGGCCAACACATGCGAAAAGTATTGTTTGTACCAGTTCTTTGCGCATCATTAGCTTTAGATTTCATTTTTCATTTCATTTCATTTTCATTGCTGACTATTTAAAGATGATGGCGAGTCCCTGTATTCCGCCTAACCAAGTTGCCTGCACTTATTTTCGAATTAAAACGCGCCCGTGAAATCCTAGGCCTTTTAGCCTAATCGATTATCTCATGCGTAACCTTGCACATGCCACTACAAGGTTGCATAATACTGCAACAACTAACTGGCTCATGGGACGCAATTCTGAGAGTACCAGTTGGAATGTCCATTAGACTGAGGCACATTGATCTCATTTTTATACTACGTCAAATACATGGGCCGCATCATCCGTGCCACTACCTGACATTTGCGGCTTTTCTTCGCTTGAATGTATCCTTCGCCCTTGCACGTAAACAACCCTTCTACTTGGCTGAAGGACATATACCCTCGGGGTTCGTAAAAATACTGCATACCCTCTATTCCAACACTTCTGATCGTGTAACAACCGCTCAAAAGTCTTATCAAGCCTTCTGGATTTAGTCAGAATTGCCATTTTTAAATGCGTATTTCATTTGTCATTGCTATCATGGAATGCACTTTTTAAGACTTGACAAATTGAGAGCAGAGGGTACAGATCGAATCCCTACTACTTGTGCATTTTCTCTCCTAGTTGGTCAGCACTGTAAACTTGCAGGCGAAGACAGTAACCGTTCGGCAGACCAATGTTAGCATCCCACTATCCAAACCCGATAACCATTACGCCACTGGTTCATACATGTTCTTTGATCAATATGATGTAGAGAAACGCCATCATGTGAAGTTGGTACTTGCAGACGAAGGTGAGCACCATGCTGTTATCTCAAAAGTCCCATTTGTGTTCCAGACTGATTTAACTGTATGATTACGTGGATAATTGTTTATCATCCGAACGTGTCAGTTCGTAACCTAATGATCTGTTTAGCTTAGTGCAATACACAATTATAATGGCGTGTAACTTTTCAACTATGTACTGACCACCGGTTGTTTCTCAGCAGTACTGTAACTAGACACCCGGAGCCATTGTAGTACCCGGCACTTCCTGCTGCTGAGCAGCTTTACAGCCAACTTGACCGCATGGCGCTGTCCGATCTTTGACTGTCGGTCATATCGGGTTACACAGATTGATTCAGATCATATTCTCGTTCATTGTAGATCTTCATTTAATTTGCCTTGTAAACCTAAGAAACAATCTCTTCGTTTAACAACAGGAAGGCTTAGGAAACCAATAATCAAAGAAATATGGTAATGCCCGTTGTCCAATACGTTGTAAGCAGCCTTTTCGAAAGATACTGACAGTAACTGACGTGAGACAACCGCCACTTTACGCGATGCTGGAACTTATGCGTGTTGTGCTTCCTAGTGCGTACACCAAGATTACTGCATCTCCGAACGGTCACTGCCATTCTCTGATGCGGGACGATATACTCCTTAGGGCTTGTAGGGGAATTTGGCTAGACGATCGGTTAGATATTAACTCGAAGGTAGTCCGTGTATGGACAGGAAATACAAGAAGTGGAAGAGGCCGGTGCATTTGAGGATGCTGGAAAGCTAATTCAGCTGAGGCCTTCTCTTGATGGGTTCATCAAGGACAATAATAGGAATTTAACTTGCTGTGTTACGGACCGTTGGTAGCTCGCTTGGGTTCCGTAGTCATTGGCTTGTTCGGAGAGCTTGGCATTTAGTTTGGAAACATTTTGTCACCATTCGTCGAACAACACGCTGGCTTCTCGAATGGCATCGAAACGTTTGTAAACCCACTGCCAAGCTCAGTGAACAAGCCAACAACTAACTAATCAGAAACCTCAATGACATCGTCCTTGCCGAAGTGTATTACAGAGTCTCTGCCAAGCTCGGAGATGGTCACATACAATCCATTCTGGAAAGTAGGTACCACCGTTCTCTTCTACCGAATCGTACGCTGCCCGTCTTTCGGTTTACGCCAACACGCATTTGGCGTTCAAAACATGACTCTCCTTGGCAGAAGATAGTTTGGTATGTGTAACGTACAATCAACCTATCACAGTTTGTGGCACTAGCGGTAATCCTAAGGTTTAGTACACCACAGAGCACCCATTTGATGGTTACGTCAATGAATTTGTTGTTGTCAGCCTATACGAGTGATGGTTCTGAGATGTTGGCTATCATCAGACTACGTTTAATGTTCTTCGGTTGGTTCAACGATGCGTCCCCAATTTTTTTGAGAATTGTGACGACAAACCCATGGAGCATTAAAAAAGTGTTGAACACCACAATAAACTTCCTGACGCACCTTTGTTGTGCGTGTCTACCATGGAATGAACTGTAGATGGGGCGTCTCAGACAATTTTTCTACGTCGACTGCAACGTGCTTCGTCCGTTACTTAATCCTTTGTAGTAGCCTTAACACGCCGGTGCTGACGATGAATTATGATGCCAAACCTGGTTCTGTGTACTGAGCCGAACTACTACAGTATACACGGGAGAATCTTTCACCCACGTCAGCCTCTTGAGTGTGAGATGCAACTACAACACACTATAGGTAATCCTATTGTGTGGTATGGGCATATCAGTGACGAAGCCTGGTACGCTTGATGGTCATTTTGAGACTAGCGGCGCAAGTGGCTGATTGAAAAGGCAATTGGATTCTTTAGAAAAGAATAAAACCCACCTTTAAACCGTACCTTCACCGTCGGCTACAATGCGTGTATTTTGGCCGGCAAGCCAGCTACCTCAGTAGCAACAGTCTTGGACGTCCTGGCACTGCTGTCTAGCTCTTTCACATCGATTTGAGAGACCCTCTTTGCTGACACAGTTGTGCTCCACTTTCCTGGGTATATTAACTACCAACGAGTGAAAAGAAATCGCCCGGCTGTAATGCCGTTTCGGTGCCTAGCTGCCATGCCGCCTGAAGGAGGCACGGGGGGTGAATTACTGCCAGGTTGCCCAAACCTACACAGGAGCAGTCGAGATGCCGAGGTTGGGCTCGAACTACGAACCTTCCGGTCAGTGACTTTGCACCTTAACCACGGAGGTACCTCGAGCTCAATGAGTGATAAGATTACACAATCTGGATAAAGTTACTCGTTTCTAGAAGGGACGGATTTGGATATTGTACGATATTTTCCAACCCCCCTTACCGCTTCACCAGTTTAAAACAATGCTTTGTGGATATCTGGACGACATCGAAGGTTGGTCCATTACGGAAATCACAACGGGCCAACTAATGGTTTTTCAAAACAGCATCAGTTGAACGATTAGGCAGACGTATGGCGAACCACCGTGGAGTTCATCGTGTCTGCAGCACAGGGCAGCGTCCGCAGTATCTCAGCTAGTACAGCGCTCGTCCTGAGGGTGAGGAGTCACAGATTTGTCTTCTTTTCTCGGTGCCTTTCTTTCCACAGGTTTTGTGTAATTGAGTTCCTATTCAATATGGTGTTCATTTTCGACACACCATTATCAACAATAGTAATAATAAATGATAATAAAAGGGCAGACATGTGCGGGAATACTTGTTGTCACAAAAGTCGTGAAAATCATGATTACTAGAGTAATGGAGCGGAATACTGAGAAAGTTTTCTGTACTTAATCGGCCGCAGCTGACCGATGATACGGATGGGTTTGTAAGTTTGAGATTTATTGGAGTCAGACCATTGTACACAGTTAACTAATGTCAACAGAATCATCTGATGCTCAGTTATTAGAATGGTTTTTTGTTGTATGTATTGTATGATTTCGCCCCTCCTAACCGATTTGCTCTACTTCACAGGCGTACCACTCTCTACTCAATGGAGCCAACGTGCCTATCCGTATCCTATCCAAATAGCCCAATTTGGGTTAAGTCATTATTCCAAATGGGCTGCTCTGACACAGCAACGAACTCATAGTTCTACTACTTCAACGTCCTCGAAAGCTGTCACAGATGTGGATCTGTTGGATTCTAAGGAACCCTACTTTGTTCGCTCTCTTCACTTGTCCTTGGATGATAGGCCTACAGTCTATCGGTTTTCAGGTAAGTGAGGCTTTATTACCTGCATTCTGTAGATTTCTCTATCTAGCCTATCGACACTTTGAGTGTTGTCGGTTAGAAGATGCTTTTTCTCGTATTCTTATATGTCACACAGGGCACATTTACTGCATACTCTACATGTTAATGGTGTGGTAGCCAAAAAAGACTACTTATGAATAAAGGACATAGAAACAATACCCTAGAGGACTCACGAGAGGTCCACAAATGTCCTCGACTTCCGGTCGATCTAAGTTAGATACAGAATATCCCGAGTTCGTAGTCGGCGAACTGGATTTGCGGTTTTCCCAGTTCGATGGCGGTGCTGCACAGGATTGACAAAATTCATGGGGTGGAAACAGGTTCAAAGACATCAATGTGTTTAGAGAACACTAGTTTGTTTAAAACGCCCCCGGATGGCCTCAGTGGACGGGGGCGTGGATGGAGAAGACAAATGAGTGAGGGCAAGCGTACACAAGCGCTGGTGATAAATTAGGAATACGTACTATGCGACAAGCCAAGGCAGAACAAAACATGAAAGCACGTACTCACTAGTCCAAGCGATGGCGTATGCACCAAAACGTGCACCAAAAAAATCGTCCAATTACTGAATAGGAATAGGCCTTGCTGGTCTTCACTCACAACAGCAACGACGTACCATGCCAGAAGAATGTGTTCATCCGTGATTGGCAAAGTGGAGTCACTGAGCATGACTGCCTAACCTCAGTGTTTAATTGCGCCTAATTGAGTCTACGAATGGCTGTGATCTTTTCGGAGTTCTGTGTCCCGGGTGGTGCCAAGATCAAGCCAACCCACTTACTGGTAAAACACTGGCCAGTTTTTTTAACACGAGCCTCTCTGTAAGAGGAGCTTGATAGGGAAGGAGTTCTTTTACTATGAATTTCCTTCATAGACGAATTCCAACACCATTCTTACTCAGTGTATACCACTTGCGTGTTGTGTGGTTGACTTTATAGTGGGAGCTTCCTCAGAGGGTTTGCTGGCGTTTGCTGCCAGGGCGGCGGACTCCAAACTCATTCACTCCCGTTGGCGATACTTTGTCCTATCTGGCGAAGACTGGCACGAGGGGAGCTATGTCAAGCTGCGTGTACTGCGGTCGGCCTCTAACCCGTCCTCATGGATAGAACTTATTTATGCATGTGGAAATGCACCACCACTACCAAGCCAGGTACTGTTATGACTTCGTCCACTTTTCTACTTGAATTTCTGTTGAATTCTCACCCATTTTGTGTGGTCCTCAGTATAAGCGGCCATTAACTTCTTGGAGTAAACTACTCATAATTTTGCTGAAAGCTCTTTGGCAGGTCCTGATCGGTTTCACCGTTCTAGGGGCTCATCAGGCAGACGCAGTCCCCGAGTTTCCGTCAACCTTAGTTCTGTTTAAGCCCCAATTGTACCAGACTTATGAAATACACTGATTTGCACACTAATTTGGTTTCAACGGAAGATTCAACTGAATCCAGATTGAATCTCTTGGTTATGATAATCTTCAACTGAATATGCCGCACAAAGGCTCCCTCGTGTTTCAGTTAGCACACTATTCGAGATATCACGGCATATTTTCTCAAGGCTAATTGCCCATGTGGTTGCTTATGTGAAATGAGTATAATTCGCGAATTCCGGTCCAAGGAGTTTGATGGGATCTCGGGGAATTCACCTAACGGATGAGCCCCAAAAAGGACTAAACCGGTTGTTGGACGTCGAACAGTGCTACGCTTCGCGCACTGATGATGCGACGTCGATGGAACGTTTGTAAACGAATCGCTCCAGTCGACGAATAAACCAGCAAGCAAATTATTGAGTATCGAAACGCTGACTGGTAAATATATGCAGTCACTGCGGGGAACACTTGTACTCGTGCACATAAGGAGGCTTTATAGTTCAAGTCGGCCTCTTCCATAGGTTCAAAGGTGCGAGCACAATATAACAAAACAAACAAATCAGTGAAGTATTTATAGAAATAGTTTTTTGGCTCTACTCAAGAATGCAGCAGTAGTCGATGAATCAGTTAAGCGTGAACGAACAGTCTGCGTTTTTTCCATCATAGTCCAACCAAAATCGGTGGAATTTGGCCTGAATTGCCGTCAACTCCAGGTTTACCAGCGCTATTCAGAGGTGCACGCACCGAGACGCACGTAATCTACGAAAGTGCCTTCGGGTAACAACAAAAGAAAGGCTCCTGGATTTAGCCAATCTTCGACGGTGCCATATTAAGTAACGGCTTGAGGCTAGCTCAGCAGTGTTCCGTGACGCTTTCTGAAAACCAAAAGATCTTCATTTCACCTTCGAGGGTCAAGGACGTCTTATTTCTTATTACGTGATCATGCTAGAACCGGTACTTTTAGCCTATTAGACAGTTTTGGGAGTGCGCACCGGTAACCGAAATAACTAGACCTTGCTTTCCTTCACCTCGCCAAACCGAAATTCACTGTTATGCCAGTCCTCGCATTATCTGATTTATGAAGAACCGTAATCCTTGGTGGAGGAGGTTAACATTTTGTTTATCGGTCCATTCATAAAGTTGGCGGGACTGGGAGGATCTGGTTTCACGGGGAGGTTCCTATGTGGGGTAGAATAATGTGCACCCTTTCAGGGTATTGCGTATTTCCTGCATATATTACATGCTAGTGGTGAATGCATAGGCCGCTTTTCTTCTCAACAATTTCATTCCTCTGTGACGTACTGTGCTAGAATACTTGTAAAATATTGCCGCGTGAACTCTTGTTTGTGTTGTTACCATCCCTCATAGTCCCGTATCAATCATTTTCCTTCTCTTCCCCATCTTACAGAATCAGCATTACTCTATCTCTACAGATCATAGGACGGCTACTTTTTGGATGCCCATCTGCGCCAATGCATCGCGCTCCAAACGATCTTCAGTGTCGATTGAACTTGCGCGCGACCTTTTGCGTGATCTGCAAAAGGTTTTCGGACAATCCTTGTGGCGCTTTGAAAGTACTTTAACGCATTCACTAAATGAAGATAATGATGGGTAGGTCGAAGGCGGTTCATCTCAGTCCAGGTTCGCCCTTATGCAATCCTATTTTTCCTCACGAATAGTGACGTCTACGAGTTCAACATATAATTCTCCGTGATCATCATCAACTCCTGTAATCTAGTTAGTTAGCAACAGGTGGTTTTTATACCACCCAACTGGAGCCACAAAATAGTTTTCCGAGAGCATGGTGCTTCGGTTGAACCTTCAGCTGGACAGTCCGGCTAGGAAAATACAGCATACACGCCACTGGGATCGGTTGCTTGTCCCCCGCAAACTTTTCATTAACAACCGCTGGAAACTGAAAACAACGCTTTCTTCTTTAGACGTTGTTGAGCATACGCAGCACATGCCGCAACCAGCTCAACCTGGCAAGTTACATTTGCTGCTCTAAGGATCCGGATTCACTAGAAGGCACTCGCTTATGCACCGCCTCCTTGCAGACTCAATGCAGCCAACTCGCTCTTGCTATTCCACGGAGACACCTTGAAGACGCCCAAGGTGCTCGGATCCGAGGGCCTAGTTTCACAACCATAGACTATGATCGCTTTTCTAGTTGCCTTGTGTACATGGCCCTTTAGCTATGGTTCTGACGCCTTAAATGACGCAAGTTGGCGAACGCTGCTCGCTCCCTGACTGATCACAGGGAGAGACAGATCCGTGAAAACCAACCTGGGTTCCGTCCTGCAAGAGGATGCGTCGATCAAGTCTTCACCCTCCGACAGATACTGGAACAGCGATACTGCTCCTAACCAACCTTAGTTATGTTCCTTGACTTGAAAGTTGCCTTTGACTCTGCGGACCGCCAGGCACTATGGCAGTGTCTACGGAGCAAAGGTATCCCCCATAAATTCTTGACCCTTAGTAGGCGCTGTACGCCAACTCCCGCGGACGTGTGAAAGTCTACGGGAAGCTCTCACCTGAGTTCACCACATCAAGTGGTGTCAGACAGGGCTGTCCTCTTTCACCTTTCCTCTTCAACTTCGTCATTGATACGATTATAGAAGACTCGCTATCAGCCTCTAATGCCTGTGGGGTCGAAGTGCCTTCGTGGCGTCCGCTCACAGAAATCGAGTGCGCAGACGACATAGCTTCTCGTGGACCTGACGCCGTCGTAATGCGAACAATGTCAAATGATCTAAATACTTCTTCCTCACGGTTTGGCGTGCGCTTCACACCTATGAAGTGTAAAGTGGTACCACAAGACTAGGTGGGCTCGAACCCTAACCTCATGCTTGCGGATGAGCCGATTGAGGTAGTAGACAAGGGTGTCTACCTGGGCAGCTGTATCAGTCTTGGTGGTCTCGCGAAAGATGATATTTCCATCTGGATCAGGAAGGCCAGAGCAGCTTTTGTTAACCTGCACCACCTGCGGCGTAGGCGTGACGTCAGCTTATCCGTCAAGGGTCGAGTGTACAATGCTGCGGTACGCTCCATATTATTATACGGATCAGCGGTCTGGCCGCAGCGCGCCGACGACGTCAAAAGACTTTCAGTGTTTGACCATCGATGTCTTCGAAGCATTGCCTGATTCTGGTGGGAACACCGGATCAGCAATGCTGAGTACGTCGAATGGTCTTCGGAACTAATGACTCATTCACGATAGATGAACTGATCACACTCCACAGGTTACGCTGGCTTGGCGACGTGCTCCGTATGCCAGTCGACTGACTTCCTCGTAGGGTTCTTTTCGCACAACCACGCGAAGGGTGGAAACGAGCCAGGGGCTGTCAAACAATGACTTGACAGCGAAGTATGAAAGCTATTACCAGCAAACTCAGCCGTGCCGGTCATTGCCGTCTTCCTGGATGGGGACCCCGAGACGGGACACACCAATGGTTAGAGATATTATTAGACATGGCCCAGTCGACCCTCAATGGCGCTCGTGCATCCAAGCTATTGCCTTCAATGTCTAACTCCCTTCCCAATCTCCCCACTTAAAATTCCACTGACAACCCTGTATTTAGGTATCAATTATGTCTGCTCCCGCCTCCAATGCGCAGCTACCTACCCCACCTCCCAAAATCATCGGTGAACGAGACTGTGGCATTTATAACCACTGTACGACAAGTACGCGGTTCTTACAGCTGGTAATGATGATGATGATCCTTGATTATCCGTGCCCTGACTTCATCTGTTGCAGTAGAGCTTCTCCACTTCTGGAGCTCACCGGGAAGTTTAATGAATATCTGCACCGATCGAGAGCTTGATCTGAATCGACTTTTGTATTCCAGAGCGCTCGGCAATCAAGGACTGAACCGCGGCGACGGTAGCTGATGATAATGTTGTCAACTTGACTACAAGGCTACTCGGCGGTAGGGAGACGCCAGGTAGCACAACGGAGCCCTATGCGTCTAAACCTAGGAATGTTGAGAAACAACTGGTGATCCGTTTAAAGTTGCAGAAGACGCCGGCCATCATCATTGCGTCTTGCTTCAGACTAAACATACCACCAGGGCGTGTTTTTGATGATATGGGGCGTGCTACTTGTGTATTAAAATCTTCCTCTATTGTGACTATATCCGGGCTCTTTGTGGAGTGCAAGAGTTTAATCACTTCTCCGTAGGTGTCTTTCAGTGAATCGAAGCTACACTTCGTTGCTGCATAGATAGACGTGATAAGAAAGAGCGTTTGGTGGTTCGATCAATGGGAGTTTTTATCGAAGCAGAAAGTCGGACAGCATTGAGGCGGCAATTTACAGGCATCCAGTCGAGCAGTGAAGCCTCGGTTCGAAAATACCGGTGCTGCTGCAGTTTCGGAATCAGTCGAATTTGGTAGTTTGCAGTCGCCAGATAGGGAGGGTATTGTAAGCTCAGCAACTGTATCCAGGTTTCAGAAATGCAACAGATTTCAGTCGACTGAGTATCTAGAGTACGCCCAATTTGTTGGTCGATCTACCTAAGAGTTCTTACGTTAAAGGCTGTAATAGAAACAGGAGAAGGGAACCGTAATAGCGGATGCAGAGCGCTGGGTTGGACGTTGGCGTGCAATATGTAACTTCCATAAGTGCTGGACTGAAAGGCCTACAGCTGGTATCTACATGAAAGGGACTTTCGAGTGGGATAGAACGGGAGGTAAGAGATAACAGTGAAGAAAGATGGCAGGCGTTCGCATATTTTCGCTTACCGACCCTTCTGTATGCAGCCAGTAAGGCCATCTGGCTTGTATCACGGTGCGACGTCGGATGTGGCTCGAAGTTATTCGTATATGTATGGTTCATGGTTGTATGTAGGCAGAAGTACTACTAGGTCGCCGAAATCGAGAGAGGAAGACGCTTAGGGTTCCCAAAAGCCTGACTGCAAAGCAGCGGCGGTTGGCTTGAGACTACCCCAGTAGTCCAAATTTTAAGAAAAAAATTGCCAAGTTTTGACCCAACCCTCAACCTGGAGGGTCGGGAGACTGTTTGTCACACCTATATTCATTGCCCAACCCGGTAGAAGAGACTGTGCGACACTGCTGCACGAGCATCTTCCAGTACAGCTCACTGGGTACGCGAGCCGTATCACCACGATTAGGTCCAGTCTGTTCGCCACCGTGTGACGAGACAGCGTCAGTACGTGTTTATGTAGCTTCTAAAAAACCATTTAATACCTGTGGCGTGGATTATTCTTTGGGAATCGGCTGGTACGTACTTTGATTGGTCCGTTTGAGATATGTGTTTCTTTGTGGTCTGATCATCTTGCATTTGGTTGGTTCACTTCAGTAGCACTGTTTCTTTATCCCGATTGCTTCGTTTTCTCTTTATATGTTGCGTTCCAGCCAGTCCTTCTATCAATCGTTTGCTCTTGAGACCAATCAGTCAGTCTTATTTCTGTTTATCTGAGAAACTGCAGAAGCAGATTCGTCTATCAACCAATACGGTGTTCCGCTTACCTGCCCTCGTGGCCAATGATGATAAGTAATTGATGGCAGGTTTACTAGGTGAATGTGTTTGTTGTGAATGCATCACAATGCACACCGATTATTGTGAAGTGTCTAGCGCCTGGACTAGTTGTTTCAGAGCGCCGATACTCCTAGACTTCAGTAGATCGATGCGTAAGCGAACTTATTATGAACAAGTGGGGGAGTGTGAAAAAAGCGACAATTTTCTGGATAACTTCAACAACTGTGCTTAGTTTTACCTAATTCACATGATACGAGTGGTTGACGTACTTTGTCTTGAAATAGACCAATAGGCTTCGGTCAGTAAAAATATTTGCACTGTGCGGATTAAACTCTCCATTTGAAGAACCATGAAGTCTATCCCGTCTGGTTCTGAGGAAGTCCTCAAGAGGTGATTTAATGGGATAAATTACTGCTCTCCGGAATTACTTTGTTAATAGAGGGACGTACTCTTGTGGGATTATGTTGTATCCATGATTCGGATATAGTTTCATTGATCATCATCAGCGGACTGCGATGATATTCCGTTTTGCTTTCTGGACGGATAGTCGTTTTCAGGGGTATACAACGTGGCTCAAAGTTAGGCCCTTCAGTTCATGTAGGAGGTATTTTCGAGTTCCACGTCCGTTTCGGACTAGCGAGATAAAAGACTCACCTACAGATAGATTTTCACGAATGATTTATACCTCTTCATATTTCAAAATCAAAGGCTTCCTAAGATAGTGTATCGGAATGGTGGTTGACCAGTTTTGTTGGTGTCTGTTAGAGTAGGAGACCGACATCCAAACGTTTTGCCCGAAAAGGTTTACCCTTAGCTTAACCTAATCTATGGAGAATGATAAATTCCACTATCACACAAATGATGAGGGTCATTGGAACAACATCTGTCATAGCATCTATCCTTAGCCTTAGTTGTGCTGCACAGCATTGCTTGCAGTAGTGTGGTATAACAAGCAGCATGCGATGTAGTTTCAAAATTGTGGCTCCGACAGCGCGAGAACTGGACAACTACTGCACCTCTGTTGTTGGTTTTCTTACTCATCATTCTACACATCATTCCCACATACGTGCTCACCAAGTGCTGGGTATGTTCGAAGAAAATAACGGGAGAAAAGAAAAATTAGCTTGGTGAAAACGACCAAAAACAACAGCTAAACTGGCTACTGTTGGGCGAACCTGGATTTCTGAATGTGTGCGCAGTGGTTAGAGCGCAAATTTACTGTCCGGAAGGTCCGTGGTTCGAACCCGGCCTCTGCATCTCGACTTCCCCTGTCTAGATTTGGACGACCTGGCAGTATCCCAGCCCTCGTGCTCCCTTCGGGTGGCATGGCAGTTAGGCGCCGAAAGGGTGTTACAGCTGAACGATTTTCTTATCAAAGCTACTTAGAAACGCTCAGGAATATGTCCTGGAATCAATGCCAGTCGGGGACTCCTTCAAAACTGCATACAGACGGCTAATGTACAAAAGTCTACTGTGGTTTTTCTGCTTTCTTGCACATGTATTTTGAACCGTGCCTCACACACACACTTGTAAGGTATAGCGTAACACGGAAGGCCATTATTAAACTCCTACTGCTAGTGCGAACCGACGTTCACGTACAACCTATATTTTACTCACTCTCTATCACCGTGCCACGTTAGCGTGAGTATAGCCTTTTTCAGAATGCCCTCGTTCATACGAAACGCTATTGCGGTATTTTTTGGTGGTGAACGCTGCGATCGCGCCAAAACCCGTTGCCACCAACCGAAAAATTCTGGCGATCCAAATCGCTAAGCATGGTGATAAAGTACAGGTCCATTGGCCTTTTGTGCCTCTGTTCGTATACGATGAGTAACTTAGTACATATAGCCAACGGAACTGTGATTTTACACACCTCAGACTGGGTGACTGGCGGTGCTGTGTAAGTAGCTGACTTGAGGTCGGAATCACACCCGAATTACCTGCCATTTGTGTAGATTCTACCAATGAAGTCCTGTCAAATATGTCCGATTTTCTTTCATTTTTACTTCAGTGAATCGAGGCACTATCACTGCTTGTCCAGATTAGCCGGCTAGGTTCTGAGTTCAAACCAATCATAGCCTTCTCATAAAACCCCAGTGACGTTCGAGATGCAGTTCATTGAAAACAGTGACACCATTTTAACAATTTGACCACGCAGGGCCCACCGTAAAGCTAGAATCCGTAAGCCTACATTATAAGGGAATGTGTACTTCATGTCCCCCATTTACAGTCTCGTTCTCAATAGAGTCAGTATTCATACAGTTTGAGAGTCAACGTGTGATGTATTGTAAAGAAACCATGGCACATGCATGTGGAACCTACTGTGCGGAGCGGCATCTACTACTCTTCATTTCTTGTTCCTTGTTACTTGCCAGCAAGAAAGAGATTTCATATGAATTTTTTGGTCGGTTTTTTCTTGTCGTCTGCGGTTTTCAGTCACACGGCAAAACGTACTTAGCCTATGGGTCTAAGACTGTCGAACCTGATGCTCCTGAAACTCAGGAGGAGTAAATTAAATGCGCATATGACTTCTCTCTTTATCAGCGTGGGGGTCAGCTGCAGGCTTATCATAAAGAACAGGAAGATGCATTCTTGACAAAGCACACCACCTCTCTGCAAAGGACTGTATTTTGCCAAGGAAGATATATCGTTTGCCACTTTGCCCTATACATCAAGGAGCACATCACTGCACGCATCCCAGATGAAACTCCATCATGTACTGTTTAGTTAGTTACTTTGTTCAACACTGTTCCCACGCTAACTTACTCAGCGTTCACTGTGTCGTATTTGCCATCGCATTCTAGGCTTATTCATGTGGAGCTAGTGGCATTGTACGCAGGTGCTCATGGACCCGACGGGGGTGGGTTAATCCGTCTAATGCGTTTGGGAAGACCATCGTCCACGGAGTCACCTGGTCTCACGGAAATTTTATTCCACACAAGTCGCTTCATCTCCGCCGCGAAATGGTTTTTGCGTAATCAAGATTCAGATGGTGGTTGGCACATTCCAGTGGCACGGCAGTTTCGCGAGCGGCCGACAATCGAACCCGGTTGGGTTTCGGCTATGGGTCAAGGTAAGCTCATCTTCATCTTCCCATCTGAATGGGAGTGTTGTGGTCACGTTTTGGTGTGCAGAACCGCAGGTTGAGGCAATCCGATGGGTTTGTCACCTTTCCAATTGCATTTTGTTGGGTGGTATAACTTCCATCTCTTAATCAACCTACTCAGAGCCAAACTCGATGCATGAGCTTGTCGAATTTAACGACGTCTTCCCCATTTGTACGTCCCAGCAGTTTCGTCACGAAAGAATGCTCAAAGTTATCTCCACAGAGATCCGAAGGAACTTCAGCGTGAAGTTTATTTGTCCTAAGGGTCTCCAGTGCTTAGGATTTCATGCTCTTTTGGAACACTATCAGTTCACACTAAATTCCCCTTAGGCTTGTATCAAGACACTTCGGGATCCCTATCGCATCGCCTCAGAAGTTTCATCGAAACTGGTGAAGAATTTCGGGACTTCTGACTATAGCAAATGCACAGAACCTTGGAACTCCTTGACAAACATTTACTTGGGGAGGTCAGAGCAACAGGGATTTCGGTCGTTGCCACTAAAATTTTGCCATTTCTTTTGTGCGATTTTATCACTTTGCTCATTCTTCTGGTTTTCGCTGATTTTTCGTCACCGGAGTACAATAATGTTGTATGAGGCCAATCCAATTTTAATTGGGGAGGCGGATATAACACCTTGTATATGGTATCTTTACCCTATATTTATAAGTAGCCTTTCTTAAAACCAAATAACATAGTTGATGGTGTTCAGCATTGGTATTGCTTGAAGCGATGTTTAATCCGTTGAATAGTTGGATGGGTTCACTCAGTTTTCGGGAGGCCAGCTACTTTTTAGTGGGTATGGTGTGGGACGAACTCTTGGCTTTGGAGTTGTGCCCCATCCAATCGTATCTCCCCCTTAGTTAATTTCTAATCCATCTAGTTTGAGTCAGCCAGTTGGTCGTTAGTCTTCTTCCTTATGGTTACAGGGGGTATTTTATTTCGTCTCGTCATCATTTAGTGTACTTTATTTGTGCCTCTTTCTTCAGGGCAAGGAATCTCGCTGCTTGTCCGAGTGTACAATTACACGAAGGATATGACCTACTTGAAAAGTGCCCAGCGAGCTCTCGGTCCTTTTGATCGAAGTGTCGCCCAGGGTGGTGTACGTTCGTATTTCTTAGAACAGCTCACTTTCCCCTGGTTTGAAGAATATCCAACCAGACCAGGAAGTCATGTGTTGAATGGCATGATCTATTCCTTGGTTGGTCTGTACGACCTTTCACAGGTAAGTCGATAATAGTGCCTATCTTCGAAGAGCACGTTTACAGAGAATGTATTAATCACAATTTTCAGCTTGATCCCCGTGGTAACAGGGTCTTTAGGGTCACTGGTTCTTCGTCACCCTAAGGCGGCACGCGAAACTTGGACGCGTGGGAATCAAGCGGGATTCCGACCGGTTGAAGGATCTATCAACCGCGACTTCACACTTCGTCATATGTTATAGCGGCGTCATATGTACAGAAGACCCACAATCTTGGTGCTCTTTGGGTATGCCACCGTCTTGCTTGTCACTTCCTTTGGGCTTACAGGGATCAGACACATGACCCTTGTAATTAAATTTCAGACTGTAATTCAGTTCATATGCTGTTGAGGATGCGCCTGAATACTGAAGTACCTAATATTTCAATAAGGTCAGGTGTGTGGCGGTCACTGGTCTTCCCTTCCGAAGGATTTTCTGAATCTTTCTATGCTCCCATGGCGTTCACACTTTTGCCTCACTTGCCTGGACGAAATCTGGGACACCTGCTTTCGTTTCGAATAACCTTCGCTACGTTCTCAGCTCCAATATAAACATTTGTGGCTGATCTTCAAACTGTATAACGTGTCTCTTTTTCAGTCAAGTAAAATCACAGAGTGTATGGAACTTACGCCTCATTCTGCAAAGCTAGTTCAAAGCTCACTAGAACACAACCTTTAAGGTACGTCAGAAGCGCGTCGTTTTGCACTCCCAACTACAACCCAGCTTTACTTTGCCACTCACAGACACGATTCCCATCATTTCTCCAGACATCCAGCCCAGTAATAGGCCAGTTGGAGCTAACCGGACGTCACAGCTTTCCTAAGCTAGAATGCGGTGGAGAAACAGACTTGGACTACCTAAGAATTTCGGCTCAACTAACTTATGCAGACGAATAAGACTTTTCCTACTGTCCAGGGTGTAGGTTGGAATCTTTCATCAAGGAGCAGATTGATCAATTGAATTTCTCGGATTCCTGTATCAGCTTGATCGTTTTTCGGCAGAATTTATTTCAAGTAGGAGGAATGATGCTGACTAGAGCAAAACGACTAAGGATCACGGAAAGGGCCCTGCGACGCCTTGGTTGGGAACCACTAGCCTAATTGTTAACCGAAATTGATTTAGAGATAGATAGCACAGGTTTCTGGACGTCCTTTTGCCTTGAAGGTCCGTGATTTGTGTCTAATGCTAATCAGTCGCCTCTCTCATGTATCGCTCAGTTTACTTCTCCCGGAGAGCCGCTATAACAACCGCAGAGAAAACAAAACAATTTGGGTCCATGTAGGACATAAGATTGACGGAATCTCGGATATGGTGCCAAGAAGAACGTAAGCTGTCGCAGAGTTTTCAGCAACCTTATGAATAGGGTGTCGGTCGACGCAGTATACTTTGATCCCTCGAATATGCTGTCAGTTGAGAGCCTAAACACTCGTGTAGGTCTCATCGTCGACTAACAGACTAAGGGAGACTGGAAACTGACCTTCAGTCCTCTGCTCACATCTTGATTTGTTCCTGACTAGTACTAAATTCTGGCATCGTAGACTTAAACATGCTACTTGGCGCTCTGTAGCTTGCACCCAAAAGATTGACCCTGAGTTATGAGTTTCAGTCAGTTACGTCTAACGTAACTCCGTTTTGAAGGTCGGTCTTACGGGGCAAACAGCGTTAATTTCGTCCATATTTCTTTTGGCAGACTAATGGTTTTCGACACGTTCATCAACTGGCCCGCACACTTGTGAAAACATTAAATAGACCGGTATGTCAGTAAGCCAATCGATAGAGAGAAGAGGAGAGGAGAACAACATGTGGGACTAGGTAGTCTGTTTTCATTGAAATGCGGTGGGCAGCAAATAATTAGCATGTTCTAGTCGTATTAGTTCTTAACCAGCTAGCCCTCCAATTGTGAATACCTGTGTTATTCTGTGCGGCGCGAAACTTTGGAAGTCCAGTCCATATTGTCTTGGGATACACACTGCGTTGAAGTGTACCATATGAGCGCCGTTAGAGCAACACGTCTGAGAATGAAAGACGACTATCCATGAAACGTACATCTATGTCATCAAGCGTACTGCCCTGTGTGTTTAATTTAATTCAGCCAACACTGCATCTGTGTCAGTTTTGTTGTTCTCAACTACATATATATGGTCTGCATAGCGATGGTAGCACTCGAACGTTTCAATAACTGCATGGAGTTAGTTGAACTCCAATCTCGCAGTGTCCCTATGTGTAGTCTCATGGTCACATCGTCAGTTGATTGACACCGCTATTCGTTGACTTGGAACTGATGTTAAACATGAATCGCAGTAAAAGTTCACGCAGACTTTCCAGTGTTAATATTGTGCTGGGTGGTTTAATCACTTGTGCAATTGATTGTTTTCAGCAGTGGTACTTTAATGAATAATGGTGCCAGATCGAGTTAAAGTATCTCTGAGGCTATGTCAGACTGGTTCCAGAATTTTCCCCATCCATTTAACACTTGGTTTATATGGCGAGTTGAGCATGTCAGGGATGTGGCGCAATTGGACTATATAAATGAGGATACGCATACCCACTGGTCTAGGCGATTTATACTGTTCGGCCAGGACATATCCGTTGTCTTTCAGGTTTTCGAGACATTCAGTCAGCTTTCGCCCATGGTATTTAGCCTTGTCTCCACCTCTTCCGTCTCATGAAAACTGGATTTTCTCAGACTATACCTCTTGCAGCTTATCCAGGGAGGAGGATACCAGATCCTTTATCGGGGCAAAGGATCAGAATATGGTGATCCTGAAGCTTTTCTAGCTCTTCAGTGTTTACTATCCAGTCGATGAATAACGGTGTCAATAAACTGACGGTGTGGCCATGAGACTATGCATATGAACACTGCTTGTAGATATCTTCACAGCGAGATTGGAGTTCGAATAACTTCACGCAACTATCGAAAGGTTTGAGTGCTACTACCGCTATTCAGACCATATACTTGTGGTTGAAAACAATAAAATTGACACAGATGCAGTGTTGGCTGAATTTAATTGGGTACACAGAACAGTGCGTTTCTTGACAGGAAAAGAAACGGATGTTCGTCTCTTATTCTTCGACGTACTGCTCTAGCATTGCTCAGATGGCACGCTTCAACGCTGTGTGTATCACAAGAAAACGGGCTGGTCATATACCAGCTCCCAGAGTTTCGTCTTGATGTAGACAAAACACAACCTCGTCTGCATAGCGTCGCTAACAAAGCTTGAAAAAATGTCCTTCTGATACTGTAGAAGATGGCAGTCTGAAGCTAGTTCCACAAAAAATGAGTACCCCCTACAACTCTTAATGAGGACAGAAGTGATGGACTGTCGCAATAACTACACCAAACCAATGCCTCCATTGTCCGACTTGTAGAATCCTAATCTTTCTGACATTCAAGCACCCACTGATATTTCCAGGCACCCTTACGATAACAGCGTGATCCGCAAATACAAAATATCCACCTTTCAGGTATCTCCTCTTCCGGAAGTTCGAAAAAGGTCCACTCAGCTCTGGCACTCTGGTCTCAACTCGCTCTCTACTTTGCTACCTTTGTTTGATTCTGGATCGGGTAGCTTCTATGATCTTCGACATGTTACTCCAGCCACTGCTGACATAAAAACTTCGAGGATTACTCCTGAACCTAGCCTCGAGGGTCGTTCTATTCATCGGGGTCCGAACCGTGCACGTTGGAGCTACCATGCCCTGCACATTCGCCAACTTCGTCTTTTGGCAAGCATAGATAACGACCACGCTGTACAATGGTCTGATACCGCTTCTCGCTGGACAGCCTATATGAATGGCACTCGGTCTCCACATAACTGAAAGTTTTCAAATACCACATTTACTTCCATCCGAATCAGCTGTATTTTTTTCTTCATTTTCTTTCTTCCCTCCCAGTTCACCGCAATTGCAGCTAATTTTCAATATTGATCTTTTCTACATAAAAGATTAATGACCTTATCGGTATTTATGTCCATGTTGACGGGCCAGTTTCCGAATTAGTTACCATACTAACAAACCCATATTCAAACTAACAGCATTACACCGCCGCGTTCTCGCCATCCACAAAGATGGTTTGAGGGTCAAATGTTTACCTCGCACCACTTAACTGAATACCTCAAAAACTAGGACTAACAGACGATAAGATTTACTACTGTTCGCATTCATTTCCCCGTGATGTCTTGCGATCAATGAGCGTTTGGCTGATTGATCGATTGCGCAAAACGAATAATGTCGCAGTGCTATTAACATACAATCAACTTTTTTCAAGCAGTCACGTACTACTTGATTTCGCAGCTTTTGCCCCTCTTCGACCAATGTTTGGAACAGAAAATCAAAAATAGTCGTCAAATATTGCATATTATATGGATAATGCATCGCCGATGCATTAATTTTGTACATCTCGCGACAGGCTAAATCTAAACCGTCAAAGTTCCAGTAGGTTTATGCGTCGCTGTGGTCAGGATACGTTTTATTCGTATCTCAGCTGTTTCCGTTTACATCTTAATCTTCATAAAACAGACGTATCTACAATCTTCTTGCAAGTGGCGCCCCGAATCTCCTGCTCCTGATCCGTTTCATCCGATTTCAGTATTTCATCCGTGCTTAACAATGCTGAAGAAGTGTTGTTCGGTGAGTGGCCTTTAGGCGCGTATTTTCTGCCCGGGCGTAGGATCTGAGCTAACTGCATGCGATGCCATACTCGCTGGTGTTTTTCTAGTTTCACCTGAAATTAATGAACAAAATAATGCAGTGTGACTTTGTGGCTCGGCAGCAGGCCATTCGGCTGGACATAATGTTACTAGTTATCTTTTTTACAACCAACAATGCCATTTCTGGTGTGGAGGACATTTGGGGTCGTAAACTGATCACAGTGGGGTTGAACCTATGGGAACCGTTCTGTAAGATGTGCCAAAGTTAATGACAGATGTGTTCCCACTCACTTTGTTACTTTGTTTTTGAGTAGCAGTAACACCACTGAGTCGAGCTAAGCAATAGGTGCTTCCCTTGTACTGGGATACAATACTAGTTTCGTCGATATATACGCGTACTGTGACCTCCCAATGTTAATGGATACAGCCCTCTTCAAAACACGGTAAATGCGAAATTGCGCCGAAGAGACAAGACTGATTTCTGGATCTGCACTTGGAGTTGAGCATTCGTGAATAGAATACATGCACTATCCAACTGATCCTCGAACATTACAGCTTTCTCCAAGTTACTTTCGACGGTATGACACGGTAGCGGCAGGATTTCAAGAAATGGGCCAAATCGAGTGTCTTTCATTGCCAGTATCCGCCACATCCCACCCGTTCGTCACCAAAGGTTCAGTTTCAGTGGTTGAAGCTAATGATACCGTGAACAAGTGTGACGGATTTGAGAGCGGTTGATAAAGCCGAAGAGAATGGAGTCTTGCCTTTGGAGGAAGACCGTCAACAAGATTCAAATGCTTCATCATGACAGATTCAACTTTGTTCCTAGTGTTAGTGAAACATCTGACGTGTTGGTTATTTATGTTACATCTCTTTCCTCCCACGCACTTCACAGTTGCTCCCAAGTTCGTTTTCCTAAGCTCCGGGAAACCCACATCTTTATTCATTTTCCCTCCGCACTCCAGCAGACCGCCCGAATACACCATCTTTCGTCTGCCCAAGTAAAACTATCAACGCTTGCAGTTTAATGGGTCATACTGAATGTAACGAGCAAACGGTATCTTCGAGTCACGCGTAATACCAGAACCTCCGGGAAGGCAAAACAAAGTCGGAGCTGGGTTTCTATACGGTACTATTAACATAAGAATGATATGCTTCCAACCGTCATCTGAGAAAGCTTCACGTTGCCACCTAGTTGTCTGAACTGTAAATCCTCGTAATTTGACAACACCGTTCATGAAGTATGCCCCAAACAACATTGTTAAAGTACTCTACATAAATCTGTGTTCTAGTGTCAGTCGTTCAGTCACATCGTAGAAGAATCCTGTATTGCCAACGGATTGATGATTGCTTGAGGTTCCAGGTATGACAAACTTCTTCCCGAAGCGTCTACTGCTTAGCGCCGGTTTGCATCTGTGCTCAAGAGGATCAACACGTGAAAACTCTCGCTCACTTGAATACCTAGGAGACATCCTACAGCGCCGAAGCTTTAGAGCTAATGCTAGAGTGATTTGTTCTCCATCATGAAGTGCCAAGCCCCTTCTGCTTCACCCCTCGTTGCCAGTTACTTTTCACCATTCGTGTACGTGCTGTCTATATTCACATACGTCTATGTGTCCCTGATGAAACGTTTGTGTATGAACATCTGCCAGCGAAAACGAACAAAGAAAATTCCTTATCCCAGTATGTAGAGAGGGGCATTTGGTCCATTAGTCTATGAATGGCGGTCTAAGATGTACTTGCTGGCGACAGGAAACACTCGCCTTCAATGTTCATTGCTAAATCAACAGGTTTGATTACTTCCAAACGGTACAGCTTAACACGCGCTAGTCCGGAGTCGCTTCTCCCTTCGTTTCCCAGGGCCGCGTAAGGTGCGGACAAATCGCTTGGCAACTGAGACTGGCAGATCCGGATGTCGGACGAATTTACCAGAATCGTCTTCTGGGGTCGCTTCCAACTGCTCCACCATCAGACGTGAATTCATACTGGGACGGCATCACCACCTCTGCACAGTGCTGGGAGTCTTGCCTATGGCACGGCGCTACTAGGTCCACTGAAGCACTGGATATCAGACAGAACAGTGGCACAGTCTCGAAGTTTCCCAGCCGGTCCCGAACATAACTCTGCTCGACGAACTATCAAGTGAAAATGAGCGTGCGCACCGACCGTGAAGTCTGGTGGACTCGGAAGGCTAGGGAAATGGAAGAGGCCCAGAAAGCTGGTAATGCCCGAGGATCATTTCGCTTGATCCATGCGCCCGGCTCCCTTGAACCGCCTGTGAGCGAAACCATTAAGGATCGAAGTGGAGTGCTTATCTTTAGTAAACAGGAACGCCTCGACCGTTGGGCCGAATACTTCAAACAACAATTATCGTGGCCACCAGCTGCCACTCATCTGGAGCCCACAACTGACGCAGAACCCTGGATGGTGAACCTACGGACTCGGAGGCTTATGACTGCATATGTATTCTCAAGCGTCACCGAGCTCCACCCGCATTGTTCAAAAATGGGGTGAAATCCTCAGTTAGCGCTGATCTGTTTGGCTGCATTTGGGAAAAGGAGACTTTTCCAGACAACTGAGGGAGTCAGTGATAGTGCCCATTTTCAAAAAATGGGCCCGTAGCGAGTGTGGTAACTACAGGGCGATCAGCTTAACCCCGGTTGTAACGAGACTGCTGGCCTCACTTGTACTTCGTCGCCTTGTGGTGGCTCGTAAAACACTGACTCGAGAGCAGCAAGCGGTGGGTTCCGGCCTGGTAGGGGCTTTGTTGACCAAATCTTCACACTCCGTCAGGTGTTAGAACAACGCCATACGTACAAACCACCCACAATTTTAGTATTCCTGGATTTCCAAGGCGTATTCGACTCGATTGACCGGTCTGTTCTCCTTGCCACGCTTGCTCATCAAGGAATGCCCCGGACGTTTGTGAACAGATTTCCGGACCTGTGAGAGCATAAGAAGAGTTCTCTAAAAGCTTCCGTACACAAAGAGGTGTACATCTGGGATGCCCATTTTCTCCATTCTTTAATTTCGTGATCGCTGGAAGGTCTCCAAAACCCCCGTGTTTAAGTAGCCTCTGGCAAAAACCTTGCCGATCTGGAATGTGCAGACGATATCGTTCTTGTCTTCGAAGAGCAGAAGGCGCAGGTGTTCTTCGATGAACTGACCAAAGTCATCCCGTCCTTTGGTAAGCACTTCGCAAGGTCGTGCTACTGGACATGCAGTTGCGGAACCGGCCACTTACAATCCAGGGAGAGGCACTCGAGATTGTAGAGCTTTCCACATATCCTGGAAGTTGTATTAGTTCTGATTGCAGCGTAACAGATGGGGTCAATGCAAGAATCTGCAAGGCTCCGTTCGCGTTTGTTAATTTGAGACACCTATGGCGTCAAAGCAGAATAGCCCTGAATCTCAAGGGACATATGTATCAGGCCACAGTGCGGGCTATTTTGTTGTATGGCTGTGAGACGGCGGAAATGAGACTTCTTCAGGTGTTCGACAGTCATTGTCTCAGGACCATAGCTCGTGTGGGTACTTCCATTGAAAAGTGTGTCCAGTACCAGAAGCTGCGTTGGTTAGGTCATGTATTTCTTATGCCGAACCATCGTTTGCCGAAGAGTGCTGTTTTCCGTGCCCAATTCAGAGTGGCGGAAGCAGAGAGTTGGCCAACCCTTGACCTAGCAGAGGA
>SJOL01006673.1:28089-53254 GCA_004794785.1 Opisthorchis felineus
TCCTCTGGGTGAAGGAAGATCAGCCATCCATTAAACCGAGGTTGCCCTGGCAAATGAATTTGGTGGTGTTGCCTAAATTTTCCTGACCCTTCTTTTCCCCGTGTTTCATCGCAACAGAGTTAGCATCACTGCATGGTACTGATGTTCTGGTGCTCTGCACTGGTCTCGTCAGTAATGACGGTGAACAATATTACATGATATATTCAAACCTGTCAACACAAATGGACGTTTGCACTATGAATTAAGAACATATTGCCGATTGAAACAGATCGCACCTGATATCTACAGCGAACCATCGGATCTTGACTAGTGATATAGTAGTTGTACCGTCTTTTCGCATAAGCGGAATTGTGTCCGTCCCCAGTTTATATGGACTGCCGTCCAAGGATGAATGGGGAAATCTCCTAGTATTTTCCATGTTGGGTTTCAGTAAGTTAGTCTGTAGTTAACTTTAGCTTCCGATTAAACATGGACAAATGTCAACAGATTAAAATTTACCGGTCGTCACCTATCCGGTTTCGTCTTGCTTTGGGTTCATTAGATGAGCGTTTCCTTCAGATTCTGACCAGCTGCTTGTCTTACCTTTTTCATTAGTAAACTCCTTGGTCTATGCCTACCTGACGGGGCATAAACAGGACAAAAACAGTGATGGGCTGTCAGGTTATGATCAAACTTTTCGTGCTAATTATGAGAGCAACACATTGAATACTGGTCCAACTGGACCCCAAGATAGCCTCTGTTCTGCATATTCATTCAAAGATCATAGAGACTGACTTAATCGAAAGTCTTTCGAATAAACATTTCACACCTGTTGAATATGTAAACGGGTTGAGTACAGTAGATCAGCCATGTTAGAAGTGAGTAGTAAGCTGCCCAGCTGCTCACCTGGGTTCTTCTTAAAGCCTCCTCGCGCTTCTTTTTAAGTGTTACTACCGCTCTTTCGAAGGCGCGGAGTGTTTTTGTCAGCTCGTCTGTTGAACGATCCAAGTCTTCCTGAAGCGACCGACGGCGCGGTTACATCCTTTCAGCTTACCTTCGCTCCGTGAAGTTCTTGATTTATTTCACTACATTGCCGATTCAGCTGATTTACATGGTCCATTTTGTTCAACAAAGTCTCCTGGAGAGCTGAATTCTGGTGTTTCAACAGGGTGCAGTCCAACTGAGTCACCCTAGCGTCTTGTTTGGTCCGCATTCGCACAGCCATTTTCTTTCGTCTAAGTTGTTTCATCAGTTTCATTGTGTCAAGCCTGACTTTCTGCTGATACGTATCCTGTAGTGTGAAAGTACACATCCTGAGTTCAGGAAACCATAGCAGCTGAAGTGGATGTAGTTTTGGTTCAGTAGCAACCCCAAAGAAAACAAGCGAAACGAACATCCTATCTTTATAATTGATCTGTGCATCCATACAGTCCCATTCAAGAGGGACTGTATTTGAAGAGAGACTGAAAAGAGACTGTCATTTGAAGGTTAGAGGGTTACTGACCATCACCTGAGGGAGTCAAAGGGCATTTAAATTACGTTTCGTTTGTAAAACTTTCTGGCACCCCGTATGAAGAATATTGATTGTCGCATAGTCGTAATGACCAGTACAACCAGCGGCACACTGGTAGTAAATACTGGCACTCAGCTGCGCTACAACTATGGGGATTGAGAACTCTAGTAAAGTATAGGATGGGAAAAGAAAGAATTATTCTAGAAGGGCTTTTTATTGGCATTGAAGCCATCATAGTCGGGCACCATGAGTGTGTTTACTTTGCGAACCTGAACCAAACAAGCCCGGCGTAAAACGGCATGTAAATTTTTGCTAGGCAGCCTAGCTAGTGAGTGGCGGAAGCAGAGAGTTGGCCAACCCTTGACCTAGCAGAGGAGTATGAAGAAGATTACGAAATGTTTGAGCGCTGTCGGTGCTACTCGCCTTTCAGGATGGGGACCACGTGATCCCCACTGCGCCTGGTTGGAGACACTGCAAGATATGGCTGCCAACCGATGTCAGTGGCGTCCTTGTTGTCAGTTTCTATCCAGATTGCCTGAATGAGTGTCTGGAGGTGTAGGCACCTCGAAATGATTGTAGTAAGCTAGCACTATGTCCTTTCCCCGTCCAACTTTACTCTTTTCTTCACAATAAGGCTTTCAAATAAATCATAGTTGTACGGCAGCGAAGCATCAGTGTTGAATACTGATGTCATGCTGTCGATGATGATGATGATGAGTGAGTGATAACACACAGTATTAATTCCGCTTTCTTTCCATGTTATGTAGGGGTAACAGCCATGCATAGAGAGAATCATATAGAAGGATAGCGTAAAGATCACCCGCCACTCAGCTTGGCAGTAGTCGCCTTCATTTTATGTTTGCATGTCCTGTCCTGTACCCTGGGAACAAGACGCTAGGGCGGAAAACATCAATTTCTTTGGTAGACGGTTGATAATCACGTGCAGTATATCTCCGAACCCCTTCAAACCACCATTCTATTGATCCAAATCCACCGCTAGGTGGCTGCTTGTGAACAGTTTTGCTGTAGTCAGCCGGTGCTTGGTCTTTGGCAAAGCCACTAATGGTCAAACGTTTGTGGTCCTCGGGTAGAAGTGACAAATTTCGCAACGTACACATGCCCTGATGCTTCAGTAAAATCCGTTTTCGATAGGTTATGTAAAGCAAGTCGATGTAGGTTGCTCGTGTGCTTGCAGTCACTTCACCGGTCACAGCACAGTCGCAACTTATACGGCCTCTTAGATATGTGTACTGGTCAGCAAACTCAACCTGTCCTTCCCCACGAAGTTTTCAATGACAAGTGGAGATTTACAGAGCCGAAAACTTCGCAATTTCAAAGTATCCAGAGAAATACATCCATCTTGAAAATCATTGTAATATACGTCTGATGGGACTGTCCAATCATCCATCAGATACTTAGTGGACCATCTTATCTTTGATTCCACAGAATTCTTGAAAAGTTAATTTAGTACGTCTCGTAAGGTAGGTCAGACCACAATTGCTTACATGCATTTTCGGGTAAAAACAATTAATGTGCCACTTTTGCAACCGATCCTTCATCCTCGGCAACAGACTTAGTATCCCGACCAGGAAACCAAATCACGTCTGTAGTTAATTTTGGAAGATCCTATTGATTCTACAATGGTTTCTTTGCTGCCCTGATGAATGCAACGCAAGTGACTCAGGAGTACAACTCGTAAACCTAACTTATCCCACAGGATTGCCATGTAACCCCTCATTCCGAAAATAGTAGAATTATCTAACCTGCATGAGAATCCCCTGTCGCTGAGAAATAATTATCGGATTTATTGTTTTCTCACTTAATAGACTGTTATGTCCACATGCGTATCGGTTCATCGTGGTCAGCAGCTCAAAGATAACAAAAATTGGCGAGATTTTCAGCAACAAAGACTAGATTGTATGTTCTCTTAATCACCATCATTACTAATTGCTCAAAACATCTGCATTACGTCCGGGTACCCACGACAAGTGTATGTAAAGTGTCGAGTGGTACCAGAAGGTAGAGAATGAATAGTATTTAACGTCCAAGGACGTTTTTCTGAGTAATTTCGTGAAAAACCATGTTCACCGATCTCAAGGAGCTCAGGACTGGTTCTAGAGGCAAATCGGTTCCACATTACTTGAAGGCTGGTATAGTTTAGAACTCACGGCAACTCACGCATCATATCGTACCTGGCTCAGCAAGCACCGTCACACATACCCCAGCGCTAAAAGTTCGGCATCCTACAGCCGAAGCTGAGAATAGCGAATTTACGCATGGGAGTAAGAGCCCAACTATGAAAGGGACAAATACATCTTATATCTTATCCCACAAGGGCACTACTTCTCCCAAGTCATTAGCCATAAATTGGATGGATTTTGGATGATTTAGTGGTTTGCTCCCACTGACGGTGATTTTTAGCATTCCTTTCATTTGAGGAACGCTTGAAGTGAATTTTATGCCAGTTGCCAAATATTAAAATCATTTTTTGCGCATCTTTTCCTTTTTTTCAGTACCCTTTACAATCACGCAACTAAAAGAATTCGTCAGATAACTGTTCATAATCGCTTGTTGAATTACCGTCAGTCACCGACAAGTCAGCAACTTAATGTATTTTTTTGCGCCGTCGACTGCCAGAATGCCTACTTTCATCTGACCTGTTAGAAATTGCCTGTTGGGTGTCGCCGAAATCGCAAACTGATTTAGAACATCTTATTCGGAGAGGAAAGATTTCCTTGCTGTATACCTCACATCTTGGTTTCGCTCAGTTCAAACCACAGTGAGGGTCACTCACCTTGACGTTTTCAACGTACCAAATGTTTGAATATATTTGCGACAGCACTTGGGCTGGGAAGTGTAGGGCGGATAAACTACGGCGGCTCCGTCATTATTTCGCACTCGTTTCTTAACTTTTTTTACTCTAAAAATGATTCCCACATACCGTTTTTGTTAGGTGATACCTTAAAAATGACTGAGCTGGATGAAAATGAGGGTTGTGTGATAGGATTCTCAAGCACCATACTGACAAGTGATACGAATTCCGTATACTTAGATATCACCGAAACAATAGCAAACAACTTAGTACAAACTTAGGCTGTCTAACCCATCTGCCTCCTATGTATTTCACCTGCAGCCACGGGGAGTTAGCTTTGAAAGGACAAACAGACGTCTACGGAATGCCCAACTGAACGAACTCCGAAGTATGCAATCCGAATTTTATCGGTGCAGCAACCGTCAGAGTAGAGGCCGAACATTCGCTAGCTACAGACCGTCACCCCGTGAGCTCATTTCGAACCATCTTGCATGACACAAACCATAAGGTCTTGATGAACAAACCACCAGCGTGCATGAACTAATTTGGTTACCCTGGCATTTAATTGACTCCTCAACATCGTTTCATTCTTTATCTTGCACAATCCACGCCTTTTACGTTCGTGACTGAATACAGTAAGTGTTCAGATACCGCAGCAGGCCTTCTATCAGTTCCAACAAAATACTCGAAGGGAACACAATCCTCCAGATAATATAAGCATTCACATTTAGCTATCTTTAAAGGAAAAACACCAATAACTCTGCTTAAATTGCCTGTGTCCTACAGACAGATAAGTATCCCACACAATAGTTGTGTAGACTACAGCGTTGAATATTAAATTTTCCAAGTATTCTTATTATGTTTAGGAAAAACCGAAAAATAATACGTTTTATAGGCAATCTTAAAGAAGACGTTTCCAACACTCGCGTGGTAGCACAGCGTAAGTTATCCTCCATACTGCAAAAGCTTAACTGGAGAACAGACGTAGATTTTGGTTACGAAGGCCTCCAACATGTGTTTTGTGATTTTCTTGGCATGAAGGCGGTTTCCAACCCGCAAATTAAAGGAAATATGCACTTTTATATCATGCATGAACCGCATGCCCACACTCAGCCAGGACTGTTTGCTGTTCCTCACACCTAGGTAAATCAGGAAACACACCTGTGGTTTGATTGACATGAATGAGGTTATTATACAAATCCTACTATTCGTCTTTTCGTCAGGTGAGTGAAGCGCTTGCTAGCACTCAGTTACAGCAGTTCACCGTAACCACACCAAGTGTGGTTTGGAAGATGAACATCAAGAAAGCCATCAGTAACACAGGCCTTGCTGTTTGTTTCGGTAATGATAACGCACACTGAATTCTGTATCCTTTGTGATGGAAGGCTTCCGATTTGGGCGACGTATAATAAAAGAGTGACGATAAAACAGGAATGCGATGGAAAACGTTTCAAGAGGCGAAGTTGCCGTCATAACGAGTATTGACATTGTGAATGCGGACCATACATACTCATGTCTACAACCATTAGATGTCAGTTGGATAAGTTGGGGTATGAAAAGTATCCCACAAAGGTCAGATATTGTGTCAGCCTCTGAATTAAGTACATTGTATACTCAACCCTTTGTAGCTTCTGCATTGACCTTCCAAACAGAATTCAAAGTACATGTTTCTGGAAGCCGGTGAAGGTCAACATTACTGAGCGTTCGTTATTGTCAGCAGACCTCGTCTGATTCAGTCATGTTGCTAAGCTTAGTGAGTATACATACACGAGAAGACTGTAGGATAACTTCCAGTTTATGTTCCTATATAGGTAGTTCTCTATAGTACTATTTATTATTGACCTCTCTATCAGTCGCTCTGCCATTCCTTTGGTGCTTCTGTATATTGTCGTTCTACACCATTTACCTAATCAGAATTTCAACGTTCACTTATTTTGCACTTGGTAAGTTTTCAGTCGACTTGGTGTCATGATTGCAATTTTGTCCGTGTAGACCACAATGCTTTCTTTTCACAATATTCCATCACCTGAATAAATGGGAACGAACAACCAGAAGATACAAAAGAACATGGCACGCACGCGTTGCTTCAAGTTAATGTCAATGAAATTCTGTAGATTTTCAAGGGACAAGGTTGCCTCCCCCCAGCTGGACGTATGCATACTGAGGAATTTTTGAAATTTTTCTCTTGCTTTGATTATATCATCAAGTTGCATCCCAAGAAGTTCGTACTGGAACTAGAAGTCAGTGAATTCGTCATTTCTCTCCTCTTGCTGATAAGCTACCTTGTATTGGTTCGACTGTAGTTCGAACTGTATTTCCTCCTCTTTTATAACTTTTTCATAAAACTCCACTTCCCTCTTTGCAATCGTACATTTGATTTGAGCATCAAGTAGCAGATGTCTTGTAGTCGCCTCTGACAAGACCGATTGATTTCGTATTTGTTGCATCCAAGTGCTTGATGTCTTTTGAGCTGTAATCAACAGAAAACATTTCACACGTTTGTTACTGAATAACTTACGAGCAGCCTCAACGCATATAGCATTCCGTCTGATGTAGCTTTCGAACATTTCGTTCTCCAAACGCAGCAGCTGTAAGGTTTGACTAGGGCGGTATTAATTTCATCGAACAAGCGGAATATTCACGAGGTTACCTCAGTCTTTCCAGTCTATTTTCATTTCCGGCGATATGTGAATTTTTCAGTGCAACTGGGCTTATGTTGCCCACACTGCTGTAGACTGACATGGTTTTTATTGCAGTAGGGGTATCTTTTTTCTTTGTCGATGTCACTGAAATTGGATAGGGGACTGCATGATCAATTTGAAGTAATGGAGTTGGATAATAGCGCACCCCGTTACGGGCGTACCTGGTAAAATCACGGAGGCTTTTTCATCATCAATCCGTTTTCAACCCATCAGCTTCTGTGGTTGGCTTGCATGCTAGCGTCTAAAATACCGAATTTAGGTTTAGAAGGTGACTTTGCTTGTGATTTTTTCCAAGCTGTAATCAGCGAATCACTGGACAGCTGTGCACCTTTACTGAGGATCACCGCGATTGCATGCACTTGTTTTCAAAATACAAGCGAAGGATTTCTTGTGCTTACAAATTCAAGCGTCCATACAGTGAACTACCGCGGCATAATTGCTGTTTAACCTTTTGAACTTCATGTTCACCTCTTCATCAATCCACAGTCACTCATCCTGTTCCCCAAACCAACGATAAGTCAGAGTTTGGTGAAAGAAGACTGTTTTGTGTGAACGGCTGTCACTCTGTTTACCTGCAATTATCGGTCGCTTCGATTTTAATTACGCTGAGGAGTGCGTTTACAATCAATCATGGAATGTTTAAGTTCTCACTCGGTATAAGCAATTTAAAATGAGAATGGACACAATTTGCATGGTAGATGTTATCCCCGATTTTGGAGAGATTTTTAGTAGTCGTATAATCGAAAGTGTTTGTAGCACGCAGTGACTTAGGAAGCTGTGTATGAAAACTAATCTTTAAATCCTAGGTGCAGGTTTAACGCACATTCATACATCGTGAACAGTGTATCACCCCACACTGGAATAAAAATGAGCACATCGTAAATATCAGAATGAGTGTGCCGTTCGGTGTAATAAAAAAGGGGTTCGTAATAAAACAGCCATTCATGCTTCGAAATTCCCAGGTACAGATGACAACCCATGACTGAGTCTAACCAAATAGATAACTAGAGTTTCAAATCTGATCTGTTACATGTAGAATTTGTTTACGGGATGGAAAACTAATTACGAAGGTTGAGATCTAAAGTCGTCGGTGTCTGAAAAAGGGTGTGCTGTCCTGCCACTGAGGTGAGTGAACGTGGAAACTACGAAGGAACGGATCCAATCAATTTTTTGATGAATTTAGAATGTTTTTCAAGCTACGTAAGCCTACTCATGTCTATAGTGTCTGGCTAATAGGAGAGGATATCTCTACCCTCAGTACGGTAGCCAGATAAGGTCACTCGAAGAACATGCCCTGAATGCTTACACTGCAATCACTGATGCTGTTCTGTCCAAATCTGTGGTGAAAAAGCTATTCTTGTGCAGCAGGAGCCATATCTGTAGAAGATTTAAGTGTTCAGAAATGCCCATCGCTCAGCCCAACGACTTTTAGCGATGTGTCGGCTTTCATTTGGCACGAAGTCAAGAAAACAACCGGGTTTCGAAAGCAAGAATCTATGTGGTTGCTTTTGGATGGCTTCATTCGAAACCTCAGCTGGATACTTTAAGATAGATAAGGGAACCCTGAGTCTGTGTGATAAAGTAGCTTATTCCTGCCTCTAATCACGAAACGAATGTGTTTTCTGCTGTCCTGGAGGCTATTTTCATTTTTAAATGTCCGCCTTGAGAAAAAGTTCCAACATTTATAAGGGTAAACCGGGCGACTATATGAGGATTTCGCGCGTGATACGAAAAAGCGCTTTCTAACACCCAGTTAAGCAACCCACACTATGATTTGTGTCTGAATAATATAATATAATATAATATAATAATATATAATATTCCTGATGACTAGGGCTGCCGATTTGCTTAGGTTGTCTCTAAAAGAAACCATTAAATACCTGCAATTCTGAACGAACTGACTGTCGAGAAAATTCAACGAAGTAGCTGATATCTCGAGATCCACTACAGTCTACCATATATTCAGAGGAACAGGTCAGCTCCTCTCAACGACTCACCCAGATTCGTTCGAAGGTATAACCATGTGGTAAAGACAATGATTCAAGTCACTTGAAGCGCTTTAGGAAAATAATTCAGTCAAACTGGTTTGTTTCTTGATCTTTATCGTATTCAAAAGATGATGAGATTGCGTGTTAATAGAAACAAACCATCTTGAAAATGGTGGTGAGGTATGTATCAACCATGCAACTGTATGCCACCTGACACCTTTCTCCGTATAGTGTGATGGTTAATTCTGGGTGTCATAAGCTGACTGCTGGATATGTCGCCAGAATTATCGTACCGTAGACAAACCAAATCGTTACATTGCTGCAAAACCTGCCCATTCACTCTGGTGTTTACCTTTTCGTCAGGTAACTTGGGTCTGCAAGCCAAACCAAGCGAAGGTTTACGAGTCGCTCAGGTGACACTGCGCTTAGAAATGGTGTGGTAATTTCCCATCAGTGTCGCATATTAACTAAACCAGTATTCTTCCGGTCACCCACTAACTGTCCTCCTCACTGTGATTTAGGAACAGCTCCGTGTCATGCCGTCTCGGAATGTTTCACCGTGGGATCAATGGTTAGTAAAAAAAGACGAGACAGAAACACCGTTGTTGCGGGATTACGATCCTTTTACGCACAGAACGAAGGTCAAAATTTCAGCCAACGTCAAGGAATTCAATAGACAAGCATCAACTGTTATCAAACCGAATACTGGTCTTCGTTATCGACTGCACTTTTGAGCCATTGCTTTGAGTTCGTTCAACCTCTGGTATTAGGTTGAAGTTTGTTTACGTCGCCCGCCTGCAGACATATCAATGCCACACGCGTAGAGCAAAAACTCAATCAGAGTGGAATCCAGGTCCAGAATTACATGTAACTTCCGACTTCTTGTGCCCTCCATGCTCGTAGTTATTCTCTACTCAACGTGTGGGTAGAAGTAGCAATTACGCTATCCATGCACATGGATCCTTAAAGAAACCAGGAAATGATCTTTTTGGTAAGCGATCTCAACCGGGTGGCTAATTATCATATCATTAAATGAAATTCACGGGATTTAGTTTATCCTATCACCTGAACTAATACCAAACAGTGCGACAATGAGAGCGATGAAAGTGAGCATGTCTATCGCGACCGACGACAAGACATGACATTAATGGCGATCCATCGGAATACCAAATGTACCGTTCCTGTGACGGGCGTTGGAAAAATTAAGGTTATACTAAATGGCACTCATGGATATCAAACTTCGGCCTCGCTATGCAACCACGTTCTAATTTATTGACGGTGTTGTAACTTCGTTCTTTGCATAATTGCCCTATATTGTATACTGGTATTGCTTCAGGGAGAGATGAAGCTAGTTTTTCGAGTTGGTTTGTGCATTGGGATCTGTTAGTCCGGTGAGCTATTAGCACCTCCAAGCAAACAGAACACACACATACACCGTCAGATGACTCGATTTGCTCGCCTACCTAGTGCATAACCGGAAAGAACGTTATTGACAACAATCATTCTTTGCGAGGTCAGGTACTCGGCTGTCAGTTGAGAACTCGGACAAACCAATCACATCCCTGGAGTGTTAATATGTTTCTCCGCTCAGATGTGATAATCTAGTTTCGTCCAGCATGGTGTAGTGGAGCATAGGTAACATAATAACCTTGCATATCAAAACGGCAATTCCTCCCACGGCTGAAGATAGCACCATTTAGAGCAAAATTTGAGACCCCTTCTAGTTGGTGTTGTGATTCTTTGGAAGTTGATTATTTGAGTTAGACGCTTTTAGAACAGTTTCTCACATAGCGTATGACGTGGTCTACTTGCCAAGCGCCCCTGAGGATAGCGCGTTCGGTCTGTGCTGTTTGTCTGATTCATTAATTAAACTGATGATGACGTAAACAAGCGGCCTGGAAACTTTTCTAACACCACCCATCCGTAGGCTTAAATACATTGGAGTCCACGAATAAAGGGCGTCGGGAGATGGAAAAATTGCAGTAGTTAACGGCGAGTCCGCCTGAAAATTATGGTTTAATTTTTTGACTGTCTCCTATTTTAGCTTCAATGGTCACAATACAATTTGCTGATGCAACCGCATTCATGCCACTTGTGGTGAGCCATGTGTGGATTCATCTATCTACTAAAAAAGGTGGAACGACCTCAAGGAAATACTAGCAGAAACAGACCAGTGGGTGATCCTGAACCTAACTGAACACCGACGACGTTTCAGTCAACTAAGGATGCCCCAAAACCCACTTTGTTAGCACTGACGCCCACTGTGATCCTGAGAGGTATAACACGTAAATTTGCCTGGGATCCGTCACTCACAGACGCCATTTTCTACAACCTCATATCAAAATGGTTCGAGTCTTTTCCAAGGCCACATGAATCTTGAAATTCAGTCACTCGCATACAATTCCTTGTACGCTCAACCGTATCTGATAATTGGTTTCCAAACGCGACCTCACACACACCAGATTAGACTGTGGTATATCAAGTTAATTTACAGACACTCATGAAGCGTTCATCATCTTCATATCAAAGAAGGCAAGTTACAATGCACAGCTTGCATAAAAATTTTTATTACATATAATAGATTACATGAAACATTAACCTGGTTTGGACAATGCATTTTCTTGATTTATCACCCAGGAGTTGGATTGAATTCGGCACAGAACAGTTCATTGTGTTTGCGGGTCGCTCCTCACGATTGGGGATGGGGAAGGAAAATACTGTACCAATGCTATCAACACTCCACAGACCAACCAAGCCAGACCGTACGTTCTCTTCATCCCTAATGCGTGTCATCCACTGCTTGAATCTCACGAGGTTGCTAACAGTGGCTTCTACGGAATGTAGTAGACCTAGGAACACTTGAATACAATATTGTGTCTCCAACACTGAAATGTCGGGAAAAGATCATCAAGATTTTATCCTTGACACCGAAAAATGTTCATTTGGCATAGAGTTCAGAAGGAGAATCGTTAGTGCTTATTGCTCAGTTAGCGTGCAAGGTTGATAGGTTTTCCGAACTCTTGGCATTGAAAAGGTAAAGATTTCTTACCTCACTTTATCTCATTCAATAACAAATCTGTTTGGGTAGGACAGTAGGAAGACAGAAATTTCAGCACACAAGCTTTTTACTTAAATTTGTCACCTGATAACGCGAAAAAAACACTGAGAAGTCTTGCTCCTCATGTTGCATTATTGGTGATTGGTTTGTTCACCCAGCTGGGCAGCTGAGCAGGAAACGTTTATCAGTACGGATGAACTCGTTAAGTGAAATGTTGCGATACGTCTTGAAGAGGATGAGATCACAACTGGACTTTGATGGGAGACTCAACTGGGTTCAGCTAAATCGTTCTATCATAAGCAAGGGATTCGGCTGGGATCCACCTGTATCCCGTTAAAACGAAAGTAGTTTGAAAATGAGTATAGTCCTCGAATGGCATACAAAGTGAGTTCGAATGGGGCATAACTTTGACGGAAGCTCCATTGGAACCACGCTTAGCTAATGAAGGATGAAACAGGAGGTCACCCTGCGAATGATCGAGGTCAGTAGTTGAATACGGCATTTTGTGGCACTCACCGGGAAGCACAGACATCCTGAGTACACATAGCCGAGGACATTTACATCCAAAAACATTCCAAATATCTAGCCCCTGTATCGCTTGCTGTTTATACGGTCACCTGCAACTGAGGTGAAATTTATCGGTGGTTCTTATTTCTCTTCCTATCAATAGTGCGTAACCCTTTAGACAATGTATTGTCTTATCTCGAATATCGCGCGAGGTGAAAAGTGAGGCAGCACATTCAGTTGAAGAAGCCCATTATAAACAAAACATTCAGCTGGACTTCCTTGAGTCTCCCGTCATAACCGACTTAGTAAGCAAATGAGAATAGTTGGCGAATTCCGTCCAATTTGGTTTCAGGTAGAACATGAGGTTTGATCGAAACTTAGGGATTGTGCCTACCTGAAGAAGGACGAAACCCGTCTTTGGTTGTCGAAGAATTTTCAGCAAACTTAGTGTGTTACGTGTATGCAATAAATGAAAATCGCGGAGAGAATAGCACACTAGTGGTTCCTTATTTACACGCATAATTTGACAGCTTGTCATAAATGACATGGCTGCCATCAAATTATGCTTAGTGTAAGTGGATGTATATTTGACCCCCATGTCCCTTCTTTATTTGAGTGTAACTGTCTCTCTTACGTTCTATTGAGTCCATCCACAACGCTGAAAATCACTGGTATGGGGTTTTAAATTTTCATAATCTGTACACCATGCTGGGAGTTCAAAACTATCCATTGGTGAGCCCTGTCATAAGTTATTGTTTTCCCTTGTAGGAACAAGACCGTACTGGCCTTCTGGTTTCATCAGCTATGAACCTCAGATCGATGTTCTAAATGAAAACGTATCAAGTGAAATGACCTCTTGCATCTCGTTTTATCCTTAGGCTGGTGTGACTAAAAGTCTCCCTTACCAAGGCTCGTGAGTGATCCAAGAATAATCTAATACGATAACAGCATTTAACACATAGTTTTATATATGTGAACGTTTTTGATTCCCAATATGTACACTTTGGGATAAACCTGTCCTACTGTTTCACAGGTCAAATTCACTGCGGTGCGTTATGTTTCTGCATTCACATTCTTTTTCGCCGCTGGTGATTTCCAGTCAACCAAACGTTCAACAGCCAGCTTGCTTACTATGCGTCCACGCTTTCTCATCCGTATTCTATGCGCATTCATGCGGCACAGCGCTGGAGTCGTGATCAGCAACAATGCAAGTGCTTCAATGATTTCAAAAAGAGTCACTCCTGACAAACCCAGGTAAAGTCCAAATGTTCCGCCAATGGATGCGATAAGGTTGAATATATTCGCCTGCTCACCTTCACTGATAACGCGGACTCGGGCTGCGTTGGCATAGATTGTTATTGCCACCAGATCGCTTCTTTTTGTAATATTGGAAAATCCGGTGACTGATGTAGGGAGATCAGTTGGAATTTCATGTCGTTGTATTATATCGGCTTCGCTGACGACTTCCTCACAATACCTGCCGCACAGCCAGTAGCGTTGTATTTCGTCGGTCAGTTTGATCACCAGAGCTACTTTCCAAGATTTTGGAAAGTTTAGGCTCAATATCTGTGAAGTTAGATTTTCATGATCAAAGACATTCGAATGAAAATCAGACGACATGAAGGAAGATCGACGATGGAAGACAACTCTCCTACCGGCCAGAAACAAAACAAAAATAAATACTGATTAAGCACTCCACGATGAATTAAAGTACCTTTTCCAGTACCTTCTCACGCTTTCTCTCTATGAAGCAACATGTATACGTGACTTTCAAGACAGGGTCGGCAGCCAATTTGCTGGCTCGGTGCAGAGATTCGAGCCCTTGGCTTCAGGAAGGAAGTCCGGAACGTTAACCTTTTGGTACCCTGACCTTCGGGATTTGAAACAGAGTTTGTGAACCCTTAAACCTTGAGCTAGGTTGCCTGAAGTATCCTGACTCCCGACTCGTGAGGCTAAAATTTATCTAGTAGAGGTTGTAGACTGTGTTGCGGAAGCCCTGCAGTGTTATTAGTAGCTTTAACTGGCTTCAGTTGTTGCCCTACGAAGTCGATTTTTGATGAATCACGTGTGTGGAACAAATAAAAATAAGGGCATTGATGGACTCTCAACTGACTGCAGCACCTTTCCAGCAGGAGTTATGAGTTTTTGTCTCGATTCAAACACCCGACTTTTCGTTGCCCTTGCGTAAACCTAGTGTGTACTGGATATCTGTTAACCGGTTGCGGTACTATCGAGTGGAAACTGGCCACTTCTCACCTGTGAAAAATTTGCGCAAAGTAACACTAGTATATCATTTTTAATCCGAAAAGAGATCATTATACCCCAGAGACTTGAAGCCGCTGATGCCATCTGGCGCCAGTCGGTTTCTTTTGGTTTTCGGCTATTCATGCCTTCGTAGAATAGTCCGGCTGCCCTTTAGAGTGACTTTATTCCAGCTATTTTGTGTACAGCAGACATTTCTCTCGCAGCCGGTTATTAGAAGAAAGCACCCGGTGCATTTTACTGCACGCTCTTTTTATAAGATTTAGATGTCAAGATCCTTTTTTTTAAATTCAGGACCAACTTGCTAACCGGAACTGAATATGTCACCACCGGCATACATCAGTCGCATCCAATGAAGCCAAAAAGATGTTACGGTTGACAGGATTTCTTATATCAATGTGGCACCAGATTCCTGACTTTTCTCTGATGTGCTACATTTTGACACGGCCAAACCTCAGACGTTGGGTCTGCTGCTGACCAAGTTCCTTTTTGATAAATTAAACTTATCTGAACCCAAACCTGAAATAGTCTCTAAGACCCTTGGAACACGCTACCTCCTTACTAGTATTGGATCAGTGAACTTCCATTGTTCTCCTGGGCCAACAAGTAGATAGTACACCATTTTGGGGATAATTATTCTGGATCTATCGAGTGCCCGGCTACATGTAAAATTCGTTGTTGAGTTAACTTTTTCCTATTACTACCCGATCCTACGTCTTTGCTCCCACAAATTTCGGAAACTTGATAGTTTCCGCCATAAGTCGAAGGTAATTGGTGCTTTTGTACCCCAAGTTTTCGCCAACTCATCGGAGCCCCGAATGTATTCAGTCTTTTGGGCATTTGCAGTCAGTTCATCTGATCTCACGTTCGTGAGTCATTCTCACGAAATGCTATTTTTCTACGTGTGTGCAGTATAATAAAATCACAAATCAAGAATTATATGCGCCAGCCTTGTCGAGAAATGCTTCAAGGTGATTCGGCCGAACAGAACAGTAAATAGGAAATGAAGCTCCAAATTTTTTAGCATGTGGGGAATGTTTTCATAGCCCGCGTCATCGTCGAGAATTGTGTCCACTTCAGTTTTAGGATATGAGGCATTTTGTACTTCTTTGGTGGGAACAAAAGTAGACAGAGAATGGGATGCCGTACTTTCGCAATTTGACATATTATGATGTGGCTTGGTCACAGCTGCAGGTACTGTGACAGTGATGACATTATTATTTCCCTCTGACGAATGTTTTATCCCAGTAATCAAAGGTCCTGGGTTTGCTGGATAGGTTGTCACATCTCACTCTTCTGAACAGCATTCCCTTTGTACGGACACGAATATTTACAGGTATGAATTACCGGGCCCGATGGAGCTAATCAACAAACAACAACACCAAGCGCGACTGAACACCAGTAGGCGTTCTTGTCTTACCTACTGTTAGCTGTGCGCTTGTCGGGTAGCCAAACCTTTTTCAACACAGGTTAGACGACCACGGAACTGCACATTTAGCAGGCAGGATAGTAATAGTGACTCAAACTGTACTGTTTTCACTGCCACATCTAATGAAAATCTATGAACACACAATTTATGTGAGACACAGTTGTGATCTTATGCTCAAACGTCTTGGCCATCGCGACCAGACCCTGCCCTAATCATGAGCGCTTGCGATGCCACTCTGATCAGTTGATGACCTGCTGAAGTGTAGTGTCCATTGGCCGAAGCCTATTGTCCCTTTGCCGGGCCGTGGAATGAAATGGTTAGTGCTCTCGGGCTTATGAAAAAGCTTACACGTTACGGCCGGTACTAATGACTGTTTTGCCGTTGGATGCTGACAATTATCTCAACGTGCTAGTAAAGCACTTCTTTGGAGTAGATTGTTCTTTCACCTTTGGCTAACGCAGGAACAATATTATGGTCCTGGATCATCGGAAAGAAGATTTCGGAGTCAAATTATCGGCCACTCGGATGTGTGAGCAATTTAAATGCTTTAAGAGTTATTTGCAAGTGTAAATAACTCTCCTCGTTTTCCCCACACCTATTTTGTATGGAAGGTCGTGCTTGGTCAAACGGACGTAACACCACAGAAGCGTCCCCCAATATAGTTCTGCATTTATGGAGAAACTTGCGTGATCAGTCTTGTGAAACATTTTAAACAGCATACCAATACCACAAACGTATGGATGATGTTAGCACTGTTTCAAACGGGGACGGAATAGCTAAGGTCAGGCTCCTTCATGCTATGAGGCTGGTTTACTCCTAAGTTTACGTGTGTTTCATGTGGAGTTCTGTTTTACTGCCCACTCAAACTTTCGTCCGTTTTCTACGTTTTACAAAAAGCGTAAATACGGCACAACCTGAAACCAGAAAAAGTACAGCTGTCACAGACTGACCTCATTACCAGTCATAGAGGCCACAGTATCATGACAAGCAATGCGCCTCATGAATAAATCTGACCCGGGTTCGACTCCTGGTGACGGTGAATGACAGAATCCCAGCTTCAGTAGTTCACTTGACATTCTCAGTGGAACCATATAGTCTTCGGAAAAGCAGCGGCAAAGACTATACATTACTTTCTGACGATAGTACGCGACGCAATTGCTTTTTGTGTAGCTCAGTTCAAAGTAGCGGCGAGCGAACCCACCAGATATGATGTAACTGGAGAGTTCCAGATAGTTTTCATTCGGAAATCGACGTTTGCATGGGCGGTAGACCGAAGTGAGCCGTTTGTGGACCTGGTGATATAAAACCAGATTGTGTTTATACGTACAAGTAAAACATATTTGGGCAAAAATATGATTTAGCAATTGTCATCATTACTTCACGGTATTTAACAACCTGACATGAGGCGAATCAGTGATGCTGTGCAGTACTGCCGTCATTTGAAAACGGAATATACAATTTGTGGACAGTTTTCTGTTGATATGGATCATAGTTCGGCCCTGATAGCTTCCAGAACTCCACCATAAGTATTTACCAGACCCACTTGGGTCAAAAGAAGGCAAGATCTTTTGCGCCGGTGACACATAAAAACACAAATACAATTTTGGCCTTCGAGATTCGTGCGTTTACTTCGTCTGTCACACTATTGCCAGAGTTAATGCAACCTCCAAGATACGCATAGTTTTCCACGACAGCCAGTGTCATTTCTTGAATTCTCAAAAACACGTTCAAAAACTTTATGCCCTGCAGCGTGACCTCGCACGAAGTACATACCGAAGGACTGAGTGACCTTTTTCATCTTGTCAGGTAGGCTTGAGCTTCCTGCTGCTTTTCAAAAATGATAATTGTGTCGTCTGCACATTCCAGGTCAACAAGGTTCTTGCTCGAACAGATCTGAACACCAGGGTCTTGGAGACTCTCCAGTAACACTGTCTGCACAGTTCGACGACTCCGAAAGTCAAAACTGTCCCTGTGTTGCCCAATACTGATGCGATTCAAGGACGAAAACGATGCCACATGCCTACTGGCATCCCAGGCCCTCCTCTCCTCTACCCCAAAACTCAACACAGCTAAGGTCAAAGCTGCTCGAACTCGACTTCAAAGACAGCTTACTAAACGCTCACCACCCAAATCCCTAAAATTGACCACTGAAAGCTGCCAATCGGACCCCTCTTCCCTTCACCCATCTGCAGCAATCAATCCTCTTGGCGTCACTCAATCTCAGACTTCACATGCGACCAACAGCAACTACGCGAGCCGGATTGTCGTTGACAAAGGTAGGAGTAATGGCCGAGGACCCTCCGATTCAAATGACAGTGTGCTGATTCTGCCAATCGACCCGGCCTCTAATCCACTCGCATCTATCTTATTTTCAATACTTACTCAGACGTTCCGGATAGGGGGCGAAATACTGTACCAAATATTGGCTTCTCATACGGCACTGCCAACCAGACAGATGAAAATTCAAGCAGGCAACATTTTGGCAGGCGAGTCACATCACCAAGAGCCAGATATGCATTTGGAGAGAATACTGGCAGCTCAGACTGCGCTGGTGTCCCAGATGACCAATTTTGTTGCAAACTTTTCGTCACCAGTTGTGATGATATCATTAGTGCGTTGGGATTGGGAGTGCGTGGTTATCGCATATGCATGGTTTGTTACAGGATCTGCTCAATCAGCTCGACCTTGACTGATCACTGATAGTTTGGGTGAGCATTGATATTTCAACCCATACGTGAGTAACAATCACGCACTACCACGCACAACGCACTGCCGATATCATCTCAAATGGCGATGAAGCATTTGCAACCAAATCGCTCAGCTCAGCGAACAAACACACCTTTTTCCGACGGAACACTGCCCAACTTTTTGTAATCGGCAGTCTGTTCTCGGCAGACAATGAACGGGATTGCATGTTACACAAGTGAGCTACTGCAGTGTATGAATTTTGAAGCACTTCCCTAGTGAGTATGACGTTCTTTCAACTTGAAGAAAAAAATCTAGGGTCTTATGATAAAAATTGCACAACTTTATCAATACCCTGCCAATTTGTGTTGGTTTTAAACTTTTTGCAGTGAAAACAGAAACACATTCCAAAGCAGTATCCCCTAAGAATGGCCATCCATAAAGATCTACTTAATCCAACCCTCAAGAAAAATCAAAGCGATTTGGCAGATTCGACGGTTGATCGAACCTATCATTTATTTGTTTATTTGCTTATTTATTTATCCAGTCAGCCATTTATTTATTCATTCATCTATTGGTTCGTTAGCTACTAGCTATTCTGAGAGGACAAGATCGCTGCGACCGTCTTGGGACGTTTTTCAGAAGCCGCAATTAACATGCACAATGCCGTCAAAATCTACATTCGTTTAAACTCCGGACTAGTTTTAGCCCAGCGATTAAAAGATTTCTTATCGACCTAAAACACGTTCTTTGAATAGGATTTCATTTGAACAGCCGAATATAATGGGGAAAAGATGGAGTATGGCGATGGGCGCTACCTGTCCAATCATCTTAATGAATCTTTAGGGCATGTGGCAATTTCCACCTAATTCAAACTATGGGGTGAATTACAGCGGCCCTGCGTCTCTAGCCACCGCCACATATTAGTATCGGCTCGCATGCTGTCTGCTTATGAGGCAGCTGTTACTCATTTTGACAACCCCATCTCTGATCACAAAGTTGTGTATCAGAGGTGATGGTCCGATTTGGAATGTTCTATTGGAGGGACGTCACTGCAAACTGAAGCGGTTACCGAAACATAGCGTACACGCAAATTAGTAGGTTACTCTTATTCATTTCAACCACTCACATTGCGTTTGTGTTTTCACTAACTGTTGGATGAAGTGCAGAAAACAAACTCGTTGGCAGACTTTTTTCAGTATCTTCCTGACCTTAGAAAAAAATAGTTCGCATCGTGCAAAACTTCCATAAACATCACTAACAAGCCATAGGTTCACTTTATTCCGCACAACCATCATTCGCTGACTAATTTTGTAATTCACTGGAAACTGTGATCCTGCACGAAAATTGTCGGTCGGATAAGAGATATAATATGATTACATTCCGGGCATAAAATTGTTAATGCATTGACCGGCTGGTTGCTTTACATATGTATGGGCGGATCCGAGCTAGAACACTAACTACTCTCCAGACTGGTATTTATTGATCAAGCTCTACGAAAGTGATCGTTTGTGGGACGGTTCTTAAATGTCAAGCAATGTGTTAACTTTTTTGTCCGCGTTCAGTCTGTTGACAACTACGGAAACCGCATTCCACCCAACTGAAATGGTCAGCAAATTGCTAGACGAAAATCCCAAAAAGGCATTGTAGCGTCAGCCACCCTGAACGTAAATTTTTTCGTTGCCCCCCAAAGTCTTGCCACAATTCATATCAACCCCAGACACTTGTACAAACCTATCGAAGCAAATATATCCGTTACCCTGGCGCCGATTAGAGGGGCTGAGGACATCGAAGAATAAGTGCGAGTTGAAGACTATTTCTGCTCTCTCCTGCACACAAATGAAACTCGAGAAAGAAAGCTAAACATGGTTACAGTGGCGACAGGCTGACCGCTACAAACGCGCATGGTATTGCTTCAATATCTCTCCATTACTGATGTGCACCGGCTCTGAAATCCAATCGATTTGGTCTCCAGAAACAGCCTCCAGGATCAGTTGAAGTTATTTCCTAAATTGAATCTATTTTCCATGTGTAGCCACGAATTCGGCCCTTGTTGAGACCTGCTGCTAGATGAGAATTGTTTTCCCACAATGATCATTGGCCGAAGTCCCAAACCCCGAGAAATCCCGCATTACATGTGAGTTGGGGTTTGTGAGTGAACAACCTGGGATACTTTACTATCTTCAGTCTCCTACATCACCTCAGCTGGATGCATTCATCACATATAAAAAGTTGCGGTAGAATGACTGGTCAGCTTCTGAGCGTGATTACGAAATCAAAGTACACTATTTTTTATGAAGCCCAGTTTCAATCGGAGAGATAGCAAAGCGAAGCGTCGGTATACAATAACGTCTGATCTTCAGTACGGGCTGGTAGACTTGTAAAAATAGAACGAAGTTCGGCCACGCAGTTAGTCAACTTTTGCGAGGAAAATGGATTAAGCCGTGCAAATAACTGCAACTTTCGAGGTGCTCGGCGGGTATCACGCAAAGCAACTAGGCCTGTGTCTTCCTTTACTTTTGCCTTGGCACATGATTCACTGGATGCATGTTCAGCTTCCTGGGAGTTCTGGAGGACAACTGAAGAAGTAGACTGGATAACTTACCTTAGGTGGTGCTGGGCCACACCGACGTTGCCAACTATTAAATCATCCCCTGGACGCTTTAAATCCCTCAATCTGTAGCACGCCCGCGAATTCCATAGCTCTTTTGCAAATTATGGCCTACTTCAACGAGAAAGTGTCGTGCTCCATGCGCATTATTCTTACCCATCGATACGTCGTCTCGTTAACGTCAGCGCACTGCTGATGAGATTTCAGATGACATCCTTGTTTGGGTAATCCTGCTTTAATGTATCGGTTAAGCAGAGAACGATTTATGAGCACATTTTGCACGGTCTTCCGGGACACCTGCAACGCTTTAGCCACGTCATATTGAGAAGCTCCCGGTTCCGAAATTTGTCGGAGTGTTTCCATCTTCTGATGTATGGATAAACGCCTGGACATTGTGGGGCTGATCGGTGCTGGGTAGCGCTCAGCCCCCCCCCCCCAGGCATGTTTCTGTCACTGCACAAATCCCCTGTATGCTGTTTACCGAGAGACTCTGCTCAGACAAAGGACGGGAAAGTGGCCAAGTTAAGGGCAGCATACCCGATTCGCCAACCCCATATAAACCCTAAATGTGTGAGCAAAACCGTCTGTTTTCCTGCTTGTTTCGGAGTGCGAACATTCAGGTGACCCTTAAGTTGGGTGTCGACTCCAGCTATGTTTGCTTCATTTACTAAACTCGTGTGGAATCGCTAGACTACTTTTCCCATCCAAGTAGTCAGCGCAAAATTAGAGAATGGCTTTTGTGCTGCAGATATATTTGGATCCTCCAATTCGATTATAATTCCACAGTTCAGCGTGGCCAGGTAACACTGGGGAATGAAACGTCTTGTCTAGCAAGTGTTTACGTTTTAGCCTGTTTACGCACCACTTGGGAGACGAGAATTTATCGTTGTAGACCTTGGTCCATTCAACGAGCAAAGCGATTTGTTTGAGAACATATCCCCAACAGCCGAGGTAACCTTATCCATAAGGTAAGCCAACATTACACTGAAAGGCAGTTTCATGGTTGCTAATACCACCAATATATAAGTAGCCTAGAGGAATAACAGTTTCATAAGACGAGTGAAGCTTCATCTGAGAAGTCGTCACTCGCGGAGCCAGTCAACACCTGACCACGTGAAGTGAATTCCGCGCTATATCCTGTCTTTGAGTGAGTTATTCACACTGCTGATCAGCCGCTCGTGGCTGAATGATTGAGTGCTCAAACTACTAGCCATGAGGTCGCGAGTCCAAAAATTCCTTAATTTTCATGTTATGGATACTGCTGATGTTTCCCAATAAGGATGAAACAATCGTACAGTGCTTCTAGGCTTTTCAGCATAGATTAGCTTCATTTGCGGGACAAAATCTCAATTGAAGATATCGTGATTGTCTTTCACAAGAACGTAAGCCTGTGCACAACTCTAACACCGACTTTCAGATACTGTGAGTTTCCAAAATGCCTCTAAATTGTAGCCATTGATTGTACGGTTATTTTGGTTAGTGTATATATTAGGACAGTCATGTATTGTGCCAGATTAATCACTATGGGCTAAACAAAAGACCAGTAGTCCAGGTACATCCATTCGCTTTTGAAAATCTGCCATAAAGTGATGTGAATGAGGCCAAATTCTTGAGGTCGGGAGTACCGCTGGAAATATTGTAAACATACATAATGAATGTCGGCTTCTACCTCTGTGACATTAATTTACGTGCACGGCTAAGTAGCACACACGAAAACATTGTTTTAAATTATCGCATTCCGCAATGAGTTTGTTTGTATGTTCCCGGTAGTGACAGTAGGTTACCTTACTTGCTTGTAGTGCTTTCTGAGCTCACTACGGCGGATTATGGGTCCAGTAGAGTAGAAAAGGAAGAGAATATTAAGAGGGGAGTGGTCCTGACAGTTGGTCAGCTGACTGTGTGATCGTCTGATCACGGATGATGTGTTTGGTTGCTTGGTTACAAAAGTCAGCGGACGTCAACTCTGAAATACGGGGTTTGGGCCAGTTTTGATTTGATTCCCTCTTGGTTAAGAGTTCTTTGCACTGTCTTAGGCATAGAATTCCGAAGAGGCCGCAATCCTCTTTAGTTCTAACTAGCAGCAACTAAATACATGGATGCCAAGAGGAGAAAAACCCATAAACTGAACCCTCACATGGGTCATACTGGCGCATACCAACAAGATGACTCGCTCTTCTGATTATCATCACCATCATTATCAGCTGTAAGAACTGCATACTTGTCGTACAGTGGTTATAGCTGCCACAGTTTCGTTCACCGATGATTCGGGGAGATGGGCTAGATAGCTGTGCATTGGAGGCGATGGCTGATGCCTATAGCCAAAAGCTGGAAGCCACTGTCTTTCGAATATCTGCTTCGGCAGCGCTTTTTGATTTAGAATGGTTTCATCGGCGGTGAAAACATTCTGAAATTTGTATCCTACCAGCATGCGGACGATACTCTTTGGCAGTATCCACTGGCACTGACTGTCTTTCATCACATATATTTTATTAGAAAACATACGACAGATTTCACTTCTTTGAAAAAGGTTTACAGGACATATCTAGTACCGATGGCGAAGCCATTCCCCGGATGTCTTGAAATACTATTTTCGAGGATCCAGCTCGCTTCAAGGTCTTTTCACAAACGATACTTTTATTTACTTGGAATTCACCGTTTTCTTCTCTCCGATATATGAGACCCCCGAACTTTGATCTGACATGGTGTCATATCTTAGCGTTTACTTTAACCGATACAGTTTGCGAATATTGGTCGATGCCAAAGCCACGGGTTCATTTCCTGGTCACGGTCCTTCTGGAAATTCCCATGTTGCTTTCACCATGGTTGCTTATGTCGCTTCAGACTACGCAGGTTTCATCAAAATTTGCCAATTTACTTCCAGTGTTAATTTTCTATTCTTGCTGAAATGAAACATCGGTCAAACTAGCCAAATTCACAGATCAGGTGGTTCTGAACTATGCATTGTAGACAGTTTGATCTACCAGTTGTCACCATACTAACCAACATCATCACCATCAGCTGTAAAAACCGCATAATTTTTGTACAGTGGTTCTAGCTGCCATAGTTTCGTTGGTGAGGAAGATAGCTGCTCATTGGAGGCGATAGTTGATATAACTGATTCGTAGAAAAGGGTTGCCAGTGGACTTTCCACTGAGGAGGTTGGGAGAAGAACTATGCGTTAAAGGCAATAGCTTGGATGCGCGAACGTCATTGAGGGCGCGACGGGGCGTCTGACAGCGTCTGACAATGTCTCTAACAATTGATTTGTCCCGTCTCGTGGTCCCCATCCATGGAGACGGTAATGAACAGCGCAGCTGAATTTGCTGGTAATGACCTTCATACTTCGCTGTCAACGTACAACGTCATTGTCGATCAAAGCGGCATAAATTCTCAATCGAGTGATTGCCATTCACTGAATTACCGCATGATAACCTCAAAAAATCACCCAACATGGAACATCGCTCTTAAACTCCAAATCAAGCCCCATCCCATCCATCACCCACCGCAGTCCGCGTAAATCTGACTAATTTCTGGGCCGGCATGATGGCCAAGTCTTGGTGCCAAGACAGAGAGACTCGTTAGCCAGGTGGCGTCAATGCGGTTTTGTGTGAACATTCTG
>SJOL01006673.1:64293-92817 GCA_004794785.1 Opisthorchis felineus
TATGTGCATATCATCCTCAGAGAAGCGAATTCATGCACAGAATTATAAACTGAAGCTATGGCATTTCCTCTATTACTACGGATCGTCAATTTTGGATTTTTCAAACTGTACACTATCCGTATTACATGTTAACACTCATTTTCAGGTTGGGGCGAAAAAGTTGGTAGGTTATCCATTAATTTTCGTCGGTCCTACGGGTGGCTTTCGTTTGCGACTGATGAAAACAAGGGAAATGTCAATCGCTGGCAACCTGTCTTCTAGGTGTCCTTACAAACCTGATTAGAAATATAACTGTACACTGATATTTAGATCAAGTAGTGAATGCTGCCAGTTTTTAACGGTTCCAAAAAGCTCAGCCACACTCAACAGTGTACATCTATTATGTAATACGTTGTGGGGTTTTGGCAAGAACAAACAAGAAATCTACCAGTCATGACCGAAACATGATAGAAAAAATCCAAGCTGTTTATGGCTCGAACGCTAAACCGGATCATCCCAATAGCGGCCGTCGGTGTGAGAGCTCCATACGTCGGTTCAGAGCTACATTTCTCAACATCTTCAGTCAAGCACAGGAAGGTTCACGTGAATCATCGTGATAGCAGCCTCAATGCGTTTCTCAACATTCTTCATTCCATTTCCTCCGGCCACTCCTTGCCTACTTCTGGGTTTTCACTAGTGCAAAGTTGGTAAGAAAATCGATGCGTTTGTTGGTAGACGACAATTCCGTGGCTGTAGAAGATGACCGCGCCACCGCCGTTCTTAGTGATGAGTATATTGCTTGGGTCAAATTTGTTATGACTAGGGATATTTTGTGCTGGGGTGTGTATCGCGGACTAGCAACTAACCAAAGGAGCACTACTACAGCCCAGCTTGTATTTTTGTAAGTTGCTCAAGACTGACCTGACGGTTAACCAGCAGTCCCCATTATGTCGGGGCTGCAAGATTTTTTGCAGCTACTTAGAGTAGTGATTGGCACGGCAACTATGCATCTATGCAGCGCTGATCGCGACTGGTGGCCATAAAGCACAGACATATTTGAACTTTATCAAATGTTCTGTCAATGTTTTTTACCGGGGCACCATAAACTGTCCCTTTGGCAATTAAAAAAGATGAGATAGGTGAGATGGCGTCTGGAGAGAGGCGATGTAACACAAACTGTCAGCTACAATTGATGCTTTCTGACATTGCGAATGGACAGAATGCTTTAGGTATATATGTATTCTCTGCTGCCGCATGAAGCCAACATGCATACATAGTTTTTGTTTCTTTTATTTTGAGATATGACAGTGGGTAATAGTGAACTCTAGTACGAAAAACCGAGAGTTCCACATTCTGCCCTTTTCCTGTCCATCTAATAAGCTGCCAATCTGGAGCAGCTGGCAACCTAATGGTACTTCACTATATTTGGGGAAGTGCTTGCGAAATCAAGACCGACACCATGAACTGCCTAGATTCTACGTTTGAATAGTACATCCATTTAAATACTGCAACAGCTGCAAGAGGTTTGCTGCGCACAGCAAAGAAACGAAAAAATGTGTATGCCGGACTTACAAACTGATTTAGGCTGACACTAACTGACTGTCCGTAGCGCACACCGAACCTGGCAGCAGATCGACTGCTGCTTGTCTTGTACATGTCATCAGTAGAAAAAGAGCCATCTTCTTCATTTTTGGCCGCTCGGCTAATCAGAATGTGAAATCCATCCGCGGCCACCGCCTGTCGGGCATCACGTCTGCTTGCGTTTGACTCAGGCTGTCTCAAGAACAGCCGGTCATCCCAGGACTGAAAGCAAATATTCTTCTGTTTAATGTGGTGGGGCATAAACCAAAGACAAATGAGTGAACATGGACCGACGTATTCATCATTCCAACTACACACGGGGCCATATGAATTCAGCACTGGTTAGATGGAAGACTGCATTATCCTTATAATCCATTAACTTCACTGCATTTTCCCAGTTACTCTGGACCTTCCGTTATAAAGTCAGTCAGCTCTATGTGCCTTCTGTGCCTAAGAAGTGATGTGGCTTATAGACCAGCCATCCAAGATAAGCACCAGAAATAAGAAATTGTGTGATCGCACAACTGGCATTTCCGTTTTGTGTCAGGCTGCTTAGCCAAAATCAGCTACCTCCGACTGTATACTGAGAAAAAACATCAAGAAATTGGAAAAAGTGACCGATAAATTCCTAAGACTATGCAAACACTGCCAGTGGACGAGAAACCAGACTGAAGAATCATGTTTGTACCTCAGAGATTGTTCAGTGAATTTCAGTAGAGAGGTTTGAAATAGCTGTTTCATATGACAGACTGGTCCAACTCTAGTCTAACACTATCGTCATTTTCTTCATTATTGTAGCCTTATCAGTAAAATGGGTTGTTTCACTTCCATGTGATTTCCTCACACACTTTTACGGATTTCGAACCCAAAATCCGATCTTACAGCTCTTGAGATCCAACAGTATGGCGTTCTTAATGCACGATGCACTAAAACAGGACATATACCCCATTCATGACAAAACATATCTTTTCTTGCAAGTGTATGGCCCGTCTCATGTTCATTCCCGTAAGCCCCCCCCCTGGCGAACTGGCAGTCGATCGTCGTCAGTCAACCGTAGGCGAAATATTCGCGCTTCAATCCACGGAAAGCCAATTTATCACTTGCTCGTCTTATCATGAACTAATTTGCCATCACTCAAGTTGATCGCCAGCCGATTTGTCATCGAACGGAATCATCTTGTAGGGGTTTATCCTCTATCACCTACCACCTAACTTCATTCAGACACATTACAAATGAGGCTCTCTCTCTATTTATCCGATGAGTTCTTCGGCGATTAAGAGCAGCGGCATGCCTGCTATATTCATCTTCCTCCTCCTTATTTACCAACTTTCGACCGACACAGAAATGCACATTAGTTGTTTTTCACAACATCTGCCCTGCACATCAACAACAAAGACATCCAAAGTCACTGATTTGTTGTTTTTTTTTGAATACACGACTCTTATCTTGTTTCTAAATACAATCCGTTCATCTGCGGGTTATCCATGAATGTTCACTTGCATTTAGTGATATCAGCCAGAATCAAAGTCAGGTATATTATCTTGAATTTTAGTTTGAGCACAAAAAGTTGTGCAAATAAAGAAGGCAGCTAGAAGCACGCGGATGTGTAAGGACAGGACAAACTTATAGATCACTGATGAGCTATCAAGAGCAGAATTCAGCAAATAGTGCACTCTGGCACTGCCTTCGGTGCCATTAGGTGTACGTCTTTGTAAGAATGCCTGTACACTCTTTAGAAGGTTAGCTAGTCATGGTTTTCAAAGGAGAATCTGGGGCTGTTTGTAGGTGGACATCTATTCCTCAAGCTGAATACACTTTTGAGAGTTGCTGGAGGTATGGGCAGCATAACAATCCCAAATGTTGGACAATGATACTTGCCAAAGACACAGTGTACTGAACCCCTTTCGTTGTTCAACCCACACTCTGGTCTTTAGAGTAACTCTTTTGTGTCATGGTACCAGCATCGACCATATGAGAGCTCCGCAACGTCCGATAAGACTGTGATATCGTACTTGAATTGCTCGCTCGGAAAGGTAGTTAAATACGGTACAGGGGGTCACACTACTTTCATATTAATAACTGACTTTCTTAGCTGAACGTTTGATGCCATGTTTGGTTGTTTTGCTACCGCTATCATTGGAAAATGACTCTCAGTGCAATTAGCTGTTTAGGCTGATGTCAAGTGCTGCATGGGTGCAACCACACTTCATGGGCATTCCGACGGCTAGTTCAACCATCAGGCATTTGTATGCTTAATTAGTTGGTCTCGTGATGACTTTTTCCGGAGTTAAACTAGCCCCGGCATAAACTGGCTGGCGATGAACTGGCCATGATAAATTTGTGAAAAACCAGTTAGTTAGATCATTATTCATTACAGTGGATGGAGCATTTACAAAGACAATCGATATTCCAGCAACAAAGCGAAAGCCATACAAGCGAGGCAGTCGAGTTTGAAAAATACGCAGATGATACTTATCGTCAATTCACAGACTGAAGAAGTGGGCTTTTGTTTTATTGCTATTTTCCTATGTATTAAAGAAAAAGAAAAATCGTTCAGCTGTAGCGCCCTTTTGGTGCCTAGCTGCCATGCCAACTGAAGGAAGCACGAGGGCTGGGATACTGCCCAAGCCTAGACAGGAGAAGTCGAGATGCAGAGATCGGGTTCGAAATACGAACATTCCGGTCAGTAAACTCGCGCTCTAACCACTGAGCCATTTCACCCTCTTTCTTATTTACTAGGCTCGGTTGGATAACATATGTCTGGTGAATTGTGTTTTGACTGATACAAGTAATTCCAGATTGAGCGTGACTTATTTGGTATTGATATAGTAATTCATAATTCAGGAATCAGATGAGATTTATTACAAGTAGGAAGTATACTGTGTTACCGTCATTCAATGTTGCACGTCAAGGCATTCTGTTCACCTTCTGTTCTGGCATAGGTAAGAGCATTACCATTATATTCAACATCAGGCTGAGGCCTAGTCCTAAATATTTCTAATCCACGTGCTTGCTCCTCGATATTTGTTATCTTTTTGACTCAGAACGTTTTGGTATGTTTTCCATCGCTTCAGGTGTCATAGAATGTACTTTCAACTAATCACCCTTCAATGAAGTGCGTCTGAACCAGACTTTCCACAGCATGATTAAACAGTTTTCACTTTTTATAGAGCCTTCTGGTGTTTGACAATGGTCTCCCTCAATCATATTCGAACCTTTCGGACAATGACTCGGGGGAAATTAGAAGTTTCTCTAAATATGCTGATGTGTATAGTCCGATTTTTCTTGCTCAAACTATTTTTGTTTCTTTGCCAGTTAGTGATCCAAGATGATTTGTAGCCTACTCTGAACGAGCATACCACATATGTTATATACTTTGCTCTGCCCACCTGAAACGAGCACCTTAATTCTACAGACATAACACTCGGTATGAAAAAGAGATCATGGGATCATAACTCCGGACGACTCAAGTCAGAGGAGCCATATAATTTTTACAGGGGATAATTTTCTACTTAAGAATCCGTCTACTTTACCAATAAAAGTGGTTGTCGGCTACGTCAGTGGAAGAGGGGTTAGATTAAGATGCACTGAAAATGTTTTTTTTTCAATTAAAAGATGCGCTATTGCATCTTTGCAATAGTGCTAGAATTGCTGCACTGATTTAGAGACGTAACAATTGTTTTTTTTCCATTTGGACTCCTATTCCGAAGTCCACCCTAACACTTTCCATATTTGTTAGTCACCGAACTTTACATACCAGTCACAATATACTTTATATTAATCATATTGGAATTACGAACAAGGGTACACTCCGAAAATTAAGCTAAAAAACAGTAACTAGGAAATCCAACGATTATTCTGTTACCTGTAAAACCGGTGGACGCGTCTCAACGCTCAACAAGGCTGGCTGTGTTTTACTGGCATCGTATGGTCTTCGAAGCACCAGATGCAGTCCGCGCGCCGAGCCCGGTTCTTTGATTGTAGACCTTTTGAGACGGAGCTGTCACAAAAGATGTCAAAGATAGAACAAACGAACGGTAGCCATTCATTTCAGTCGGAAAATATGGAGACATTACAGCGAATAAGTTCAGTATTATCTGTCAGGTCTTATCCACAGACTTACCCGGCAAGCGCCGTTCGGTTTCTGTCACGAACAGTGCAAGTATGCACAACTTTTCCCTCGTTATGCCATCGCATTCCGTTTTGCGGAAGAATTTCACTAAGCGGGCATGAAGGGTAACGAGCAGTGTTAGGGTCCGTTTATTTACTGTAATTCCCAGAGGACACTTTTATTGCCTAACAACCGTTTCAGATTTAGGTAGCTGCATTTAGGTTGCTGTCATTCGAACATTCTTCGTCTTGCCGTAGCGTAATTATCCTGGTTAGTCTACACAGGAAACAGCATGTACTGGATTCGGGTTTAGCTCTTACCAGGGCTCATCAACAATGCCCATCTTTGACTGTGGTGGGATTTGAACACAGGACATATAACATGCGAGGCGAGCGCGTTACCACTACTCCACTAGCGCGAGCTGGAGGCACGTGGATTACCATGTAGGAACAAGCAAAATTGTCAACACTTCGACGTTGTGATTAGTTTGTCAGAAGCTTCAAACGACTCCCTGCAACCATTTCCTACTAGCCGCGGGTAGTTGCAGAATCCGTAGAACTTGCTTTCACATTACTCTCAGTTGAAAATGTTTTCCCAACCTGGCGCAGTTATTTTGGTCAGTCCGGTGCTTTCTTTCTTTGCTGTACGCTAATTTATCCGCCAGCACGCAGTGCTAGGTTAGTCGGAATCCTGCCACGTGCTCCAACGGATAGAGCCTAGTGCGTGAAGTCCACAAGCGAAATTTAACAAAAAAACGACGACGATCGCGTCTTTACTAAGAAGCAGCTACGGTCATAACAACACCGACCCAAAGATGGGCTCATATAAGACGGATTTGTAAGGTAGATTACAGATGCAGAGTGGGTGAATTTATAAATAAGGATAAGATCGAAAGTTCAACTGCGTTACAACAACTAACGACATATTATGAATATACCATACCGCAGCACTGATCTGGATGCCAACAGTGCAAAATGAGCAGAGGCCAAGGAATGCACCGGCCGAGTAGTAAGTGGACAGAGTTAACAGCTCGATTGGTCTCTCAATTCCCGGGGATGGTGAAGGCGATATATATAAAGCTTGTCTGGTGCATTTGATATGGAACAGAATGCCATTTCCGCAGCTGAACACTGATATCCATCGAAACGTAGATTCGGCATGGAATGATTTTGCCTGGGTTTAAAATGTGCACTCAATATTCACTTCCTGATGACTTCAGTCAGCTGCAATCTGGTAGTCAGATCAGACCCACCTCTTTCATCAAGACCACCAACCAGGTTCACTACCCCATAAACTCAAGAAACTCGCGACATTGATGTCACTGCGATAGTTCAGTAGCCGCTTTCATCAGAATTACATCCGGAAAAGCCAGGTGCGCCAACCCTCACCAGCATCATCATCACTGACAGCAATACAGCAGCATTACGTACTAGTGCTTAACTGTCATACAGTCACGAGGGAAGAAGACCTTAGTAAAAAGTGCAAAGACAAGGGAAGGGTAGGTACATCGAGCGAAGAGTCTCTACGTCCTTCTGGAAAGCAACCAAGAATAACGTGCCTAAAGGAAAATAAATAGATGTGAATGTCGCTTTGAATTAAGGCGCCACTGACCCAGAGACTTTTGCGAACCTCAACGAACATAAGCTCAGTGCACAAGAACAGATGAACCTTAGCTGGGCAGTCCTTCTAGGAAACGACAGCATGCCCGTCACTTGGCTCGGTTGAGTACAATGTGCTGTGAGGTTTCCAACCAGGTGCAGGCAGGATCACTTTGGTCAAAGCCAGGAAGATCATGCAAAGCTCCCACAGTACTCAGTTTGACTGTAGCCGTTTTTACTTTACGCTGCCATGTCATGGCCTGTCTCCAGTGAACCTTTCGAGAACAGTCTTTTTGAACAAACAGCGCTTTCCTGCGTAAACGGTGTTTGAATATACGTAACACATGTGCCAGTCACATCAGCCTGTTAAGTTTTACCTACTGCTATAACGATTCGGATATGTTACCAAGTACACGCTTGCGCGCCACCGCGTTGCGCACTCGCTGCAGCCAGTTAACTCTTGTTACGTTACGGAGACGCCGGTCGTAGGGTCTTAGGATCGTAAGTTTAAGTCTCGGCTATAAAGTAAGGCCACTCTTACAGTCGGAGCTCGAGATGGCTGAGTGGTAAAGGTGCGAACTTACTGACCGGAAGGTCCGTGGTTAGAATCGGACCTCTGCATCTCGAGTGCTCTTGTATAGGCTTGGGCAATTTGGCATTATCTCAACCCCTGTGCTTCCTTTGGGTGGCATCGTATCTAGAAACCGAAAGCGTGCTGTGGCCTTGTATCCAGAGCCCTTTAGTTTCAGCAAAACTAGGTTCTGACGCCATAAATGATACTAGCTGGCCACTTCCGCTCGCACCCTGATTATTTGCGCATGAACTTCATCCGTCACAATACAACGACAAGATAGGTTAACCAGCAAACAAAGTCAAGCATTTCATTCTAAAGTTTTGGAGGAGCACAAGACGATAGAGACTTTCGAAAAGAAGGAAGCTGTACTTTGAGATAATAAACACACTCCGACACACGAGACCACCTCCGATATCCTGTTTGAAGTACTTTGGACGGACAAGTAAACGTCAAACAACAGGACGATCCTGATCGTTAACCTCTCTCCAGACATGATTTCGATACCTAGATTCATGATCCCTTGAAATGTGCACTTAATGAAAACATCAGTGATAAACTTGAACAAAAAAGAAAAGAGGAAACAACCCTGACGAACTCCACCATTAGTCAGGAGGCTTCTGAACAATTCACTGTATACCCCAACCCTACCGGAGTATGAGAATAGTGGGCATCAAGAGTGCTTACGAAATTCAAAAGGCATCCGCATCTGACCAATAATATCTAAGACAATTATTCTTTCAGCAAAATCTAATACCCCCTTAAAGTCGAGAGAAACAACGATTGCGGTTAGCGGAGCTGCTCAAGCGCTGGTAGAGATATGATCGATGAACTCTCTACAAAGTCAAAATCCTGCTTGATGCTCCCGGAGTTGCGTCTCAACTGAGTAGTAAGGCGTTGCGATATAAGATAGGCCAGTATCCATGTTACGGTAGGCGTGAGGCTTAAACCCCTATGGTTGCACTATTTGGTTCCGGTTCATTTTTCTACATTGTTAAGATCAACGACTGACTCCAACTCTCTGGAACGCGTTCTTGTCCTCAACTAAGTACAAACGACTTAGTCAGAAGGGAACACAAAGATACTTCGCCACCTTCGAGCTTCGCTGAAGGAAGCTCATCTGGACCCGATGGAGCTTCAAGGCAGAAAAGCATATTAGTACTTACTTAGCTGTTGAGGGATATAACTCACAGGCTACGGCTCAAAATGAGTCAGTCGAATGAAGGATATGGACACGGAAGCAGAGGGGTAAATTGTTTTCGAAAATATTGCGTCCAGCCAATTAGACGCTAGTCTATTATATATTGGGTTTTCGACACTATCTTTGATTAACTTACTTAGGAATTAGATGAGAAATCTTCCGTGCAGTCCCAGTCACAGTGTTCTGTTTCATTTACCGAACGTTTTGGTCTCATCAAACTAAAGATAAGTTTGAGCTGTTGTCCAGTCGAATCGTACTCAGTCCGAGGAGACAGAGCACCTTGCATCATGGAATGCTAGTGACCGGTCTGAGATCCAGTGGCTTTTGTGCGCGCATCCCAAAACACTACAAACAGAGTTCCCGGCTTCACGTATATCCCTGTTTACCTCATACCGGTTTCGGTCAGTGTCCTCCGAGGATGCCGATTTTAATGCACTGCGTCATACACTTGGTATGTCTCCCTAACTTGTGGCTCACAAGCCGTTCCTACTGCCAAATGAGCTCTTCTCTGGGGTTTACAGAAAACAAAAATCTATATCGAACTGCGGGGTCTGAGTCAGCCTGTGTATACGGGAATGACCAGCAATCGAGGATTGAACCACGCTATCACTAAAGGTGAGCTGGTCTGTTAGACTCCAAGTCCGGTAGGCGGTAGGGGGAAGCCAGGTGACACTGCGGCTGAATCCAGTACTGCTGATTAAAAAAATTGGTGATCGGTGGAAAGTTTCAAACTCGTCCACCATTATCACTGCATTTTGCGCTAAGACTGAACATACCACCAAGGCGTGCTTCCAATAAACTGGCGTATCCTATCTGTGCATTGGAATCTCCTGCTATATATATATATATATATATATATATATATATATGGCGGACACGAGAGCAATCAGCTCTCCAAGAAGTTGTGTCAGTGAATTGGAGCCATGTTCGTTGGCAGATAAATGAACACGATAGCAAAAAGCATTTAGTAGGAGTGGCAGTTTTTATCGAAGTAGAAAGCCGGATGTTTACGGGTATCCAGTCGGGTGATGAATCCTCAGTTCGCGAAAGAAAAGCTACACCACCAATAACGCAATCAGATGCAGCAGCTTCGGGTTCAACCGTAGTCTGTAGCCGCAAGATAGTGAGGATGTCGTAAGCTAAGCAACTGCACTTGGATCCTGTGTCCGAGTTTCGGAATTGCGACAGATGTCAGTCAAAAGAGTATCTAGAGTACGCGCAAAAGCAGCTTGTTGGCCTACCTGTCTAAGAGTTCTTGGGTTAAAGGCTGCAGCAAGAAAATGATAACTAGGCCTGAGCAGCGAGCATGGAGCGGTAGATATGAGCGTTGGCGTCAGTGCCAGTTACATGTGTCTACAGCTGAGATCTACATAAGAGTGATTGTCAAATGGGATAGGCCGGGAGTTGAGATAACAATGAAGAAAGATAAGAAGGGTCAGCACTCGCACTACTTCGCTTATCCGACATGCTGTATGTTGCAAATAAAGCGACCCGGCTGGTACCATGACGTGACGAGGACGAGACCTTAAGGTACTTGCATCGACAAAGTTTCTGGCTGCATGTGGGTGGAGGGAATACCATGGCACCAAAACATAGACAGGAAGACGATTAGGGTCCCCAAACAATGTCTTTGGCTCAAAGGTCTGACCACAAAGCAACGATGGTTGGCTTGAGACCGCTCGAGTAGCCCGAATTTTGGGGAACAAATTACCACATTTGTTCCAACTCCCAAAATGACGGCCAGAAGGCAATGTTTGCCTGACCTCTATCCACTGAATGACCTGGTAGGAGAGAAGCCGCAGTTACTGTACGTACATCCTTCAGTAAATCTAAGAGGGTTACTAGGGTACGCAAACTGTCGCATTACGCACATAACTGGATTTCATTCCTGGTTGGCAAACTTGACGGCATATTCAACTCTTCAATTAATTTAGGGTATTACGTAGCACCACCTTTTGTAAAGTCATTATTCACACACACACATACACACATAATACATGAGTGTCTCAACCAGCCATTGATATAATTATCGATTACGTACTTGAAAGCAGTAGTATTTTGATGGGTGATCAAGAATGACGACCTTTCCTTTGGGCCAAGGTTCTGTTTTTCCCACCATTTTAAGTGGATCAGGCATTTCTCTGGGCCATCCAGAGGGCAGACTTGGTCCCACGTTGGATATCCTACTCACCAAACCAGGATACTCATAGTTTGATTCCCAATGACGCTCTTCATGGATTGGCATGACTGCTGTCGGAGCCTCCACGGCATGCTCATCGATTTCACAAGTTCTACCATCATATTCACAGCTAACCAAAATATCATTCCAAGTCCACGACAGACGACTGCGATTAGTATAAAAAAATCCCCGAAAAGAACGTTTTACTCGCTGCCGCCAATAGCCTTCCGGCAATGCCCATTTGGTATCGCTGTCGCCAGAACGAGCTATCCAGAAGTCCGCAGCACTTAGGTATCTGAAAGAAAACGAGGTGCAACAAAAAGTGGAAAATAAGGTTCTTGCTTAAACCACAACACAAAACCATGATTTTTGACCAGTGATTAGTGACCCTGACTGATACAGCTGTGTTATGCAGCCAATGGCAGTCTTGCTTAAAAGCTATCGCCTTCACGGCGTAGCGCTCACTCACACTGGATAAATAGATCCATTCATGGCCCGTGCAAAGAGTGAGCCATCGTCTTATTCCATTATTCTTCTTATCATCCGTGAAAGAAGCTGTAGCAGCTGCAACCACTGCAACCACTGCACTTCCGTGCATTGAACCAGTTACTGTCTGTTTGATATGACATGTGATTGCCGGCATTCCGGTAAAAACTCACACACCAAACGCTGCACTTTGCACGCCTCTTCAAAATCCGAGCCATTAGCACAATCGTCCGGCCACCCACTCCACATATTTCGATTGCTCACAGCTGCGCACGCGTACGCATCGGCCTTTCGCTCGGCTCCGTTTAGTCAGGCAATCCAGAATGCAATGCACATCAGCACGTCTTAGAAAGTGACACTGACAGACCATCTGACTTGGCTCAAACAGTGTTCTCAGTTAACACTGAGTGCGGAGGTTGACGGAACCTAGCTCACCGACCGAACAATCGGCAGTATCCACTGGGTTGCACCCGCAGCCAGAATACGACGGCGGGACCAACCGTGCCCGTGGAAACATGAACAGTAATCATCCACAGGTTCCGAAGGTGGATCACTTTACGCAGTTCCTGCCTTCATTTCGAAAGTCAGACTGCCCAATTTTCACCTGGGAGGAACAGTCGTATCATGGATACATCATCTCAATACGCACCAGCTTGATGTGCTTTCATACAGGTCGAATTCTTTTCAAATCTTACTGCGCGTGGTGAATGTTATTTGTCCATTCTCCGGGTGTTACCCTTTATGTGAAAAATGCCGATAAGTGACCAAAAATAGGTGGTTTTCGGATGCTCGGGATAATATTTATCCTGATTTGGGGCGGAGGATGTAGTTCAGTGTCGTTTAGTGTATTATATTCGGTTGGGGCACGTAGGACAGCAATTTGCGAGTGAATGGCAGTCAAAACCCGCCAGTCCATCTTTACTTTGGGAGTACCAATTGTGGAGGAAAGAATGTTGGTCGTTAACCTTATTTCGCTCTAGTTTCAGTTGCTGTCTAGTACAATTCTCCGCGGTTATGTTGAATGCGAAAGATAAATATACTGACAAGATTTATGCTCGTATGACCGCTGATAATACCAAAAGTTCTGATCCTACACCATACGTTCCCAGTATCAACTGGAAACAAATCTGACTGTTTCAACCCATCCCGTTCTGAAACTACTAAAATAGCTCTGCAGTCGTCCATCACAAAGACCTGTCAGTTCACTCTAAAGCAACAAGCAGAAGTGCTCATGCTCTAAAAGTGCGGATCCTTGCCACAGAATCGTACGAGAATGATCGCTAGTAGTTGACAAAATTCTGTGTTTTATTTTTAAGAAAAGCACAGATGGAGTGAAGGGTACCCACTCGATATCACTTCGTCAGACTCGGACAAATACAAGGGAAATGAAAAAATCCATAGTGTGCAAGTCTCATTCAGAATAACATTCAGTGATCAAGGCTCAAATTGGGTTTGGTTACATACTATCCTGGTGCGTGAGTCACGTGACATTCAATCAATTCAATTTGTCAGCTATAAATCGTGTACCATAGGCACATTGGTTCCGGTTGCCACAATTTCGATCACCGGGATGTGGGAAAGTGGGGACATTGCCTTGGAGGTGATGGCATGTTCAATTAGTTCGAGAACCGGGTAGCTACTCATTGAAGGCGATAGCTTTGATGCACGTGCGTCACTGACTGTACGATTGGGCCATTTCCGCCAGTGCCATTAACCGTTGGTGAGGTTAGTTCCGCGGTCCCCATCCAGGGAGGCGGCAGTTGCCGACCCGACTTAGTTCACTGGTCGTACTGGTTGTTTTCGTACTTCGTTGCCAGGTCATACACTGTCCACCTCTAGGTCGCTTCCACTCAGCGCAGGGCTGAACGAAAAGGGCTCTGCGAGGCAGGCGGTCTTCTGGCATGCGGAGTACGTCCTAAACAGCGTAACCTATGAAGCGTGAGTAATTCATCTATCGCGGAAGAGTTCCTACTTCCCAGGACCATCTGGCGTACCTCAGCATTACTAAGCCGACATTCCCACTAGACCCTACCAATGCTTACAAGACAGTGATGTACAAACACTGACAGCTTTCAAATGTCCTCTGCGCGTAGAGGCCCCGTCTCTGATCGATAAAGCAGTATGGATCGCACTGCCGATGTAAACTCTGCCCTTGACAGACAAACTGACGTCACATCGGCGCCATAGGTGTCGGAAGTTGGCAAAAGCTGCCATGACCTTTCCTATTCGAGAAATAACCTAATCTCCCGCCAGTCCACCGGAACCTATACAACTGCCCAGGTAAAAAAATTTATCTACCACTTCGATTGGTTCGATTGGCTCGCCTGCATGCATGCGGTGTGGGTTTGATCCCACCCAGTCTTGTAACAGCACCTTACACTTTGCAGATGTGAAGCGCATGCCAAACCGTGCAGCAGAGTTATTTAGGTTATTTAAAATGGCTTGCATTTTTAAAGGATCTGAATTAAGGAGAGCAATAACGTCCACATACCCAATGTATGTGGGGGAACGTCCCGGAAACACTTCGACCTCCGAGGTTTCAGAGGCAGGCAGAAACATGTCAAACGGCACATCAATAACAAAGTTGAAGAAGAAAGGTGAGAGATGACAGCCTTGTCATATACCACCGGGCGTGGTGAACTCAGGCGAAAGTTTGCCGTATACTCGCACGCGCCCACAGGAGTTCACATTCAGAGCGCTCATAAAGGATATAATTTTGGAGGCGGCATCTTTGACCGCCAGACACTGCCAGAGTTTCTAATGATCGACAGAGTCAAAATCAGCTTCCAGATCAAGAAAAACTACCAACGTGGTAAGTTTAAAGCAGCAGCTCTGTTCAAGAATTTGTCTCAAGCTAGAAATATGGTCGACGTATCCTCGGCCAGGTCGAAACCCGGCTTGGTTTTCACGAATATGTCTCTCCCGATAACCGATCAACCTACACAAAATAATTCCAGAGAGCACCTTGGATGCGACGGATACCAGGCCGAAGCCATGAGGGTTTTCGCATGACGTTCTTGTGATCTTTTTGCAAATTGGGAGGAGCTCCATTCGACTGTCATTCTGTTTTCGTTCCAAATCTTCCGCAGCATGGTTGTCAGACTGTTCACCAGGACCTCGCCACCTTCTTTGAAGAGTGTGGGGTGCAGACCATCCGGGCTAGGTGCCTTATTTTATTGAGGATTGATATATCACGCTTGATTTCTGTTTCTGATGGTGGGCTGCTGTCGATGTTCCATTCAGGCCAGCTGGGTTCTTCCAGCGGTTGTACTGAAGAAGACCAGCTGAACTGTTCTCTGAAATGCTCAGTCCGTTGCTCAAGACGACGGTTGAAAGAGTGAATTGTTGTTTCGTCTGTTTTGCATATTGTTTCACTGACACCTGCCTTCTTTTTACCGGTTGATCGAATCAGCTGAAATAGGGCGCGGTTGTTGCCCACAGCGAGAGCCTTCTCCATCTGCTGCGCCTTGGAAATCCACCAGAGTTCTCTGTCACTCTTCAAGCTCCTGATCATCCGGTGTTTGAGGGATCTGCGTGGGTCATCCCAGTCGCTAGTTGCTGGTATGGCCTTGCTGGCAGCAATGAGATCTGCTGAGCTCGAAGATATACAGTGTTCATTTAGTCTAGTCAGATGGCTAGGACAAACAGTTCTGTAAGCTGAGAGTATAGCTTTTTTTAACCCGCTTCCATTCAACTTCTTAACAACCTTTGTTGTCTGCATGACTGTGCGTTTGCTGCAGCTTTCTAGCCAGATGAGCTTGATACTCTTGAGTTACTGAAACTTGTCGAAGTTGATAAATGGAACTTCTCTGCTTTGACACGCTTAATGCTGACAGGAAGCGAAGTGATGACAGGGCTCGTACATTGGCATGATCAGAGTCAAGTTGCGTACCTCAGACAATCCTTACTTGAGGCTCTCCATCACTAACTGATAGCCACATGGTCTGAATAAGTCCATGATTGTCTTGCGGCTGCTGGCCTCCAGCTAAGTCGATGTGAGCGCTTGTGTTGGAATTTTGTAATGGCCAGGAACGGACGATGATCTGATCCGTACGCTCAGCATCGACTTCAAATCTGCTAACTAACTCTGCTTCTTCCGGACGTAGTCGTCCAAATTGGGCATTCACTTCACCCGCCAGGATTACTATATCCGTCCTTCGTGCTGACCGAAATAGTCGTGACAGATCTCGGTAAAAGCCGTCCGTCTCATTCCCAGAATTGCAATCAGTCAGGGCGTATACTGATACGACACATAAACACCGTTTACCACATCGACCTGATCTTAAGTGAGCCAGACAACCGCACAGCACAAAGACGACTGTTTCCTGGGATACAGTCCAGTAAGGCACTTTCAGTCTTGGGGCTGAGTGCAACTTCCACACCCTAGATACCACGAGCAATTGTGTCAGGATCACCAGATACCCGAAGAGTGGAATGTGGAACATCTGAGCTCATTCTGAGCAGCTTGAGGCGCACGACCGAAGTGGGGACTTCCATGCTTGTTTCGGTGACACAACATACACCGATAGAGAGGGAAAGCAAAGTGTCAGCAAGGAATGCTTGTTGCCCACTTTGACATAGAGTACGGACATAAAAGACTGCAACGTGGATCAGGTCTTTTGAGGTTAGTAAGTGATTATTTTGGTTAATTTGTTTGGGCGAAGGTATACACACGGAATGATGGCTAGGGCAGTGCTAGATGGGTTGATTGCACTGCATTGTACGATGGGTGGGGACGGAGTGTGGGAGAAGGCCGGCGAGCGAAAAACTGTAAGAGCGAATGATACTTCCCGGTTGCCCAGGCCGAAGAAGGGTGCCGTGTATAATTGAATGTGCCAGTTGGTCTCTATGATGTGTTGTTTAGATAGCTTTACACTCAGCTTTTAGGTCTACTGAATCTGGGAGTTCACCATTTAAAGTGCAATTCTGATAATTAGCAGAAACTCATCATTGAGTTGCCTTTAATTCCGCTGCTTACCCAGATGAATCAGGTTTAATAAAACCGGTTAGAAAATCAAATTACCAAATGAAGTAAAAATGATACACCTTGTGTCCCATCAAGTACTCCAGTGAGTTTCCTGGAACTAAGTGAAAAGGAAATGATCACAAGCTCTTCAGTGACCAACATCGCTTTCAAACTGAGTAAAACCAAAGATGTTGATCTACGCATTGTTCTCTAAAGAACACGCTGGTTCATGAAACAGTAGTCAGACTATGGACCGCTTCGATGAACGCAGCAAGAAATGCAGACTACACATCCATCCTAGACCATGGTTACTCCGTAGGTAGATGACCATGAGAAAGCAGCGAATGGGTAAAGAAAGTCTGCATTTGTTTCACCTGCTGCAATTTCCATCCTTGAGTGATAATTAGATCTGAGTCAGTTAGGCTGAGCGTTTTACCCAGCTAATACCGTGTGGTGAGGCGCATAGTCTGATGCTCTCACTGGCTCACCGAAGGTACAACTGCGTAGCAGAATGAGTGACCACACGCCGAGAAAATCAATGAACTGTGCGCTGTGGTATCAGCCGTCTCAATGGAACTTGGTTACCAAGGTGTATTGTAGCCCCCCGCATTTGAGGTGTCGGGACATCACTAAGCCGTCCTGGAGGTGTGAACACCAAGTGCTGCTGCTGCTGAAGTGCTCGGTTCACATGTCCATAAGCGAAAACGCCTGACCTAGGTCTTCTCCCACATACTTGCTAAACTCATATGTGTCCATAAGATCGTTTTCAACAGAACATTTGCAAAAAATTCGGCTGAAATAGTTTTGCACATGGACCCAAGAAGTCAGTGCTACATGAATGTATAACTCAGTTTACAGCGTGCCTGGGTAAGTTTTACTCAGCTGGATAAGAAAACCATTGAAACCGTCCTTGGATAGTGCCGTTTATATATGTTGAAACCCAAAAATAACTTGTCTGCACTACCATTTAAAATCTCGTAAGCGTTGTATAGAAGCAAGTAGATAATATGTGCAAGCTGAAAAATGATGAGACCGAAGTGATATAAGAGGACCGTTTGGTGACCGTTCCCGGTCTAGCAGGATAGGCTGCGTCTGGTCTGACTGTTTAAACAGCACATAGAACCCAAACTTCATTAATAAATAGATAATCATTTTTCTCGACCAGGTATTACCATTCAGTTTTGCGTAAGTTATGAGCAGTGCGCCTTACTGTCATTTTGCGTTTTGTGTTTATAATGTCCCAGTGAACCTCTGTGGGTTGGAAGCTTTCGCAACAGTGTTTTACTTATCTCCCAGGTTCTGGCATTGTCGCAGTGAACGTCCCAAAACCGTCAACCAATTAAACTTGACATCAGCAGCATAACCGCAAGGGTCGGTGCTCGTCACCAGTGCCGTAGTCTTACAGTAGCAGAAAGTTTAACTGATGCTGTCTTTTTCTTGCATTCCACTGGCTGCAGCTAGGGAGTTTAGTAGAGAAACAATCAGTTGATAAAAGTAATACATTCCGATGTGACCTGAATGGAAACAGTGACCGAAGTAACGAAAGGCCCAGTATTTGCAGAGGAATAACGTGATTCGGCATACCTCATTTGGATGGAGCTATGTTGGTTTGAAAATGGGGAAGATTAAAGGAGAAGAAAGGAAGCTAAAAGGTATTTTAAGTTGATATTCTTATGATGTACAACGGTCTTAAGTAATTTATTGTTCAGTCTGAAAATCTAAGTGAACCAGACGATTGAACCGAACTTCCTCAAAATCATGATGCCTTTTGTTTCCCCAAACAAATTATAAGTTTACAAAAGTTGGCGATGTTACCGGCAGAAAGCTTACGCGTTCTTCAGTTCTTCATCCTGTCTGACGCGTTCGATACTAAAGGGGCTATCTGGGCATATGGCCACAATGGGAAATGTGAAATTCGCTTTCTCATCGTTTATCACCGTGGATACTGGCATGTTGACAAAGCTCGCTATAAGATGTGATACATTCAAGATGCAGGTGAAGCACATAATTATGAGTATTATCAAAACTGTTCGTCTAGGCCATCCTGGACTAGCCTCCAACAGCACATCGATTCCGTGGAAGGTGCTCCTCTCTCCCAATGTGCGGAGTTTTTCTCCAAGCTTCGTCACCTTTTCCTTATCGCGTATGACTCGACTATCTCTCTTTGACAACCTTCTGGAGAGCTCAGGTCTTTCGTCCGCCATTTCGGCAACACAACCGAGGCATTTGCGACTCACGTGAAATGTACTTATCGAACGATTCGAATCTAGATAGGTCAGCTGATACTCTCTAACGACCTTGACTCGATCTGAACAGAACGAAGTCAGGTGAAAATGTATCAGGCCGAAAAGGGGGCAAGTCAAATGGGTGCTGGAAGCATGGGAAGGATGACTGAATATGCGAACACCGTAGAATTGCAAATAGTTGGTTTATTCATGATCTCCTAAATTTGGATGAAACCGATTATGTGGTTGCTTATGACGACTTTCTACTGAGAACGCTCTCCAAATAATCAGCAGTTTCAACTAAACTGTTTGTTACAACAGATGCATGGGCGTTCAGTATTACAGTTGGTATTTCTGTGGAAAATCCGAATTAACCAAAGCGTATACTCGTTTACAAGTAATTAAAGGATTGAGGCTTGGTTATATCTAAAATGCTGTCAGCTTTATTACAGTTTCTGATAGGGTGTCACATTTCAGTGGGCATTCGCATATGCCCATTTTATGTGCCATATACACTACTGCGTACGCAGAGTACTCTGTCCGCCTATATGCGTGAGAGCCTCAGGTCCTTTCACACTGCGGCCTGAGACTGTGCTGTTTGACTTTGTACTCCGAGTATGTCTGTCTGACTTTAACCTGCACTTCAGTCGGTGCTTCGGCTTGTCAAGTACAACGATGCGAATAATATAAGCGTGAATTTTTGGAACCGGCAGAAATTGGGTTCCTGTTGGAAGTGCTGTATCTTGAGTGGTACAATCCTTGAGACATGCTGTTATAGCACTCCTCTTGAAACCTGCGTGAACATCAAGTAACACGCGGGAAAACTAGCCCCATTAATTTACCGTAAACATCGAAGAACAGTAATGTAAAGGTATTCTAACATCCACGACAGTGATTGGTTTTAGAATACAGCCACAGTTGAATACTGTTTAAAAGACAGTACATACAATGCTAAATCCAAAACTATAGTATTGAGCTGCAGTTCTTCACTGAACAGCATTGTCACGACAAACTGCTTTTTAGTTGCCCCTTCTAGGAAATTGTCTTGCTGGATCGGTTTCCTTTATGATAATTCTGGATAGATGTAGAATAAGGAAGGGTTTGTGCAGAATAGTTCCATCTCGAAAGCTCTCACCAACCGCAGTTGCTGTCAAACAAGTGACGTTTTAAACGTTCGCAAAAAGACCGTAGCCAGATGATGGTTCTACCCTAGTTTACAGATTCCCGTTTTATAGTCGGAATCTGTTGCGTACGTTTGTTCGTTCATCAATGATATGAAGCAATATTAGGCTACACTTCTCGGATTTGCTTGATCTAAATCTTAGAGGAAATATTTCAGTAGACTTAATTTGGCTAGACAGCAGACCCTCCCACTGATCTACCGACTTTTGAATGTCTATGTGTGTACCTCGTGTCTAGTTCCTTTTGAAACCGAACAGCATTGGTTTGACACGCTTGTACCAACTATGAAATTACTTAGTGTTGCGGTAGGTGTTTGTGCTTTAAGGCAGTAACAACAGTGCCTACTGGCTACGTTACTGAGAAGTGAAGAAGGGTCCGGTAATTTTGACACATGCATCGTTATCCGTGCTCGGTCGTCGAGTGCCAAAAACACTCATGTCTGTCATATGTCGCACCAAGTGGGTCAACCAAAAACTGTGACTTTTAAGGATTTGGGGCATACCGATTTCCATCCTGTCAGTAGCGTCGTAAGTACTATTATTGAAGTTCTGATTGCGAAAAGTAACTACAAAAACGCTCAACCGCATTCTACTTTAAATGAAAGAACTTTTGTACTGGGGAAAGTAGCTGTCAGTCTGATTTAGAGCGCAAAAAACCTGGAGTCTAACGGTCGCATAATCGGTTGTTAACAGACTCTTATGAATTCTTGGTAAGTCAGACAGGGTTACGGTAACAAATGAAGGGGCAAAATAATCCATCCACTTGATAGATCACATTCGTCAACCAATATATCCGGAGTGGATGAAACAGGGAGTAGGTTTCCAGTCTCGAAATATTAATAATAGCGGGTAGAAAGGGATGATCCATTTTTCACAGGCACTATCGCAAAGATAGTAAAAAAGACTGTCCATCTTGAATGCTGGACGATGGTTCTTCCGTTTTTAGTATCAGCGGTCCCAACCCCGGGTATGACTGCACCAACTTTTTGTTGCGACGTGCACAGACGCATCAGTCGTGTCGGCTGTGTCTTGTCCGAAGAGAGGCGACACTACCGAGCATTTTTCAGGTTTCCAACTCCCGCACACAGCCGTCCAGGGGCACTCGCTATCTCTCGACCGAGTTTCAGCAGGCTTTGCTGTAATGGGCTTGATGCAGTTAGCTGACTTCGTTTGAGAAATCATGTGAATCCTTACACAAAGTCGTGTTGCATTGCTTTGAAGGAGTCTACCGCTGGGCAAGCTTTTGATGTTCGGGTGCCTCAGAGGTGCACATGATGTGGCGTTTGGGTTACGCGCACTGAAGATTTTTATAAAAGAAGACAGACATACGGGCTTTTGGTGAGTCTGCTTTCAACCCTGTACCGCACTGATCCGAGAAAGGCTTGCTTCTGACTTGAACGGCGTAAATGAGTCCTTGAATCGTAGTCCCGGACACCCGTTGTTTTGATCTGGGGCGGGTAGCGCGGTCTTGCTGTGCTGAATATGATGGAAGTGAGCGTAGTACTAACACTAAACTGTCGTCGTCTCTGTACACGTCCGAGATCGAGAACACTGTGATAAGCTGACCCACTGCGCTGCGAAATTAATTGGACAGTAATGAAACTAGTCGGGACTGTGGTGAACTAACCCGGACACTGCCATCGAGCTGGACGGAGAGGCTCATCCTCAAGGACTCTCCAGGTAGCGTTGCGCATAAGGCCTTCAGTTTTGTCCGTGCAAGCCGTCTTTCAAGAGATATTTTACAAATTCCCAGCCGATCTCACCATTACCCGTCTTGAACTGATTCTTGTTTGAGGGGACTACATTTATTTGCTAGTTAACGTTTGTTGCTGTTGACGTGAGTCAAATGAATCTCTCGTGTATTGTGTTTTCTCAACCGAATATTTTGTGAAAAGGCCGTTCCATATTTCATTTGGCATTTCGTTGGTATTCCAGATACCGCAGTATACATTTTTGGCATAACTTACAACTAATAATGTTACTGAAAGCTCTTTGGAACTCCACTACTGGTTTAGCCCTTTTGTGGACACATCAGGTAGGCTTATTCCCTGAGATTTCACCATCTACGCCTACATGAACGGACACAACAAGGTCGAAACCCGTAGTGGGCTGTAGAACAGTTTTCAGAGACCTCACGATTGGCGTGGAATGTCTCAGTTTCTTCGATTGTTTACTATACTATGCATGTTCTGTTATGTCGATCGTCCGAGTGCTGGTAGAAACTCCACCTCGAAAGCCGCACTTTGAGAACCTTTACATCCTATTAACTAGCGCAGTTTGCCGATCATCCAACCCACAGTGCGTTTTCTCACTGCAAACACGCGCACACATACGGTTCACGCAACATGGCACGGAGAACCAAGCACCTGCCATCTCTCCGCGCATGTGGGTGTGCGACGGACAGGAACTCAATCCTCCTGTTACGTGGGTACCTTAATGCAACGCTCAAACTTAGACGAGTGATCCAAAAGGCACCATATGTTGACCCGTCTTAGGGATGTGACACAGACCACCTAAGGTGAACCGAAAGCTATACCGGCTTGAGAAAAATGTGGTGGATGGTACTACACGACGACCTAAGTCAACCGATACTTTGAACTGGACCCAATCTATGCATCTCTACGAGCAAGACATACCGGATAGAATGAACTGAACACGGCCAAATATCAGACAGACCACACCATACAACCACCAGACGAGTCCAGCGAAGGTCATGGGGTACTAACTAGAGGTCAGTTTAGAAGGTCACTTAGGTGTAGGTCAGCCAGAACACGAGTGGAACGTTCAATCAATATGATTAATCACAGAGGTAAGCATCTGTAATCAGAGGTTACTCCCTTTCAGAAGCACGTTTATAAACAGGCTCACACCAAAATTCAGCACACACCAAAATTCAGTCCACACCGCCACTTAGCTTACGATCACCAACGCTTCAAAACAACGTACTGATGGTGCAAATTCGATTGGTTTTGAATCGGACGAGAACGACCGTGAGTAGTTGTTTAGTTTTCGGAACAACACAGATAAAGTGGATATCGATATCAATATCACTTCGTCAGACTCGGACAAATACATCTGAAACGAAAAAAATCCATAATGTGTAAGACGGTCTCATTCAGAATAATATTCAGTTATCAAGGTTCACGTTGTGCTTGGTTAAATGTTAACATGGTGCCTGAGTCACTTGAACCTATCACAGGACTAGAAAGCCACGCGAGCACTAGCGCTTGTGCAAATCGTTTCTGAATGCAAATTTCAGACTGGCAAACTGGCGAATCCTAGTGCCAAGGTCTTCTGTAGTGGTCGGCATCTGCGTTCTGCTAGACATCAGCAACTGTAAATTGGCGAAAGACATGTTGAGCTATTCTCTTGGACTCCCGTATCCAGTAAAAGGCCATGTTCTTGGTCTGGTGGGGTAGAAGAACTTTATGCATGGGCTGAAGATACAGGGCGATGTATAATGGAATTTTTACTGCCACTAGATTCGTCACATTTTTGCATCATCTACTGAATTACTTTGCAGCAATCCTCTCACTACACAGTGAAAGCAACCAACGGTTTGTCGACTTCCGGTCAGCCTGAGTTTTTTGCGTTTTGACTAAATTCGGTGATGTTTTCTGATTGTTGTTTGAAGCTGGCGGAGCGTATCTCTATTATTCCGAGAGAGAATTTGAAATCTCCCTCAGAAAAGTACATGATGTTTGTCACTGCTTTCCAGGGCAAACTGAACTATGTTGCAATCCACCCAGTCCAACTGTTAAATCCGGGACTGCAATCGATATGCTCGGTTGACTCATTCTACCTTGAGACTTGAGAATTGAACGGAACATTTCCATTCTTCCAGTACGTTCTTCCACTGGTACAGGCCGCTGTCCCCCATCGCGTTATGGCTTCTCATGCAACCCCCTGAAGTATACCGAAAGTTCGTTTATCGATCTTCGTCGTTCGGTTATTGAGATAGGTTTCGTCAACTTTGGCTTTTATTCCGCACTTGTTGTTACTTCAGCATACTGTTTGATCGAATTCAGGTTCTGTTTGTGTTACATCCCCAAGAAAAGCAGTGTGATTCGGATCATCCGACTCAGCTGCATCGCGAGCTTAATCCGGTAAATCCGTTAACTAGGGGTCTAGAATTAGTTTACTCAGACATTTCCTTCTCATGCATATCGGTGACAGTACAAATGTGGTCATCATTTTCACTTCATTCGGTTGCATTGCTCAGTGGAATAAGTTTGTCCTGTGTGAACCGTCATCTAAATGTCACATTTATTTTGTTATATGTAGTAGTGTAACCAACTGCAACCACTCCAGTACCGTAGTCGGACAAGAACTCACAAACACGGAAAACAGCAGCTTTATTGCGAAGAGCGATTGGGAAGATTACAAGGAGCATACCAGTACTTAGAGCACACATTTGACCCTGAATCCAAGCTGTCCAATCGGCATTAGGTGATTGGTTGACGTTGCTTTTATGGCATACCCGAACATCCGAACAGCGCCGACTGCTGCTGACTGACAGCTTGAGCGTCTAATCGGTTGTTGGCTTTTCTGGGGCGGACCCTTGGCGGCTTCACTACTGCAATTCTGGTGGAGTTTGAGGGTCTCGGTAAGTTTCGGGCATTCTGAGATTATTTTCGGAATCTGATCTTCCTGACAAGTAGTGAAGCATGGACACATCAAGTATATGTCTGTCTCTTTCTTATTGTTAGGTCAAACAGGATTTCCTTGGGCCCATGATTTTATATTAACCTCATTGAGAAACACATCAAATCAGAAACGGTTTTAGTGCTCCATGAAGTTCTTCCTCATAGGAAACGTGCACTGTATCCGCTTAAGTCTACGGCATTTTATTCCTCCAAGAAAAATCATAAAGGATGTAATTATCTTGCCTCCAGCTCCTGTAAGTTTTGCATCCTCCGCACTACCTAATTTCCCCAGTAGTTGATCAGGAAACTCTACTGATTGACACATCAAAACAAAAGAACCGGCTTACGAGTGATTAGTGTTTGCGGCCTTGAATGAATTTTACCCGTCCAAAGAAGCTCATGCACGAGAAATGACCATTCGCTGTCGAAAACCGCAAACCGTTCAACTGTAAAGCCCTTTCAGTGCCCAGCTGCCATGCCACCCGAAGGAAGCACGACCGCTGAGATACAGTCAGGTTGCCCAAGTCTAGACAGCAGCAATCGAGATGTCAAGGTTGGGTTTGAACCACTTCCTTTCCGTCAGTAAGTTCGCGCCTTAACCACCAAGCCATCTCGAGCTCAATAACAAACGCCACTAGAGTGGGTGAACCCACCGGTCATTCTTCCATGGACCTTTTAGTTCCCCACCAAAGCATTTCCAAGGTTCTGCGTCAAAATGAGACTGGAATGAGCATGTGATGAGCCATTTTCAGTCGAGGCATCTAGCTCAAAACAAATACATCTATCCCCTTTAAAGAAACTACCTGAAATTACCGGCCAAAAAGTGGTCTATTCTGTGAGATAGTCCCCTCTGTGGGATAATCCTTTCTGAGAAGTAACCCTCAAAACGTTAGTATTCAGAATTGAGACGGCATTTTATAGCAATATGGCTCAATAACAACCTGTGTATCACATCCTCCGTGTTGGTCGATCGCCTTACAGCTTACACTTACATGAGATTCCTCACGAAGAGACGACCTTACCGCGATGTGATGGTTTTGGCGGTTCAATAACCCATTGACCTATACTGGGGAGTGTAAGTGTGACACTCGCAGAGCCCTTCATACGAGGTTTGTCAGTTGGTAGAGGTCTGACTAACAGTCTCCTTGTTCTCCAGGTTACCGTTTGGATTATTTGTGACGACTGACCCTTGGTAAATGTAGCCTGATCTGACGGCTTTACTCCAACCACCACTGTATTGCGGTTAGGCTTTTGAGGAAAAGGCTTTGGATGAGGACCCTAATAGTCCTACTTCCTAAGTCTGGGCGCTCTGACAATATTCCAACCTAAAAGTAACAGTAAATTTCTCACTTGGCTACAGGAGTTGGTTACTTAGTGCGGAGGATCTGAAAAGTCTTCAGGTCTTTGCCACAGATGTCTCAGAACTATAGCTAGAATCAGCTGGAACCAACGAATTCGGAATGAAGTGATCAGAAGATGGTTCTTTGGTGAAGCAGACGGTATTTCACTCAAAGACTGAATCCAACATTGCAAGCAGTAATTGTTGGTCCATGTGCTGCGCACACCAAGCTACCGCCTGCTAAGACAAGTACTGTTTCCCGTGTCTAATTCGGAGTGGCGGCAACATGGAGTTACAAATAATTTGATATGCACAAGGGAATAAAGGATGTTATGAAAAGTTTGGGTGCTGTTTGTCTTTCAGGATGGAATCCACGTGTCCCTCCGTGTGTTTTACTGGAGACACTGCATGATATTGCGGCTCACAGATATCAGTGGTCTTCATGATGTCGGTTTCTATCCAGATTGTCTGATTGACTGCTGGAGGTGTAGACACATCGAATGTTTGTTGTGGGCTAGCTTCAGTTCCCCCACCCTTCCGTATCTCTTTCTTCCTTCGACTGTAAGGCTTTATTCAAATAAATCGACATGGTTTTACGGCACAGAAGCATCAGTGTTCTCATCTGGTGTTGCTGTCAACGATGATGATGATGATGATGATGACGTGAGATATCGGAGGTGCAAGGTACTGGTTCCAGATCGCACTTTGGTGCAAACGGCTGCAGTCTACATAGGGAGCTAAATGAAGACAACATAAAAGAGCAAAAGAATCCTTGTTTACTATTGCCGAATGCCAAGACTCTGTAAGTGATTTGGAAGACCACTCAGGTAGCCAGACTTTTGTTGACAGTATCCCTTAGTAGCTCAATGCCTTTTAAAGAACACTGGAAATAAATTTACCCAGCCGCCGCGACCGTTTTCGAAATTCATGTGTAAACTCAGTGTGCGTAAAGATGCGATGTCCACAGCCTTGTTTATTTCCGACTTAATTCTGGACTTAGCCTTTGATTAAACGACACTGTGAAGCATGAAGCAGTTCTGTTCTGGGTTTCTTATGAAGGGTAACTACCAGTGGGTAAAATACCCCATAACATCAACTTCTGCGTGCACTTGTCATGTTCAGCTATTCACTATACACAGAATATAAGACTACAGAACGAAACAAAATCAATCGGTGTGGATAAAATGAGAACCACTCGTCTCGGAAGACGTACTTGCGTTCAGTCGTTCGGCATAAAACTCATATTAAGAAAACATCCCCCAAACAGGGTGAGGGTTTTTATTAACTTGTTTTTGTTAACTAAACGGCCACTTGTCAGCAAATGAAACCGGTCTGATATTCGTCCTTTGATACTACCAAATGTACGTTTTGAGTCACTGAATGTTATACTTACAGAGGCTGTCGTCCTGCTTCTGTAGTGTCTGCCAAGTGAAGAGGGCGACTGAACTTACTTTGCATCCGTCCCTCTGGTTAGAATGATGCACGATGAGCTATTGTCATCCAAAACACTTTGGTACACTCAGTTAGTTTGCATTATAACCTAACAGAGGATTCGAAACTTTGCAGATTGCTGAGATAAGGTTCACTTTTATCGGAACGGTCGGGTAAATCGAATAGCTCGATACGATAAACCTAAAGACTAAATCCATATGCTTTGATGATCTAAACCGACACACTCATCTGTGAACGGCCTATGGTTGGAAAATTGAACTGAACTCAAGTATGGTGGACCTCATCCCGAGTTCTCCGTTTTTTCCTAACTTCGAAGCAAACTTATCTCAATCTGATGGGCACTGCGCTGTTGACATCTACAGGGTCATCATCGTATTAAAACATGACCGTCACTAAATGAAGCTTTTTATATTAACTAATGCAAATATTTTATTCAGATTTTTTACATAAGAAGTCCATGACGGCTTTTACTCCCTCATGCTTGTCTACACAAGCTGAAATTACACTTCACCTTTCTTGTGACTGACCGCCTGTTTGCAATCTAACTACCGAGTCGGATGAACAGATCAGTAGTGATTTTATCAACTGTCAGTGGACGTCCTGAGTTATAAACGTTCCTGCACGTATCCTATGCGAAATCTGGCTTCTACGTCGCCGAAGTTGTTCTCAAACGATTTACCACTAGCTGAAGCATGCTTTTGCTACTCTGACGAGACTGGCTCCACTTGAAAGAGTTTATCTAAATGTTTATACCCTCTTGTTTCGGGTAATCGGTTTGACGTTGGCTTTAGTTTCCTACCGTTTGTTGAGAATTTCAACAGCCAGTCTCAAAGCAGAAGCACCGACTATATCGTGGATAACATGAGGCAGATTTGGCGTTATTTGTATTATAATTTGATGACATACGAAGCGAATAATACAATCTTAAGAGTAGATATTCATGGTTGAATACTTCGGGTAACAAATATTCCAAATCGATTGACCCAACGTCAAATGTTTATGATTTATT
>SJOL01006673.1:95962-158182 GCA_004794785.1 Opisthorchis felineus
CGCACACCAAGCTACCGCCTGCTAAGACAAGTACTGTTTCCCGTGTCTAATTCGGAGTGGCGGCAACATGGAGTTACAAATAATTTGATATGCACAAGGGAATAAAGGATGTTATGAAAAGTTTAGGTGCTGTTTGTCTTTCAGGATGGAATCCACGTGTCCCTCCGTGTGCTTTACTGGAGACACTGCATGATATTGCGGCTCACAGATATCAGTGGCCTTCATGATGTCGGTTTCTATCCAGATAGTCTGATTGACTGCTGGAGGTGTAGACATATCGAATGTTTGTTGTGGGCTAGCTTCAGTTCCCCCACCCTTCCGTATCTCTTTCTTCCTTCGACTGTAAGGCTTTATTCAAATAAATTGACATGGTTTTACGGCACAGAAGCATCAGTGTTCTCATCTGGTGTTGCTGTCAACGATGATGATGATGATGATGATGATGACGTGAGATATCGGAGGTGCAAGGTACTGGTTCCAAATCGCACTTTGGTGCAAACGGCTGCAGTCTACATAGGGAGCTAAATGAAGACAACATAAAAGAGCAAAAGAATTCTTGTTTACTATTGCCGAATGCCAAGACTCTGTAAGTGATTTGGAAGACTACTCAGGTAGCCAGACTTTTGTTGACAGTATCCCTTAGTAGCTCAATGCCTTTTAAAGAACACTGGAAATAAATTTACCCAGCCGCCGCGACCGTTTTCGAAATTCATGTGTAAACTCAGTGTGCGTAAAGATGAGACGTCCACAGCCTTGTTTATTTCTGACTTAATTCTGGACTTAGCCTTTGATTAAACGACACTGTGAAGCATGAAGCAGTTCTGTTCTGGGTTTCTTATGAAGGGTAACTACCAGTGGGTAAAATACCCCATAACATCAACTTCTGCGTGCACTTGTCATGTTCAACTATTCACCATACACAGAATATAAGACTACAGAACGAAACAAAATCAATCGTTGTGGATAAAATGAGAACCACTGGTCTTGGAAGACGTACTTGCGTTCAGTCGTTCGGCATAAAACTCATATTAAGAAAACATCCCCCAAACAGGGTGAGGGTTTTTATTAACTTGTTTTTGTTAACTAAACGGCCACTTGTCAGCAAATGAAGCCGGTCTGATATTCGTCCTTTGATACTACCAAATGTATGTTTTGAGTCACTGAATGTTATACATACAGAGGCTGTCGTCCTGCTTCTGTAGTGTCTGCCAAGTGAAGAGGGCGACTGAACTCACTTTGCATCCGTCCCTCTGGTTAGAATGATGCACGATGAGCTATTGTCATCCAAAACTCTTTGGTACACTCAGTTAGTTTGCATTATAACCTAACAGAGGATTCGAAACTTTGCAGATTGCTGAGATAAGGTTCACTTTTATCGGAACGGTCGGGTAAATCGAATAGCTCGATACGATCAACCTAAAGACTAAATCCATATGCTTTGATGATCTAAACCGACACACTCATCTGTGAACGGCCTATGGTTGGAAAATTGAACTGAACTCAAGTATGGTGGACCTCATCCCGAGTTCTCCGTTTTTTCCTAACTTCGAAGCAAACTTATCTCAATCTGATGGGCACTGCGCTGTTGACATCTACAGGGTCATCATCGTATTAAAACATGACCGTCACTAAATGAAGCTTTTTATATTAACTAATGCAAATATTTTATTCAGATTTTTTACATAAGAAGTCCATGACGGCTTTTACTCCCTCATGCTTGTCTACACAAGCTGAAATTACACTTCACCTTTCTTGTGACTGACCGCCTGTTTGCAATCTAACTACCGAGTCGGATGAACAGATCAGTAGTGATTTTATCAACTGTCAGTGGACGTCCTGAGTTATAAACGTTCCTGCACGTATCCTATGCGAAATCTGGCTTCTACGTCGCCGAAGTTGTTCTCAAACGATTTACCACTAGCTGAAGCATGCTTTTGCTACTCTGACGAGACTGGCTCCACTTGAAAGAGTTTATCTAAATGTTTATACCCTCTTGTTTCGGGTAATCGGTTTGACGTTGGCTTTAGTTTCCTACCGTTTGTTGAGAATTTCAACAGCCAGTCTCAAAGCAGAAGCACCGACTATATCGTGGATAACATGAGGCAGATTTGGCGTTATTTGTATTATAATTTGATGACATACGAAGCGAATAATACAATCTTAAGAGTAGATATTCATGGTTGAATACTTCGGGTAACAAATATTCCAAATCGATTGACCCAACGTCAAATGTTTATGATTTATTGTTTGCTTAGGAAGATCGTTCGTTGTGGTTACAACGATCTGCTCCAAAAGGTGTAGAAGCCGATTTAGTTTTATTTCTCATTGAATTGAACCGATAACGAAGCTGGTACGTGTAGGAAGGTGGTACTTATCAAAGTGCGGTGTCCAATTTTGTTCACATCTTAAACTACTAGTGAGTAGATCATATCTACTGCACTTCCTTTATCACATTCCTTTCCTTCCACCTGTTCTTCACCTGTTCTGCTCCGCGTACAGATGATCGACCACCCCTGGTGTAATAGGTTGTTGTAGGAATATGCTAACCAAAGGGCGAATTTCTACGAATAAGAAGCCTTGACGTCGAATATAGCTGAATCTGATTTGCCCGAGGAATAGCTGTTCCCATCAGCTGATGATGCATTAACTCGGGTAGCACAAATCCTTTTGGTCGTACAACCGTCCATCACCTTTGTAAGAAAAATATTTGGGCCTCTACCGATCGTCCTTATCTGTGTAAATTCAAGCAGGCTGGGCAAACGTCTATTTTATACAGTCTGATATCCCTAATTGCTGGTTGCAACCTCGTGTACTGACGTGGCTCCAACATCCGACGTTTTAGTTGGCTCTTTATTACTATATCTGCCTAATGTTCGTTAAGTCAGTAATTCCCGTCAGAAGGTTACGGCTGTAGAACCAGAGTTTTGGGCCTCCACTTTCACTTCAAAAATTTGATTCGTCATGACAGCGCCGTCCGTTTTTGGACAAAATTCTAATAACTCAGGATATCGGTGTGACATATACTGCTTTTATTAGACATTTTACCTTACCTTTTGGTAGCTATTCAGCACTGAAACGATACATGGAATCCTTAAAATGAAGCAGGCGAGGTAACAGCCCGATTTAAATGGCGTGTTAAATTCGCAGCTTCCGAAGAACTCTAAATGATTTTCATCGCATTTTCATGTTTTACATGGGCCTTCGTCTTCTAAAGCTGACCTATTCTACCCGGTCGATTTGGTGTTGTTCCTCGCCTTTTAGGCACTTCTTCAGCAGTAGATATATTTGGGATCTCAGTCTTCTTACCCTCCTTATGTGCCTGATAAAGAGGAAGACTTGGTTCTAGGCAAGGCTGTGAGCTTTCAGATGACTAATAAATCTTCATCTACAACTTGTTGCCTTGCACAATGCATTAGCGTTTAGGTGTTGGAGACGTACAATCACACAGATGCTGGGCTTTGCTGCGTACTTCTACGGTCATGTTTCGACGCTTTTTCTAGTTTTAAAATGCTAATCTGCTTTTTTCGAACCCTATTTGCAGGATCTTTTCACTAGAGAAGGTTAATTTGTCTATCATTATTACCCCTGTACATTTCGTCCTTTTTCTGTTGTTCGTGAAGCTTGACATCAGTCGAGTAGTTTCTCTTCTGGTGTCGCGTATATTTTGACGGACAATCTAGGAACGGTCGCTTGGCCTATGGCAGACTACAACGACTAACAAATACGGCTTGACCTGATCAATGTCAATCACGTTGTCTAGCTCTATTGTTTCTTGATGAACTTAGAATTACTACCCCGAATTAATAAATTTACTGAGTCAATCTACAAGGATATTCTATACATGTAGTGGATCATTTCCAAAGTATGATCGATAGTTCCAGCTTGGACCAAAGAACAATTTAGACCACAAACTCCTTCCTCAAAGTACACAAATATGGGGTTAAATTATGGGTCTATACTTCACTGATCTACCCAAAATAAATACCCCATTTACGGCTCTATATTTTTCATTTCGGATTGGTCAGTTCTCTTTGTATTGCTTGTTTTATGTTGTGTTTTTCTTTCGGGCCTGCTCGTAAAAGACTTCCGTATTCTTGTGCGCTCCCTCAGAAACACCTCGTGGGCTAGTCTAACATTTCCAAGTATCATTTTCCGCATCTTTGAAACGCATTCCAGTTCCTGTCTAGGTTCTTCACTCCCAAATGTCGGTGGCAAAATCAATCAGCTAGAAATCAGACGCTTTTAGGCGTTTAAGTCTGTACCATCTTAGACAAAATTCGTCACTTCATAGCTTTTGAGTGAGCAATCCTACACCACAAAAAGGCCACTGTGGAGGTTACGCTGTGCAAGATCCCTTCTTAACAATGATTAGGGTGTGATATTTATGTGTCGGCTTTCCCTGTATTCTGGTGAGGCGACGGCAAAATTGCTTCTTAAGTTGTTTTCGGTTTTACAGCATGATTTCTGTGTGTATGGTTCATACCCCAGATAGTTTGATCTTCTGTATGGAGTGGCATTCAGAAGGGGCCAACCTTCTTTAATATTGCTTGAAACGACCTATCAAAAGGTGATCATCTTATAGAAGAGAACGACTCCTGATGAGGTCATTTCAAGTGACCTGAAAAACTAGTATTTTTGCTATTCAGTTTTCCTTAGTAGAGGTTTCTATATGCTTCAAAGAACTATCTAAATTTAGTCTCTCCAACAAACATTTTTACCTGGCCAGTGGCTCTAGAAATAGATAACTGCATACACATCCTCCGTATACAGACCACGATGGGGATCAAATTGTGGTTATTCTAGTGAGTTCACCTCAAAAAATTAGGAACAGATTTCTCAACTAACTGTGTTTTTGCGTCATATATATAATCTACAAATAAATGTGGGAAATGGGTTTAAAGAGCAAAATCTGCACCCGACTGTCAGTGATCTCATCCGCCTTCAACATTGTCTTTGAAACAGGGTCAGCTGGCAAAGGTACAGGCTGTCTTCACAGCATTCAAACATTAAACGGGTGTCGTAGAGGCGTCGTCTACCATTACGGTCTGTAATAAACTCACCAAAGCGAGAATCACAGTCAGCTGATGCGAAATTTGCTAAATTTTTTCATCTGTTTTGTTTCCCCTTGTACATCTCTTGTATAGTCTGAAGAATATTTGCACAATTTTCACATTGTTCCAGAAACAGAGAACCTGGAAGCTGAACTGTGGGAACCTGACTTCTCACCTTAGCTGATGAGATTTCCTAGACTATGCTAAAAGTTCCATCCCAAGATCCTGTTTTAAAGTACCTCCGATAAGGGCTGGTTAAACACAAAAGTAACTCGTTTTACTCATGCTTCGTTTTCCATGACAGTAGCCATCCACCGTACACGAACTGCTTTCGGCAGATGTAAAGTGCAATACTTAAAGGTTATTTTCTTTGATGACGATGACGGTGAAAGTCCAGGACAATGGTGTTCGTGTTGCGAGGGTTGCGGTCATGTTATACCCATTGGAAGGTTCATGGTGGCTTCTGCTAGCTGGGACTTTACAACTGGCAAGCCGGTAGGATCAAATGTAACCAGTTGTTGTTGTTATACTGTGTATCCATACCACAAACCTTTCATTTGGTGAAAAGTTACATGAAAATTCTCCTGAACTTGGTAATTATATGTTAGAAAATGAAAATGCTTACAGTGGAATCCCGCGGAATATTTAACTCAACCCTGTGTCCCTGGCGGTATTCCACTAGTGGTTTTCCAACACAGTCACTCCAACTCTTACCCAGGCGATGAAGGCGGTTTTTATAGGGAGACAGCTGTTATTTTTCGGGACTCATAGGAAAAGATATAATACTGTATTACTAGACTCGGTGTTGTATTGCTTTATTACTACAGCTTTAGTAGGTAGTTTAGGTCTGCTTGGCCATTATAATTCATTTCATTAGAAAGATCACTCTTCCATACAAGACTAGGTATGCCGCTCATCATCAGTGAAGATTCTAATTTTCATAGTGCAGCACTGAAGACTGCGACGTACTGCTAAGTTAATAACAGAAATTTGCTGACATTCCGTCATACCGTCTGGAATTGGAATATATCTCTTGATATCATTTTGTCAAACTGGATGAGAAAGAGTGACTCCACCAGCAACTTTCAGAGGATGTAAACTAGGGTGTAATCTCCTCGAAGGCACTTGGCACCGGAGTGCAATGTATATTTCTCAAACAAAAGCATGAGTATCACTGAGGTTCTGATTTACTAGGGTATACGAACTCTAGTACCTAAATATCAACATGGGAGGTAAACCAGGTCCGATTCAATTGAGCGGCGGCTTGCTCAGTCAGACAAAAATGCTATCAAATTTCCTAGGACTGCTACCTGTATAATGTTGTTCCCCCTACAAGCAAATTTTTCAAAACACAAATGTGGGTGTTTAGCTTCTGCTCAATCGATTGTGTGCTTAACTGCACAATTTCTGAAAAAAGCAGCAGTTCAATGTACATGCACAGGACGAGTGACCGATCGAATGACCCACCGAACTATAACATTTGCGTATGGATGTCGCATAAGGCGAACCAATATTACCACTGCCTAGACACTGAACAAAGTACCTGGGTGGCTGAGTGGATAAGACCGTGGATTAACGTTGCAGTGATCGAAGTCCGGTCCCCTGTCCTGACTGCATACACAAATGTTGCTCCATAAATAAAAGCGTAACTAGAGGTTTTAACCTTTACCTTTATATCAGGGTGATATGATATGATGAAATAAGTTTGAAGACGGGCGTGAGGCTCATGTAGAACTATTTGGGTCTTTATTCTGAGCCATATACATTCAAACTCTACGTAATTATCTGCCTAAGTAGACTTGGCTACTTAGGTCACTTAAAATGGGAACATTGGCTAGCTTTTCTCTGCAGCGAATCAAACGAAACGAAATTTGGTAGCATAACTGGAGTGATTACCTAGACTGGTGGCCACCTAACTGGAGTTTGTGTACAAACAGGAATAGTCAGTTTGTTGAAGTTGACATTGGACCGAAAAGCGGCAGATAACCCTGAGAAACTTGGAGTTACATTTGACTGAGGTGGAGAGGGAAACAATTTGTCCATCAATGCCGATCTTAAGATTAGCACCCATGAATACCAATGATGGTACATACAAGTGCACATTTTTTTCTGATCTTAAACAAATGCACCCATTCCCACAACCAATAAAAGCAATCAAGTAAAATTCGGATCTGCCAATGACTTCATGTTCTTAGCTGTAGAATATTCCGACTCACTTTGAATGTTACGCAGGTGATGTACGGTCCGAAAGCCAGTAACTACAGTCACCTCACAAACCCATATGACCCGCTTGTACGGTGGACCCATAACAAGTTACGTTGATGCACGCGGAGAGTAAATGCTCCTCTTAATTCACAATCACCTCTTGTCCCATCGTTTTTTCGCCTTTGGGATGACCTAAATAATAACACCTGAACTATACTTTAGCCCCCTATTAAGGGTCATTTAGGAAATTATTACGTTAACGATAAACTCATTAAGAGGCATGAAAGAAAACTTCCAGTTTTATGTTATAAGCGACCTTAAACCAGCTGAAACCGACTAGATGTAAAAACCCCAGGAATGTTTTTGTCTTTACATGAACCAATAGGTTAAGAAGAGTTTCACATTCTTGATACTTTTCCCGCTGATTGACGGCGGGTTCGTTTTTCATGTTATGAACGGTTCGTTTCGCGACAAATGTGGATGTGATAAATTCTCCTCTTTACATATCTTGGACGTTCTCTTAGTATTCCTTAGGTGTAATTATAAAACAACATTGCCACGGTCCGCGCAGAACAACTCCGGTTTGTATTGGAGCATTGTTCCTTTCCTACATTGTTACTACTCAACGTAAACCCCATTGCTATTCTTCATTCATGAGGAACTTATAATTCTTCAAGTACTTGTCGTAATCTTTATGTCAACTCTCGTATCTCCCCGCATATAAATAGCCTTACGATACCAAACATCTACTCAGCAGGGAGTCTTATGATCGTGGAAATGGATTATCTTAAAGCTCTTTATAAAGCTCAATAAAGAGATTTTTTAAAATCACTGCCTTAGTTTCATGCGTGGCTCATCTCTTAAATTAATATTGAGCACAAATAGGCTGTATTTGACAGAACAGTTTTGGAAGCACTGATTCAGAGTGCTGGTAGGAGGCTGAGTGGAGTCACCAATAGGCTTCTTAGGCAATAAGATGCCCGTGGAAGCCATGATAAGAACGAAGTTAGCGAGCAACTCAGACGAGCTGGGCAGCTGAATTCCAACGGCTTTTGTGATTTATAACGGTCTGAATAGTACCGTTCGTAACCGATTCAGATAAGCCTTCTAAATGGCTTGGAAGGCGCATTATTTCAGTGTGGCGTGATCAGTAGTGACCAGATGTGATGCGACTGCAAGTGATTTAGGCCTGCTCTAACATTACTCAAGGCAACTGAACTGTGTTCGCTTAGCCTTTCCGACAAGCGTCTTATCGTAAGACCAAATTATGAGCCCGACAAGAGAATACAACTGAGTTCACACAAAGCCGGGTGGTAGAGATTGGCAGTTTGTCATTCGTATGTAGCTTGATAAAAGGGCTGGAACTGGTACTCAAACACAGACTACTGAACAGGTAGGTCAACCTAGCGCAGTTCCTTGACCTTCGGGTAATTAGCTTTGAGACAGAATCTTTCTTGAAAGGGCGTTTCACATACACACTCCTTTCTTCAGCCATACTCTGATTTCACTTTCGTTTTAGACAACAGAATTTTTATTACCAGACTTTCCGACTAAAACATTTTGCGAAATATGTGTACTATAGATCTCAGTATGCTCTGTCGAAGCGCATCGCGGAAGTAGAACCGAAACCCAGTCAGATGGTTACACTTCCTCCGCCCTAGAAAATCTTACTATTGTTTTTCTCACATGACATTTATTAAAATAAGACGCCTGTCAATGCGACTTTTCTAGGTGAATAGAGAGTAATGTATCATTTTTCAACATCACGTAGAGGTTGTGTGAGTGTGGGTGGATGTTCAGGGCTGTCAGAGATAAAAGCTCCGGAATGAGTAACCCGATGACTCTAACTATGCCGGAATTTCCTTCTTTTAAGTACTATACAACAGCCACAGTGTTTTTAAACTCCGTACCTTCGTTCAAACCTTTATGACGCTACACTTTTCAGGTCTTCAAATATCCTGATTTTCTTTTGATAATAATCCACTTAGAAACTGGAGGTTGGATATGCACACAGCCATAGTAGTTACGGTTTGTACCAGGTTTTCTTTTGGATGTCCGCAACACCATACATTGCAAGGCCGTTGCAAAAGACAGAGTTGTTCCTGTGAAACAGATATTTAGCTTTTTCTGGGCATTTCTCATGAAGGCTAAGTCTTAAAAGAGCACGTCATTGTCAAGGCTATTTGTATCACATTTCGGTTGCCATTCGTGTGCAATGCCTTTTAGTAATCCGCAGTCTTTTGTTGTGGTAAGTATAGTGCATAGGTGAAATTTATTACCCACGTATTATGATAAGGACCGTTCCTGAATATTTAATCAGAACTTTCAAAGTACATTTTCAACTGAATAGCCTTCACGAAGTATGCAAAAAACTGTCCGGTAACTGGATTACTCACTAGTATTCAATAGGAAAATTTAAATCTTCTCTTTCCACTTAAAACCCCAGTAACAACCTGAAACCCCAGAGCTATCTGATGGATGGTGTAATACTGACAAGGGTGAGAAGATGTGCTTACAGCGATGGCTTTTACTTCAGTATTGTTGTTTTGGAAGGCTATTTGCTGTGCCATTAAACTGCGTTCAACAACAGTTTCCCCTGTTTTATCACACGATTCAACGTCTTTGTGGGAAGGTCGTGGAGTTGTCTGAGACTTCCTGATTTCTTGCAAATATGGCGTGAACAATCCCTAGAAGGTATTTAGCCTATTCGTGTCTGTCGCATCACTGAAGTGACAACCGTAAACCTTTCCTACTATTTGACCTCCACCAACACCCACAACTCTTCCTCCTTTCACTGGCCGTATGCTTATACTCAGTGATTAATTGTCCGCCTCGCTTTTTCAATCTCGCCAATCCATTTGCGTGACGAGTTACCGGTACTTCATTGACTCTTCTGAAGGCATGGAGCATGTGTCTCATAGGTTGTAATCTATCGTATTTTATTCATCTGGGTAGCCCTGACAAAATCCGTGTCCACTGAAATGTGGTATTTTTGGCGGATAGATGGTCACGCGCGGCTTGATCACTGGCATTCGGAATTCTTCACTCGGCCTGGGTCATTTGCAGTATGTTGGATAGGGTGTGCATGTCGGTGAAGGTGACTCAGGCCAGTGTCCATCGGGAACAGGCAGGAACAATCAGCGCAGGCCGATGGGAGGAACACACTCGTGCCAGCACTTCCATGGACTTGAACTGGACCGTGGACTACCAAGCTAGCTTTCGATTTGAAGCACCTGTCACCCTCCTGACACATGAGCTCTACGAGTCTCTCCTGTGTACTGGTTGAAACTAGTGAAGGGACACCAAGTAGACCGTGCTGTTTTCTGTCCAAATTAACCGGGATTTTGAAAGCAAACAGAATGGCAGGACTTGTATGGCGTTGCTGAACGCTAGGTCACTCAGACTGATATCCGAACTACCCAGTCAGCACCGCGAGGAGGTGGTTCAGTGTTCCGATTCTGCTACTACGAGTATGTCAACCATGGAGAGCCCTTCCTCCGCCTATGGTTTTATCACATTCAATAACCGTTTTACAGCAGTGGCTTCAATCTTTTTTTTAAACTCCCATCATCATATCGATTGAAACACTGGTAATATCAACAACCAAGTGTCAAAGTTTATGCGATTTCTTCCATTCGTCTTTTCTAGACAAACTCTGACACTCCTGCGAGAATCGTTAAACATGTACTAATGATCTGGATTTTTGCGTTAAAATACCACTGAAATCTCTTTGGTTAAATGCATCCTAGTCTAATGAAGTTTAGGTGTAGTAAACAATGGGCTCATTGTCAACGCTAGCTTTGCTTGTCGCGTTCATTTCCGATACACTAATCGTGACATTACCACGGAGATAAAGTATAAGGTTACATTCAAGACGTCGCCTCTTCAGCCAACTGAAGATGCATTTACTTCAACTTAAGTCTGGTCCTTTGTTGATCGGAAATTTTTTCTTGGTTGAGCACAGTGTATAAAACAATACAACGGGCTGCTAATCGCACCAATTCGGGTAATTACTGGAAGTAAAAAATGAGGAATTCAATAATTACGATACTTCGTCAGTACATGTTAAGTATTCCGTCGACGACACATAAAAATTATGAAAAGAAAGAAAATAATCACGCGTGCTTCATCACCAGGTTTACAGAGACAAAAGTGTCTGTGTGCTCAACCAGGGTATAGAAAGAGATGCAGTCTAACAATAAGACAATGATGTGAGCGCAAATGACCACAACTAAACTCCAAAGTTGTAACTACTCCTCGGTTTTAGTGAGTAGAACTATTTCCGATGAATACGTTTGCCTATAGTGATTGCAGCATTATTGCAAACCATGATGCAAGTGATTTTTAGTGTTCAGATACAGTACTATTCGGGGAGTTTGAAATTGACGTACGACCAGTACGTTACTTTTTACCGCGAACGAATTCAGTCAGATTTGTTTGTTTGAGTTTGGAGTTAACTTTCATGTTGGACGAGAATGTCACCGGTAGCTACTGAGTTATTATCCGAAATGCGCAATAAACCATAAGAAACTCACGGCCCCGAAATGTAATCCCAACCTTAGTGACACCTTGATATTAATTCTCAGTGGTTTTGAACACCAGGGTTTAAACTGAATGATGGGACAACTTTCTGTATGAGGCATGCTTTCATGGGAGTGTTATTTTATTGATTTTAAGACATCATGGATCATTCTGTTGGATCACAATGCCCATCTGGGTAACTGTTCTGGAGTCAAACCTGCAACTCTCACTGAGCAAGTAAACACATCACCATGGCGATAACTATTGGTGGGCGCCGAATGACGCTGATGTCGAATATCATTTATAATGCCTTATATTTCATTTTCCGGCAAACTAACTGAATTCACTCATTCAATTTCAGTTCGTCAACAGTTCTGTGTTGGATTTCTGCGGGGAGTTGCGTTGAGAAGGTTGAAAGCATGCTATAGCAACACATGCATCAGTCGCCAAGACTACGCATCGGCGCAGTCACTAGCATGCACAAGGTGGTTGCACATCACGGAGTTTTGAACCAGCATCAGGCCGTGTGGTATACTTACCATCTTAAGAAGGTATTCAATGCAGATTTATCGTGCTGTGCAACATGCATTTTATTACCAGAATCGTCGAAGTCGGTTTTTTCGTGAATTTCAGACATCCAGGTCTTTTTGAATTTGAGTGTTTACCACTATAGACACACCTAAGTACCCTAAATGCTGGAACTCTGCAGTCCTTATGCATAGTATCAGCAACCGTTGATTAGTTGAGACACGTGTTGTGAGACTTTTCGCGACGATGTGCATATGAAAATATTGATCTAGGGGGGTAAATTAAACCGGACACGTAAGTGATGCTGCAAAGCATATTCACCAAAATGCAGTCGTCTTTTTTTGTCGTTGGCCCGCTTTCGAGTGGTTGGTTGCTGCCGCCTTGGTGCCAAGGCTTCAATCTGACCATAGATCCGAGGTGGCCTTCGTTGTCAAGCCCTGTCTTGCCTTCCTACAGCATATTTACCAGGCCCTCTAGGCTCGGGACCTATGAACTCATCACAGTAGCCTGAGTGTTACCACAGTTCCGGCTTTCGCTGAGTGTTCTGCATACCATTAGTGAGGGTCGGCAGCTGAATGCATGCAGTGGGAAGTCCGGTCAACACGGCTCCTCGTATGATCGATCAGATGCGGTGGAATGCATCAACACTGTGTTAGCACCTTATTCGCGACAATGTCAATACGATGTTCGCTTCATTCCCCTTACAGTATGACTTGTTCACAATACCTAATTCTGGAACATTCATCCGTCGATGCTAGTGCTAGGGAACATCAAGCAATCAGTATTCCTGCATGAAACAAGAAAAGATATCTCGAATATCGTAGCAACTGAAACATGAGGCGGCCTGGTGCAGCACATTCAGTCGCCTGGAAACATCACAAGCGAGAGATTCAGCTGGGTTCCAGTTGAGTCTCTCGCAAAACCAAATTTGTTTGCAAATGACTGTATTTCGCGAAGAAAAGAATCCAGTTCAAAAAAGTGAAGTGTTGACAGTGTTGAATATAAGCTCTGAAATTAGCTTGGTGAACAAATCTTCTCAGCCATTTTAGGCTATCCATAGAACAGTTTCTCACTCGTTCTGTCAACACGAGCAATAACAAGAGAGGCCTCTCATCTATGATTCAAAAGGAACATGGTGTAACAATTGACTTGGTGAACTGCAGTTTTATCATGCTAATCAACCGTTCCGTGTCAGTTTACGCCAAAACTTTGGTACAGCGACAACAGTTATCATATCCGCTCATGTTCTTTACGCATTCGGTTAATCGCCCACCAGATATGATATCAAGGTTTCATATCGTCCAAGTACTTGTGCACTTGGTGTCAGTAAGAGCCGTAACTCTATTTGGTTGAATTTTTGTTTACTATCGTAGATCTGTTTGAAAGCCGGATAAGTTAACTTGTGCTTTGGCTAGATTGTCAAATAGATTTTTTTTGCGAATTTACACCAAGTCGGTTAATGATTTGTGACAATTTGGCCAGGTTAAGTATTTTTCCTTCTTTAGCTTGTTTATCAATCTACAGAATTTGCGGTTGCCTACGCTGGTTCTCGTCACAGAGTTTATTTCTACTCTAGGTTTTCCTGCCGCTAGGTGCTGCATATGGCTTTCTGCACTGCTTGATTGCGACAGAAGTTGATGCACACTGATGGGCTCAGCTCTTGGCAATTCAGTAACGGCTTCATAAAGTCGTTTTCGCCTATCAAAACTACTTTGTGGTCTGGGATGAGGCCGTCCTTCACATAGCTGAAAAATTGCACATTTTTGCCAATTCTCGAAAAGCAATGAGGTATTGGTCGATGGATTCTCTAGCTAAATGGTCCAGTTTGAAGTGCTGGATTCTTTCAAAGGCAATAGCGTTCGAAGACAGCTAGCACTGTCAGTGGCTCCGTGAGATCTTCATCTGCCGAAAATGTCAGGGAACTGAGGACGACGCGGACAACTTCACCAAATGAATGTTGTAACTTCGCCATCAATCCTTTGTTCCCATTTGGGATTTTTTCAGAATAAAAAACATCGTACCTCTGTCATTATGGTTTTCAGTTCTTAGCGAGCTTCCGCTGTTTTGCCCTATCAAGTGAAATAGGTAGTGCCTCTGTGTAGATGCTAGACGGACTCGGCTGGGGTGGGACTGAATACTGTTCGGTTCACCTGACACTACGCTATATCCCAGGAAACTTAACAAAAGTACCCCGTTCACCTCAGGGAAATCTCAGTTTATTAATGCAACGTCATGCGTAATTGTTGAATTAAAAATGACACATTTCACTGTTATTTTGATGCCTCATTGACTGTGTAGATATGCTCGCTCGTGGTTGGCCCACTATTCGATTGGCTGCGTGGCATTTGGGGTTGCTACTTCGTTGTTGGCAGTACTGAATAAAACGGAGAGTTGCTAATTGGATAGTCGAAATCCGGGGCCACCTTCAGTGAACAGCTCAGTTGATTGGCTGGAGTACGGTTTTTCACATCTGGATCACTACTGTCCGATAGTGTTGTCAGCTGGTAGAGATGGCGCGAATTCACTGACCGGAATGTCTGTGCTTCGAACCCAACCTCTGCATCTCGACTGCTCCAGTCTAGGTTTGGGCAACCTGGCAGAATCTCAGCCCTCTTGCTTCCTTCGGGTGCATGACAGCTAGACATCGGAAGTGTTACGGCTGAACGCTTATTACCATATAATATTAGAGCGTTAATCTCACCTTAGGTTCTGTGTGGCCTAGTAACTCAACATGAGGAGTGTCGAATACGATAGCCTTGAGGATTCCATGTGAAAAGATTAGCTGTGATGCTCACCGCTTCTGCACGGCCATATACCACTGCATTTTCAACATCCATGTTCTGATATTTGTGTATCGTTTAGTGTGGAGCTCCATAACTAATTGTGCTTCTCCCGCAATTTCTATACCGAGATAAAATTTGATGCGTTTGTGTTGCAAACCTCATAAGCTTTAACAATTTCCGGGATTTTTGGTGTTAGTTGTGAGAAATTACAAAATCTTGAATGTTGGTCACTAAGTTTGATACAGATTTCTTCAGACTTGCCTTCGGGCAAAACTGAGAGCTCCAGTGGTCTATCGGAAGCAGTTTTTCTTATATGGTTAAATCATTGCAATCGGAAGTTATTGTACGAAATCAATTGATGTCTCGGAGGCGCATCTTTCTGGGGCCAAATTATGCTGACTGCATCTAGCTTGTGGTTCAATCAACCCAGGTTGCTAGTTGCAGGACAGGACAACAAGCAGAAATGTATCCAGCAATACATAACTATTCGCAATGTTACATTAATTGATCCCTGACCAATACTAGGGGTTAAACTAAGGTGCGTCGGAACCCTATCTGGCCTAGTTGCGTTGCTTCAGTTAAAAACCCGTCATCTCCGTAGTTACCTTTCTTAAAGTGTCATCCCTCAAACTTTCCTTCATTGTCACTTATTTCACGTAACTCTAGACCCACAGGTGTAGTTTAACAGTGGAGCCAGCCTGAGTTACCGAGCCCATTTTGTGCCGCTGCTTGGTGCAGCAAAGTTTGGTGCCCAAATTTGGTCCAGTGCTACATTGGACTGGTGTCCATAGTGCGAAAGTCTGGTCAGGCTGTACTACAGGGCAGCCTGCAGTAGGCTGGATTAAAATGCTCGATTGAAGCGGACGTTGGTCCCATTCTGATAGGCCCCGCAGGCCCTACCTTAAAAGTACACATCGCGTACACGGTCACAGTCGACCTTCAATGAAAGGCTGAGGTAGACGTATTTTCTGACTCGGAGTTGACATGCGGTTCACCTCGTTTGGGCGACCCGTGTGCACTTTCTGACGAACATTATCGATTTCGTGAATTCAGGCCACAAGATTAATTCCGACAAGGTCATTAAAAATTCACGGATTACATTACAAGTAGAACCTTCTTTTGAAAGCTCTACTGCAAAATGTAGAGCTTGTGCGAACCGTAAATCAGCTGTTTAGCTTGAAGAACAGATACTGTATTTGTGCAACTGCACACGGCTACGTTGTATCTACATGGCGTACGTGACTAACGTCTGCCCACACTTTGGCAAACCACGCATAAGGGAGCGAAACTGTTTCAAAAATGTTATGAGACGATGAGTCAGTGTTTAAAACTGTGGTATAGCTCTTGACTTCCTGGTTTACTACTAAAGCGGTAAGCAAACAATAATGGATACATAACTCATTTTGCCTGGATGGGAGATTTGAGTGAATTAGACCGATAACCAAGGCAAAGAAGCGTCATTTTTCATAACTAGTATACTAAGGTTGGTCAAAAGTAGCCGATAGCCCAAGCAATACACTTCCACAAACCTCTTCCAGAGTGACATCCTCCCTACAAATTCAATTTTCTAGCGAAAAAGTAAATAACGAGTTGAAAACTGGAAAATTTTCAATGCTTACAGTTTTGCAGCTGACAGAAACAATGTCACTAGTGCACGAATGATGGTCAGAAGTGACCGTCTGCACAAATATAGTCCCTAGGGCAAACAAAGACAGAATGGATGTATTTTAGCTTCAAAAGGTGCTGGCACTTTTATTAGTCACTCTTATGATGTCATAGATAATAAAATATCGGTTGACAGGCTAAAGATAAAATGAAAGACAAGAAGCCATTCTATCGTGTTCAAACTCAAAAATGGATAAAGATAGATAAGTGAAAAGGTACATCATGAAATATTCCTACGAATAGCTGATTAGAGATAACAAATGTGACCGAGGGAAGCAAGGTGAAGAGAAAATACAAAGCCAGCTGAAATCGCCCTTATGAGTGGATAGAACGGGCAACTCACCGTTTTCATAACTTTCTCATGAGGTAAGATCCAGAGGGCGAGATAGCTCAGTGGTTAGAGCGCGAGTTTACTGACCGGAAGGTCCGTGATTTGAACCTGACCTCTGCATGTAAGCTTCTCCTGTTTAGGATTGGGCAACCTGGCAGTATCCCATCCCTCGTGTTTCCTTCGGGTGGCATGGCAGTTAGGCACTGAAAGGGTCCTACAGCTGAACGTTTATTTTTTATCATGGGTAAAATGAACTTAATATCAGAATAGGAAGCAGCCAACATGTGATCCAGTGATATGAATTCCTTGATTGAAGAGGTGAGTTAATCACACTGCTGAGCAGCGGCTCATTGCCGCATAGTTAAGTGTTCAAACTAATGGCCTGGAGGTCACGTGTTCGAAAATTCTTGGCGTTTCGTGAGATTGGCACTGCTGATAATTCTCACTAGGGATAAAACAGGGACAGTGCTTCTTGGCTTTTCAGTATGACCTGGGTCTACTTACAAGACGAAATCTTGATTGAAAATACCAGAACGGCCAGGCAAAATCGAAGCTACTGCTAATGTTGAGGCTGAATTTGGTGACATGTCTGGGCATTATTTCCCAAAAGAGGGAATACAAAGCAACGTATATCTTTGAGACCAAGGAATTGCACACTCCACGGTAAAACGAAAATGGTGCGGCAAGATGGCTTGGTCTTGGCATAACCAAGTCACAAAGTGGTCAGTCCGAAAATTATTTCGCATCAGTCCTCACTAATCAATGTTAATATTTACGACTTCGTCAACTTCAATCAGAAGCAATACACTATGCACAAGCAGCCTTCTAAAGATGCCTAAAAAACGATTCCAGACTCATTGATTCCGTCAGGTTATACATATCTTCACGCTTAAGTTGACTCACTATCGACAGACGCCGTATGTACAACAAGAAATACCTCGAAGGTAATTCCCAGAAAGGAGGTATGGCAAGGTTGGTGGACCGGTTACCAGTAACTTGGCCGAAAACAGCTACGACTTGGGTATTCACGATATGGTAGTCGATGGAGGTACTCTAGTAACAACCGGTGGAACTGAAACCGAGACACTCTAAGGCGTTTATGACAGTGAAAATCCACCAGGTCAGCGTTTTAGTGCACAATGGCAGTTGTACTTCTTCAGTAAGTCTGTGGAACCCACATTATACTTACGTTTTCCTACAAAAAAAAACCTAAAAGCTGGCTTCGCTTCACCTGAGGATTTTAGGTGAGAGCAATGATGAAAACAAGCAACTTGTGTTGCTCATGTTTAGTCGGTCACACAAGGAAAACTGTTTGCTGTACTCAGTTTGGTAGAATCTGCTTTTCTGAGGACTTATACTGTCCAAACACTCATCCCATTGGCAATCAATGTGATGGCACGACGCACTCACACCGAGTGCGGACCCAAGTTTGTCCAACCATCCCAATCAGAATGACTTGTGCAAACAAAACAATGGACAAAAATGGACAGAAAGTCATATGTATATTCATTGCTTGCCAGCCTTATCACATTTCCTAATAACTTCCATGAGAAGGGTATAACGTGTCGCGATGAGCGATGCCTAGCTAGAACCGTAGTGTCAAGAAGTTTGGCCTCGGGCCTGTGAAGTTAGCAATGCAACTTGAGAACCGCCTTAGCACCACAGGTTTGGCCTACCAAGATGGGTTGGCAGCGAATTTGGGAATCGCTGCCACATTCAGCTACATACTGCCAGCCGATCATTTGGCAAATCAGTACCAAGGCTAAACGACGGGGCGTGTGCATACAAGATTTTATCGGTACCAATAAATTCGTCACAGAAAAATGCTATGGGGATGTCTTATGGATGCATACAATTCTTATTGATATGCGTTGTCCGAAAGTCAATTTCGGCCAAAAGTTACAACGTGGTCATCCTAGTGGCCACACGTCTGTGCGCGAGTAACATCAGATAGTAACCGGAGGAAGTTTCAGTTGAAATTCAGCGACTGTTAATTTTTTGGACCACATCACATAAAAGAAAAGAAATGCAACTATCAGCTTCCTACAGAAGTTAGAGTAACCGTCAGACGGTAAAACGTGATCTGCCAAGTGACCGCGAATTTAACGGAGCGATAATGATTTTTTTCCGATCGTGTCGTCATTCCAGGCTGCCTTCAAAGGATCGTAACAGTTGGTCAGATCCTGAGGCTATTGATCGCAAAATTTATCTTCGTTTTGTCTGTCCAACAGCAGGCCTTTATAATGTTAGCATGTTAGCGTGCTTGAACTTTATATATATGTTTTATTTACCATAAAAGCTTTAAGGGAAAGTAAACATAACTTGGTAGTTACTCGTAACAAAGATGTAACCACGCGCAGGCATGTACGCACATAATAAATAGAAAACGGGCACTGATTGAAAGAGTAGGCATTTTGTCTGAAGCCGCATCCAGAAAATTACACTGCGGTATTGTACATACAGAAGCGTGTGGTTTTCCATACCAACCTCAGGGTGATGCAGACAAATTGTCATCAAAATCATCATGATCATCAGACACAGCAACATCAGTGTTGACACTGATGCTTCACTGCCGTACAACCATAAGTTTCGTCTAATTATATTTAAAGCCCTAGAGTGAAAAGAAGAGAAAAAGAGTGGGTGAGGGAGGGGACCTAGTGCTGGCCTATGTCAAGCATTCTGAGGTGCCTACACCTCCAAGCGCTTAATCAGACAATCTGGAAAGAAACTGAAAGCACGTACGCCACTGAAACCGATCAGCCGCCATTTCTTGCAATGTCTCCAGTCAAGCACAGGCGGGGTCACGGGGACCCCATCCTAGAAGGCGTAGAACAAATTGACAGACCATCTGCAGTTCTAGGCAGGCGTTTGCCAGTTTTTCAAAAAAAGCTTGTCAGCTATGGCCACGACAGAGCTCACTGCATCAGCTGAAACTGGAGGAAATGGTTAGTCCAAAGAATTCGGTATCGAATATCAAATATAAGTGAATAAGTAGCTTGATGAAACCTAATACTGCCAAGTCTCCACATCGTCCCGGCACTTTTTCACCTGTCGCACACTTGGACAAAATTTTACTGTCCTGAATCCAATACTGTGCCAGTCTAGACACCATTTTCGTCAGTATGTTGAATCCGATGCAGCAACTAGTAGGGCTAGCTTGAGAGCGAAGAACAACAAAACGCTATCGAATGGCGAGACAACTTCGTCACGTGACACCCCAGTCAATTTAGAATCAATGTGCATCTCGATTTGTCGACTAGTACGTTTGGAACGTTCATGCCATGAAGCCCGTATGATCATATACCTCTGGAAGGAGCGACAGCATTTACTGATTATCTGCGTGGGTTAATCTAAGGGGACCGATCAGATGGTTTTGAGTAGCTCGTTATTCAGATTTACTTAAGTATTCTTCGCTACTTATAGATAGTGGAGTAAGTATAAGGAAAACGATCATGTCACACTGAAATACTTGGACATAATAACTGTGAAACGTGAAATACAGTGTGTACTGTAGAATCGAGCGTATTTGTTTTCAAAAGTGGGTTACTTCCAAACTGGGGTAGTTGCCAGAATTCGCTCCACCGGGCTTGTTATCACACCGGAACGAAGTGGGAATCAAGGTAAACACTAAAAATGGTAGGAGCTTGAAGTAGGCCGGGTTGCGTACAATACCCTGATGGGCTGCCAGGATCGTACGTGTGGGACCGAACCTATGAATCAGGATAAACTAGTTTTTGATTGCAGACGTGCCGCTTAGAACATCAGTGAGCACTTAAGTTTGTGACTGCAAATTATCCGAATACCCTTATTTAAATGGACATCTACGAACAGGCAAAGAGTTCATGGGGGTTGGAATAAAAAAAGGAAAATTTCGCCAATCAAGGTTTTCGAATTCTTGTCGTAAGATTTTGGCTCTTTAACCATCACCCGCAGTGGATGCTTCGAATGGTGCAAAAATAGCGCACCTCAGGCGGAAACACTATAGTCATAACAACTAGACTCATTTGCATAGTAAGCTGGTTTTCACGGGAGAATCAGCTGAATCTTCAAATGAGTTTACTGCAACAGGTCAGCTCATGTTTCAGTTGGTACGATTTTTGAGATATCGCAATTCATTGTATAGACGTAACATTCTACTTAAAAGGTTGCTGAAAACTCTTTGACAGCCAACAATAAAGTCAGTATCACACTGCTTAAACCGTAGTTAATCAGGTGGCTGTCGGCGTCACGTAGCCAGCGCAGTGTACAAACTCCTGACTACAATGATGGTAAGAATAGTTTTCTCGTTAATGCTGTTGTTGATCCATAAAAACAAGTATATTCGCTGTTCCAAGTAGGGTATGACCGGGTGATCTTACGTACGTATGTGTAGCATAACAGCCGGTAAAATAGAACCAAACAGAATAGTGTCATGAAATATACAGGGTGAGTTTATATAAATATCGTTACGATTAAGTATTCAATGCTGAGAAAGCCGAATGACAATCTTGAAGTGCGATAAGTGTTTTCCGACAATGCATCTACCGCCTGTCCATCTGATAGCTCAACTCGGCAGCATCCAATACTGGTTCCACAAACACTGTCATTGTCAACAGCACTGACAACAACTCATCGACTGTTTCTTGCATCCTGTTTGATGGATCACGTTTCGACCATAAGTTGGCATAGGATGGACAACGCACAATTTGAGGACGGATCGTGAATAAGCATGACCAAAGGCCCATTCTGATTGGGTATCGCAGAGAGATGCAGTAACGCGCAAGAAATGCACTCTGTAGTCTTGTTGGATCCATATACACAATCATAGACACTTCTGACAGATGTAACCATTGTCTGCACTAGTGATCCCAATTTATCACTAGGACACCCAAACTGGTTCCGGGAGCACGGTGCTTTGGTAGAAACCCTAAATTTTGCCCGAAGTTCGGTTTTTATGTTTTCATGACCTAGCACAAAATCCACTTTTACGTATTTACTCCGACTTTCATCTCAACTAGTGGAGTAGTTTGTTCTCTAAGCAGCTTCATTGTCATACCATACAAGTATCATCAACTGACACCTCGGGGATAGGCTACGAAAGCAAACAAACCAGCGTAAGGATGGGCAACTGGCTTGCCAACTTTTGACTGAACCCGACTCCTCACGGTCGGCCCCTTGCATGACTTATCACGTTTCTCCTTTTGTCCTACGGATGCGAATGTACCAGTCAGTCTATACGGTAGATGTGCGAATGCTTTTGATTTGCTGGAATTCGCACGCACACACAGCTTACCGTAGAGTGTCTAACACATTAACCGGCCGTTTGGAATGACTTATTAGCCTCGGCCTTCAAAGAACAGATGCGTGTCCTGACTTTTCATCAACAGTTTGGGAGGCTTAAATTCAACACAATTTCTAGGTAATGTAAACTGCGGAAAGTCAGTCTGTTTATCTTTTCTATGGAGTGACAACCTTGGTGCACAGATGTTCTTCAAAATGGTTCCCATATATTGATTTTTCCTGACCAAATAACATCCTTAGTTCGATGATACAAATCGACGGTTAGTTCAGAAATCAGTGAATTCATTTGCCTCCATTCTTCCTTTATTTGAATTTTTCGCAACTAAATGCGGATCTGTGGAATACGCTCGTTTGCGAACTAACCTGGTTTTAACAGGAAAACCAAGTAAATTGTAGCTTAATCTCTGGTTTACGATGTTCTTCGGCTGAATGTGCCCAAGAAGTTTTCAGCAACCTGATGAGTAGTGTGTTCTGTCCAACCGACGATGTATTTAACTTTCATTTGACGGTTGATGAACAGCGCGTTCTTGAAGGCATGCTGTCGGTCCTTTACCTTTAATCTCAATGAACTGGATAGATTTGGCATCAAGTTTTTTATTCTGGTTGACATGCAAACCAAATACATGTATGCTATTCTTGCCTATATCCTTTTCCATGAAAGAGAGCAACGGGGCTTCCTTTCTTTGTCCGAACACGTGGTAATACAGCTGATAGTTGAACTTTCCAATGAAGGCTATGATGTCAACACGCAAAAAATATTTCCCACCATTAGCGTCACTCGGAACTTGACAGGAAGAGTGACTATTGTGTAAGCCATGCACAAAAACCATGACCTCAATGGACTTAAATCGCAGAAAAATTTCGGCAAGCACGCGAGCTTCTTACGGAATCCTTCTGAAAAAACGAATCAAAAACAATAAGTCTATCGTTTTATTGTAGACACTGCAACGTGGTTGTTCAGTGGATGCGAACGGCACAAAGAGCACTCAGCACTCTGCTTCGCAATAGGAACAAGGGTATTGTTGACATATGCCAGAGACACATTTCTATCGTTGTGCGACGCGTCGGTGATCGTTAGCACAGCGGCCAACGTACTGGATGTTGTGGCGGTCAACGTTGACGATGACACTAGCCGTAAGCGGTTTATCAAACTATCTTGCACCCTATTTATGTGTAATAGACCTGGTAGAGAGAAAACGAAAGAGTTTTTTTGAAAAATTGTTGCATAAATTAAATGAGCACCATTTCCTATTCCTGCAAGACATCAGTCTGTGTAATATGCTTCTCGAAGGCAGCTCCTAAAATTCTTGTGTATTATTGTGAAATTTTGCCATGATTTCACTAAATTTCATGGATTAACGGCTACCTGAATTTCTGCAACATCCAATTAAAACTGGGTTAGTTTTATCAGAGCAAGCAAATTGATTGTCTCCGGGACTGGTCGTCTCTGTTTTGATGGTATGATTTGATCCATATTCAGTGCTTCAAAACAATCTTACCATATTTACCTGAACATATAAAAGAAGCCTTTAGAATTAACCGATTCATCTTCAATTTACCAACTATTCTATTTTGCTAAACTTGATCACGCCAGAATGTCCATGTGGAATATGGTCGAGTTAGGGCGTTTTCATCCCTAACGTCCCTTCTCATTAAAATCCGAAAGAATGATTTTGATCACAAATTTATAAGAATAGTAGCCCTACGAAGACGTGTGTTTGTGATTTTTCCTATCTAACTAGGGGTTATAATCAAAACCCTCATTTTAACTGTAGGTGACTAGGTTCGGAATCGGCTATCCAGTAGTTTGAGGAGTTGAACGGAAGTATGCGGATTGTTTGCTTAAGCTTTTCATGTGCTTTCAGAGGCAGCCCGGTTTGTCTGACAATCTTGCTACTTTCGGGGGCTATGCTAAATCGGGCCAAACTGATCAGTTAGAAATAGTCGGCGTACTTTTTCGGAGTTCTTGTTTACATCTTCCTCTTCGTCAGTCAGTCCTCTTCGACAGTCAACTGCTATGGACACCTAAACTCTGTTTCGGATGGACACGTTTCTTGGATGTAAAACATAACTGAACTGAAATGTAAGCCTGAATTACTTACTCCAAGAGTCAGTCGCAGACCTGCTTAGTGACTTCCTTCCGTGAAAGCCACCTTTCGGGCTCCAATGTTCTCTCTCCAAATGGAATACATCAAAGACTGTGGATAAGCCGCTCTTTTTTGTTTGCATACAGCTAGCCGTGTGAGAGAGTAGGTGATGCCATCGAAAACGTCCCCTTCAAACTTGGATGTGATACAGGATAAAACAACCTCATCGTGTCATTGATGAAATACTGAAGCAAATGCCAATAAGGTCATAAGGTCACCTGTGTTCGGATTTTAGCTAGTAAAATTCTTGTGGGTCTGGAGACTTCAGACTGCAGTTTTGCGCCAACACATTGCAAAGTATTGCCTCGGGAAACGGTCTGTTCACAACTGGAGGAGGGGTTTGGCACATTTTACGTATTTCAGAAGTAGTAAATCACACGGGAAAGCAACCGAAGTATTCAGCGCATGAATACAAAGGAGCTGAATACGATTACCAGTTCAAGCTACTTGCGATGTCTAAGCGTCATATCGCTGAGGCTAAAGGTTCAAATGCAGATTTGAACATATCAGTCGTTTATGTTATTCATCTATACTTGAAACTGATATTTAAGGCATGAGTTATATTTTCTCCCACAAACAAAACCCTTGAGAGATCGATGAAAGATCGCTGACAAACAACTATTAGTTTTGTTCTGTTTGTGACTCACTAAAAAAGGGTCTAGTATCTAAAGGTTAGGACATACATAATCGTAGCGTTCTAAACCATGCACGAATCTAATGCGCCGTTTTACTAGCAATTGGGTGGGCTCTTATGAACATATAGCTTACCAGCTCTGTAGAAATCAGTCCTCGTGTACCTAAGCTTCCCGGCCGCTCAATCGCAGCTTCATCTGTCACATTTTTCCCATCTCCTCAGTCTGATACTGCTAAACATTCTTGTAACAGGCTGTGAAAAATATACGTTGCAAAGGGCTCTTTTATCTACAGATTTTTCCACTACCATGTGTCCTGCGAAAATGAATCAATAAGTTGTCAAACTATTTGGAAACAAGACTTTCAATTAATTTTCGCGTTTTCCCAAAATTCCACATTCAACAGAAAATAAACGCCACCTCTTAGAACTCTTACTCAAGAGCACATTTTAATTCCTCATGGAACATTCTCGTTTTTTTCTATCTTATCACATGGGGTTAACTTCATAACAGTAGACTGAGGCATCGTACGCAAGATATATTTTGCGCCAGAATTCATGGTCAACTAGCCTTCTTTTGCTTGCAGCTGTATGCTGCCATGACATCCGAATTAACTGCTTCTTTTCTGTCTTTTTATGGGCAAGGATCATGGTGGGATTACTGTCCCCCAGTCTATTGAAAATCGCACCTTTGTGATATGGGTTGATAGGCGCCAAATATTCTTTCCTCTTGTGATGCTGTACCACAACTGTAGTGTCATCTTTGAAGGTGAATCTGGACGAGTAAGTCTTCCTTCTCTTTGCCAACAACAGCTGTATGGAGGATTCCAATTTGTTTGTCCTCAAGGTATCAACCAAAGTCATTTTTCTCCCGTTCAGCCTGCAGTAGAAAAACGTCACATGATTTTACTTTTAGTGAAACAGCAATACAGCTCCATGCAGGTCGTTACAGGTCGACATGATTTGTGGCACATCGGTTGCATTCACCACCGACCGTACCTTTGGGCTCATTTAGACCAAAACCACACATAAGTACGTTTTCGGTCCACAGCTTCATCTTGTGTTAGCCGCAATATACAAGTTCCTGGCTTATATGAATGCCAGAACACTTGAGGTTTTCATACCGTCAATGTGCTTCCAATAGAGATGGTCTTAATCCTATTTACAAAAGTTACGATCGTAGATAATGTTGCGGCCCTGAGTTTCACTGAACCAAAGTTATAAACGAGGGATTCAGCTGGGTTTCAGGTGAGCCTCCCGTCAAAACCAAATTGGTATGCAAACGAGTGTGTTTCGCCAAAGTCACACATGTTGTTTACAATTGAACTAAGTAGTACATTTCAACATACATCGCGTTCTGCTTAGTCACTAACAAAGAGGTAAGCAAGCACTATGTACAAGTACTTAAAATAACTACCTTAGTTGTTCGGTTTACTTCCTTATCAATGGACACAACTTTCTCAAGTTTTGAAATTATACTCAGTCTGTAATAAACAGCAAGCTAGGGTTAGTTCTAAATGGTGTGGTTCGAAATACCCTTCACAAAAGGTGGAACATATCTGTGAGGGCTTGTTCATTTCCTAAGGCTATAGCATTTGGATAGAATTGTACTCACCCAGTTTTCTTGATGTACGTTTTCTAGATGAAGTTTGCATGGATTCTCATGTGAATCAGAAAGTGATGATATGATATCAGATCGCAAAGGATAAGGATGAAACTATGTTCACATTTTGCGAAATTTTTGGAGTTAAAAATGTTGCACAATCGTGGCCCCATTTACGTGGTTTCAACGACTTCATTATTGCAATACAGCCTATGGTCAAAATGGTCTTATAGCTGCTCTGGTGAAAACAGTTGACAAAGTAGAGCTAACGAAATTTTACTAAATCCACTCCAGTCAATGTTTACTTGTCAATGTTAGTTCCCTCTACCTATCCAGGCTTTGCCTTCAACATCCAAGACTCTGAGGCAATGAATCACGCGACCACCAGCGTCTCATGCGCGATTGGCAATTGGTGGCGGTCGTGACACTCTTATGAGTAACAGGCAGTGGAACAGAAGACATGCTTTTGATTTTCTAGGTGTTTCAACTGCCGTACCATCAGAGAAAGCAGTGGAATGAAAAATAAAATGAAAAAAACTACGACAGGATCAGCATGTTTGGCAAAGCAATCGTCTTGTTCTTCTAGCTGGTTTTGATTAAACAGGCTCACAGTACAACCCGCAAAGATAGTAAACACCAGTTTTTTCTGTCTTGATGACTTGCTGATAAACACTTTTGTATTCTTCCCATAGACTCAATCATTTTTTTCAGCACTGGGATTCAATCCTTACACGTATGTTAGCGGGTTGACGGCAAAGCTCCATAGGGATCGTCCGAATGAATCGTCTTCATTAATGATTATAATTTCAAGACTCTTTGTAACCAGTCCACGCATTCGTTACCGCCACATCATAGAACCCCAAAAGGTCATCAGCTTTCAGTCTCATGCTACTGCATCAACTATACTTGCGAAAAATGTTGTCAGAACTATCGAATCCAGAACAGAGTACATATTAACTTCCTCTTCTTGTCTGTGGATTGCGCACGAGTTTTCCCTGGTCAGGTCGGAAAAACGGTTTCATATTTAAGTTTTTTGTACGGGCGTGTGTATACACTGTACGCTTGTAGGCTACTTGGACCATGGATGAAAAAGTGCACCCTGACCTGCAGTATTCAGCTGCGTAGAGCGTACAAAGACAGATGTGCCTAACCTGAGGAAGACCAATCTACTAATCAATCAGCGTAAACGGTCAGGGAATAAGTGGCACAAGACAACAACAAAAATTTCACGTGCATTGTTTGGAGAATAGTGCTAGGACACAGTAACCTGACTGGGGACGATCTGTTTGCGTGTCCGAAAGATCGCATCCTAAAATTATACAGTGACCCGTGTGAAAGACTTAAACAGGCGTTCAAAAAGAAATCACTAAAGGTGAGTTGTTTTCTACTTTCCTCAGTCCAAAACTTTGTGCATACCAGCGTGTGAGCAGTATACGTGCATCTAGTTTGGCAAAAAGAGTAGATCTATCTATCTATCTATCTATCTATCTATCTATCTATCTATCTATCTATCTATCTATCTATCTATCTATCTATCTATCTATCTATCTATCTATCTATCTATCTATCTATCTATCTATCTATCTATCTATCTATCTATCTATCTATCTATCTATCTATCTATCTATCTATCTATCTATCTATCTATCTATCTATCTATCTATCTATCTATCTATCTATCTATCTATCTATCTATCTATCTATCTATCTATCTATCTATCTATCTATCTATCTATCTATCTATCTATCTATCTATCTATCTATCTATCTATCTATCTATCTATCTATCTATCTATCTATCTATCTATCTATCTATCTATCTATCTATCTATCTATCTATCTATCTATCTATCTATCTATCTATCTATCTATCTATCTATCTATCTATCTATCTATCTATCTATCTATCTATCTATCTATCTATCTATCTATCTATCTATCTATCTATCTATCTATCTATCTATCTATCTATCTATCTATCTATCTATCTATCTATCTATCTATCTATCTATCTATCTATCTATCTATCTATCTATCTATCTATCTATCTATCTATCTATCTATCTATCTATCTATCTATCTATCTATCTATCTATCTATCTATCTATCTATCTATCTATCTATCTATCTATCTATCTATCTATCTATCTATCTATCTATCTATCTATCTATCTATCTATCTATCTATCTATCTATCTATCTATCTATCTATCTATCTATCTATCTATCTATCTATCTGTTAGTACGAGATAATACAAGTGGACGTCCATGTTTAGTAGCGCTGTGTTGTCCTCAGGGTCAAAAATGACTCTTAGTAAGCTCCTAGAGCATAACGGGTTTTATTTTTTACCGTTTCAAGCTGATTACCACCAATATGACCATGTCATCGCTTTTTCGTCGAAATTAAAATACCTTTAAGAAATTTCATGACTTGTCCTACTTGTTCGTTCTCAATTTTGGGGATAGAATCTTGTGTGTGTGTGTGTGTGCACTTTACCGTCAGGCCTTAGCAGTGATTTACGAAATATAAACGATGCTACAACCAAATGTGGCCAAAGTTAGCCGCAGTTTTCATCAATTCGCAGGGCACAACGAGCTGTCTCTATCAGTCCAAAAATTCAGACACGTACTCTACCGTTCATCGTACGTAAGTCGGCCAAGCCGACGATGCTGGTTGTATACTTACGTTGTGGTGTTATCTGCAAAAGTCAGGCCCACCGGTCTGACAAGACAGGAAATGAGACCATGGTTCTCCAATCGTCACGTTCCTCCGCAATTGGGGTCTACTGAATAAAATATCAAACATTAGTAGGGGCCTTGAGAAGCCATTTTGATTGGGATCGCCAGAACAGCTGTGGATCACTGATCAACATGAATGGGAGAGCGCATCAAACCATTCTCATAGCGCCGGAATCGTTGAGAGCCGGTTGTATTCCTTTCGAGTTGACGCTTACCAGGGACCGGTGCAGAGCATTACAGTCTTTCTGACAAACGAGGTGTGGTTATAGAGCAACCAAAATGACCAGAATGGATTGGAATTCTGGGACTGTGAGGAAATTGCAGGTTTTCAGATAGCAAGTATGTTCCACAAGCAAAGAATACCGTTAGTCAGCATAGTAGAGATGTGTTCTCGATTATAGGGATCAAGCTGGCAACAGCTACCAACGAACGAAAAAGAAAGAGAGATATTTTCAAGAAATACACTCATTTGCAAATCAATTTGGTTTTGCGAGAGACTCACCTGGAACCCAGCTGAATCTCTCGTTTGTAATGTTTCCAGGCGACTGAATGTGCTGCACCAGGCCGCCTCATGTTCCAGTTGCTACGATATTCGAGATATCGCGATGCATGTAATTTTACGCAATGTACTACTAATAAGGTTGCTGAAAATTCTTCGACAAATGAGTGTATTTCTTGAAAACAGTCCAATTTGGGTTCAAGTAGAACATAAGGTTGACGAAAACTTGGGGACTGCTCCTGCCTGATGAGCCCCCCACAAAAAAAGGGCGAAACCGGTCGTGGGCTGTCGAAGAACTTTCAGCAACCTTATGAGTAGTACATTGCGTAAAAAGAGAGACGCTCTTGTTCGATCAGGTAAAAATGAGCAAGACAGATCACCTGGTTTACATAATACGTCATAGCTTTCATGTTGGAGTCTCGGATAAAATAAAACCAGCTGGTTACGATTTTTGTAAGTTATGGACTCTGTGGACGTGCGAGGGTAACTATACATTAATCTGCACCAAGAGAAGGGTCTGTTAGATTCCAATTCTTTTGATCATGTCGCAGCTGTGCGTTACATGGCCGCAACAACAGTTCTGGGGTGTGATGAAATGTAACTTCCATTTGCTAACCAGAAGACTTCTACACTAGAAATGTAACTAGCTGCAGCCATCGTAAAACCCATTTCGAGGTTCAAATACTACCAAGTTCGTACCATGATGCGGTTCCCAACCATCTCTCTTTAATGTGAAGTTGCCTAACATACTCCACAGTTGATTCCTTTAAATGTGTACGACCCCTGCCTCGAATCAGTTAAACTGGTAGAATTAGGAGATTTTGGCATCGTTGTGGATATTTTGGGTTTTTTTTCTGAGTTCTACCGCACTGAATATAGTATCTCTTAGCTTTTTTTGCACAAGTACGGAAAAATACACTTGGTTCAACATAAAAATATCGCAAGAGTCCCAGGTGGTCTGATTTATGGTCAGCATTCTGAGTACTATACTTTAGGCCAGAGAATGGAGCGCATTGTGCACACAGCTTCATTGTACCAGAAGTCTTGTTGACTTTTGTAGAACGCCTTCGGTTAAGGACTGATTCAAACACAAACTCTCTGTGAAAGTTGTCAGTGTTGTCTTGAAAGGTTCGGAAACTGCTATATTCATGCTCTTATCAAGGTTAGAACCCAGGTTCTGGAAAATACCGACTGCATGTACATTATCTGTAAACTGTATTTGTTGGAGCAACTGTTGTCTCTCAAAACGCAGCTTACTTCGCGTTAACATACTCAGTATTCTTTTAATTTGCAAGAATGTTGATCAAAACAGTCATGGCGTTGGTGCTGGAATACTTTACTAGTGTTTACATATCAAAGCTATTATACTCGGAATACGTGAAATGCCCGGAAAATATCTTGGTAAGCAACCAATGTCCATTTACGATCATGTCGGAAACTCATCCATTCGTTAGCACACATCCACCGTTGTTAATCTACCGTATCAGTAGATCAGTGGTTCTTTTATTATGCTGTCTTTTAGTTACGATATCATGTACAAAGGAATTGTCTTATACGGTCTCGTCAGCAGTCACTGTAGGAGAATATCATGGTTCATGGAGGAGAATATTTCTGGGCTAGGCTCGCACTGCATCATATCGTGGTGCCGGACACGACATCCCCGTTTAGTGAGGCTGTTGCCCCAGGGACGTACGTCAGGAAACACGGGACAGAGGGAAAGGACAACTCACCACAAGTTCCACTGCAGAGTGAAACCAGTGAAAGTAGCATTAGTGATTAGGTTCAGTATAGGAACATCTCATGAATGCACAAATAGACTTAGTCATCGCAATACTATCTACCATCCAGAATTCAGTGAAGCTCTTCGAGCCCCTTCATCGTACGTCCCTCTTCTGTGTTGCTTGAGTAGTTAGAGCATGTTTCACGAAAACTGTATTTTGAGGTAACTTCAATAACTTCTGTCTGTTTTGACTATGAAGCAGGGATACGTCCTATGCTTTCTTACAAAAAACAACAACTAACTCCTTCGGTTCGATGTGTAGGCTAGAAAGTTCGATTTTCGACCACCCAAGTTTACAGAGCGACTATTAATACATTTAAGCACAAGGTTCTAAAAACACAATGTACTCAGTCTCTGTATATAACTAAGACACATGGGATCTTTTGGAGTATTACAAAGGTTGCGTGTCTAGTGACCATTTCTGACATTTTGAATGGTAGAATATTTTTTCCGTGTGGAGTGAAAAGCCCCAGGTTTTACAGCGGTGGCCAGATAGAATAAAACCAAATAAGAAATATAAGAATAGAGTCACGCATCAAAAAACCTTCTCAGTATTCTTCAAAAGCCCCTTAAATATGTTGACCAATCTTTTCGGGAGTTGAGGAGCAAAACGTTAATCATATCAGAAATGATCATTCTCATTTAACGCTTCCATACTCGAGTTCCGTCATTGGAATCCTTAAGTAAGCGGAAAAGTCACATGTCTTTTCCTGACTCTAGAAAACAACGTGAAGAAGAGTCGGCAAAACTCACCACTGATTATAGCAGGAAAATTATCTTTGAGAGTGAAAAATCGACAAGGTGGTTTGGTTTGAATTTAAACCCTCGTTTGGACACTCTCAGTACCAGTCATCATGACAGAATGCCTTTCTACAACGAGTATGCCAAAGCTTCGTACAAGACCGATTCGGGTAAATGCTCCAGTCCAAGCTTCTACATCGAGGAAGAGCTTATTGAATTCAGCATTCAGTTTCACAACCATGAAATATAACAAGATATATCAAAAGATATATCAAAATATCAAGATTATCAGAACCGCTGGTAATTTATCACTCGAAACTACTACGCATGTGTCCTTCTATCTGGTTCTTTCTAGAAGACTGATTATTTCTTCCTGACGTACTCTCTTGCATATGCACTACGATTACAGTGATGCCCTTGAAGAGGTTGTCATCGAAGATGGATTATTTTCACGAATACAGCTTGCGCTTCACAAGTGGGAGAACTCCAAGAAGGAGCGTGACATTTACCGGTTCCAAGGATGTGTTGTGGTCTGCATCAAATCAGAGTCAAAAGCATCTTCGGTGGAAACCTAAGTCTGTCGGCTAAAATCATCGGCGTTGTGAGGGGACGCATTTGTTAGGTGTACGGTAAAAGGCACGTTTGTTGTCAAACACACAGAACTCCGAAAAAAGAGAAGTAGGTACGCTACCAGAACACCAGCACAGATGGTCTTCCATCTCCCGAAGACTACTAGGCCAGACGAACTTCACACGAGGTGTCTGAAAACGAAACGCTAATTTTAAAATCCATAGGATATGCATTTTGACTACGTCCCCTATATTGTCCTCCTATTCTTGGTCTATTTTAGGAAATAGGGTTTTATGCAAGCTCGGTTCAACGCTGGAATGTGGAACACCGTATGCAGCCTGAGGGAATTTTCAAGAATAGCGAAAACAGCATTGAAATCAATCGTTCCTTATATCGGATTTTCCAAAAAACTAACAAGACTTTTCAAAAGGCTGTGGACATTCCGATAATTGGTATCCTCTTCAGACGCGATAACCGAGCTCGGGAGGCAATTTTGCTGAATTCCTCAGACACCCTGACACTCAGGATGATGGGTTTTGGAAGACCGATGAAAAAATCCATTATTGTATAGAACATGTCATCGTGTTTGATTTTGAACGCAGTGAAACCAGTTTGTGAGAGACAATGTCGCCAGGAAGTGTGAGTTTCTGTTAGAACCACTGTGGACAGCTGCTCAAACCAGAGCACAGGGGGCGAAAGTGCAGCGGTCTGTATGTGTTGTGCTTGAGTAGCATTTTACGGGCATGCCATTGATCAAACTTTTGCATTTTCAACTTCAAAGTTCGCCTTTTCCTAACCTTTAGGTATCAGTTCACGTCTTTTATGGCGGACAGGGCCGTCCACACGGATCCGTCACTCTTCATCAAGCTGTAGACCATTTGAACGCCAGATTATTGATGATACGAAATGACGACCTCACTTTGGTCGGGTGAACGGTGTATGGATCAGCTGTCCAGCTCCTTTCCGAAATCACTGGAAAATCGCATTTAAGGCCAACACGTCACACACTTGATGACTGAAGTACAGCTTTCTTTTCATGTGTCATGCCGTTAGCACATTTGTCCATCAGGTTGATTAAGATTAAAATTTTGTGTCCCTACAGATGGCATCACTCTAGGCGAATGGGTTCACGGCCCTTTTAAGTCCTCCTTGGACAAGACGGCAATTCGGTCCGGGGCCTGTCCTACTTCATTTTAGATGGAACATAACGATTGCCAACTCACACAACCAACCCACGGGATGGATCTCCGTAGGTCGGAGGCATCTGTCAGTTGATTTGAAGCATAAATCTTTATTTTAATTTTAGCTTTCTTCCTTGGTATGCATCTGGCTGGATCGGTGAAAAAATAAGGATACCTATCCCGTATTCTCGCAGCAGTCTTGCAGATACACAGACTTGGGCCTTTGTATGAATGAACTCCTGTACAGTACATCGCATGGATTTGTGCAGTCAAGTTTATGCCTCAAAAATGTGGTTGCTGACAGAGGAAAGTGGACGCACACTTCAGAGTAGATTCAGCCCATGGATGCTATCCTTTTGGATTTCAGCAACTATCTCAACGGAGTCAAGAACGGGAAGCTTCTGTGACAATTGGAAGAATACGCTTTTGAGCCCGTGCTGATCTCTTGTTTATCAAGCTTCATGCTTGATCAAAGCAAAGATGACAGTCATTCTCGGGCTCCTTTGACGTCAACAGTGGAGTACTCCGAACGTCCGCCATGAATTTTATTCAGTCATTATGATAGTCGTGTAACATGGTTGCTGGACTACTAATGTTTTCTGGTAATTGGAGAAACTGGAGATAGATTGAGAACCCAAATGATCTGTGAAAGAAGCTATGTGTTATCCATAATTTGAGTGAGACGCTTTATCTTGCCAAAGCGAACGGCACGGAGACAAGTAGAATGGTGAAACCTCGCTGACGCAGAGCAGCTTACACCTAAATAAACTGTTGTTACGACCCTCGAAGTTTGGGTCCAGTGAGACTCATTAACTTCAGATTGCATAGCGCGCGCTCTGGCGAAAGGACATCGGCGACTGTGAGCAGTGCGGCCAAAATTCCTTCAGAGTTGGCGAGTGATCCCTGGACTCTCTTCCACGTTCTTTGGACCACTTTACGAGTATGCGATATCAACCTTTGTCCCCCTCCCTAGGGCAGATGGAGCAATTTCTACCCCTTACCACGTCCTTGACTCCCGAACTAAGTAACTCCATGGAAACCGAGCGTGGCTAAAGGTGGAATAAACTTGCCTTGGGATATCGCAGCACACGGAATTACTTCATTTTAACTCTCGATTGAGACGCTTCGGGCCTGCGATCGTTCTTCATTCTGGCGACCAGCGACACACACGAGAGAGCATCTGGCTAAGTTTGAGAAAACCTGTATAGACCAGTTATTAGCTAACTTACTGAAGCGTTTAACCCAAGGAATATCTTTCTCCAGTATTGTTACAGCGCCTTCGATTGACGCGTTCAAGCTGGCAATAGATAATTGCTTATGGACAAACGGTAGAATCTGATGGTGCGAGGGCAGCGTATCTCAGACTACATCAGCGTACACACCTGAAATAATCGCCGCGTTGCACTGGAATTCACGGGACTGAGGTGAGCGAGAAAACTGACCTGTTTATCCGACCTTGGTTTTACCTACGGAATAGTAAATAATCACCACTCACAGATCACGCCAAGGTTTGAGGCTGATCGGTAACTTACAGATGAACAATATTTGTTGAATCTGTCAGCAATGAACCCATACCAAGGGCACGCTGATTTCAGCTGTTACAGTATCGGTCACCGGAGAGTGGGAGAGCAGGGGAGATGCATCCAAGCAGTGGATGCGATGGGGTAATCATTTAGCTAGGGTTGAGTAAGTTTTGTTGTTTTAAGAAACGGAAACTGGGTGGCTGCACATTGAAGGGGAAACACCACTGATTGCGTGATTGAGCTAGGCCTGCCAGGGTCATTAACCATTGACGAATTGAGGCCTGGGGTCCCCATCCAGGAAGATGGCATAAGTCAATTCGACTGAGTTTACTCGTAGGTACCTTCACACTTCGTTGCCAGATCACAGAATGTCCATCTCGTTGTCGCTTCCACACAGCACAAGATGCATGCATCTGGGATAGTCTCCATTTACTGAAGATGTCTATTACTGGATTTTTGACCGAATAGTTGCTTTGATCATCTGTCCAGGGCATTTGTAACAAGAGTACGAAATTAATGCCAACCTTGTTTGTCATAAACTGATTTAACTGAGTTCACATCCGAACTCGAAGTTACGTTCTGTACACTAATAAGTTTAGTAGTCAGCACTCCTAATCCCATTATCCTTGGTAATAGGGCGTTTGTGAGAGTCATGAGAAACGACGTTTCTAACGGTATTCCATGCACAACATGTGGTTTCATAGAGACCTAACGCAGTAAGCATTGCCCCCAAAACAGCACCATTACCTATGACCCACAGGGCTCCTTTCCATAAAAGATAACTGCGCCAGTTTGATTAGCGTACACCATTTGAACTGCAAGCTCTCCTTATCGTGAAATGTCCCGTCGTCAGATTGGATGACATGCACATCAGTCTCAAAATGTTTCAAAGTAATCATAGTTGTGGTAAAGAAGTGTTTTGCATTTCCCCATTTCGTTAGTTTCCCCCAATAGCGAAAAAGTATACTAAATCGACAGGTGCTTGTTCGGACTGTGTTCGTCATTACTGACTCGGGGATTTCATTAAGCATGTGCTACCCTGGTGCTACTTTTGATGGCTACCATCCCGAAAACTGGGGTGTCAAAACTTGATTGGTCCAGAGATTTACCCACATTTCCACCCCAGCCAATCAATGAAGAGTTATTTTCAAGTGAGTTTTATTAGGCGAACCTTCATCGTCAAAATAGGCAAGCACGGAAAGAATACCTTACATGCTGGACTTACATGTAACCACCCTGTATCGTGAAAAGTTTGGTCCGATTCACGCTTTTTTGTTTCTCGCCCCATGAATATTCTTTTCATTATTGGTAGTTATTCAGGTAATTTCAGTCAAGTGCAAAGCCAGCTACCATTACTGCGATGTAACAGACAGGATTCTTCACGCTCAGTCCAACAACATCATCTCCACACTCAAGGGACATAAATGTGTGCGTAGCAAACGAAATGGTGGGCTGGTTGTCACCAGTCGTACCGATGATACCATGCACGATAAGTTTATGACGTGGAAACATTTTCTGCTGTTTTATACAAAGGTCGTCCCTCAGTGAATTTAGAAAATCTGTGAAAGGTGGGGAAATAGTCCCTTTTTCGTCGATTTCAACTTGTCCAAGATAAGTATTTAAACTTTCCTCAAGTTGTTCGGCAACAACTTTACGGTTTTTGGCGAACGTGAAGACAGGTGGAGGACATATTTGGTAAGTGTTCTGTTTTCGAGCTTTTACTCTGGCCCGAAGAGCTCCCAACATTCCGCTGCATAAATAGGATGGCGAGACAGCAGAACTACTCCATTTCCTACCAGACACTATGAATGTTTAAACCTGTGATCAATTAGCAGAACGCCGACCACGTGAGGCTCGTCATCTGGTCTAACGTACTGATATCAAAGAATCTTTTTATGAACATTACAAAAACCCGTGGTCTGTAGGAGCAAAACAAGTCATTTTGGTGATACCAAACTGCAGGGATCATTTCTAACCTTTGATTTTGGTTACGTGACGGTGTCTGTATAGCCAGAAACACATTTGCATTCAAACCAACGCCCGAACACTATGAAACAACGGATTAACCCGTCAAAGTAATTAATCAAGCTCCTAGTAAGCACCACAACAACTAAGTCCCCAAAGATCCTTAATAAGGGTGAACCCAAATAGACTGAAAAGACGTTCACGGCTGTTACTGAAAATGGATCGATCGCAGCTGGAGTTCAACTTCAGTCACGTGACATTTGAGGAAAGCTATAGATGGAGTGCAACCGCACAATGATATGCTTCCTAGTTCAGTCGACGGATAGTGAAACCCACTATCTATGAATTTCACATCCACTAGAATCCCATTGTTGATACGAGAGGCCGAAATCAATAATTTTATATAAAGAAGGCCCCCTTGTGATGTAGTGAGTTGTCAAAGCTAGGACTGAATGTGTGATGTAACCGATCACACACGAGCCAAATATTTTTAACTTTTTCTCTGTTACAGTTGACTTGGTCAGTATGTCGGAGAAACACTAATTAAAGGACAAAGGTACTCTAATTCAGACTGGCACGCAAATATTTTTTGTTCTCAGCAATCGTTACTACCCATCCTCCAGTGACTCGATCGACACATGATAATGAAATTGGAAAACGAAAAAGGCGTGCTGCCAGACTACAATTATTATTTCGAATTATGCCATCTTTTGTTTTTACACCAACTGACTGGCTAACTGACTTCAAGTCTACAGTTAGGGCATGCACAAGTTGTGAACAGATTCCATTCATTCGCCGGGATTCAGAATGAACCAATTAGCGGTATCGGGCTCGAGATTGTTCAGTGATGAAGGCGCCAGCCTACGGGCCGGAAGGCCCGTGGTTCGAACCCAATCTCAACATCTCGACTGCTCCTGTCCAGACAAGGGCAACCTAGCAGCATCTCAGCTCTCGTGCCTCCTTCTGTTGACATGGCAGCTAGGCACCGAAAGGGTGAACGATTTTGTTTATTTATCAAGCACAGTGGATTTCGGTAAAGATCGTCCATTGTTTATTCAACCGGTATGAGTAACTTTAGGAGATCGACCATTCTTGGAATAGGAAAAACACTTTTCATCAGATCCAAAGTAGCGCGCGATAATCACGTGCTCCAAAAGATACCTCTGTATTGGAATCTCAGCAAATTCCCATTGTACTGCAAAAAATGGTGTATGGAAAATGGGCTAAAGTATGACATGCCTCTCACATCTTTCAATCAAGTTTTTTCAGATGGGCATCGGTAAATAAGGTGGGGTGAGGCGACAATCCGGAGTCCTACAGTTGTAAAACCAGATTCACATTAAGTTGGTTACCAAAACCCGGGAACGAAACTTAGCAACTCAGTGAAGTTTAGCCCGGAATTCGGCCGTGCCTTTTCATGCCTACATATGCTTCTAACTTTGGTGAGACGAGTTGCACACATGGCATAGAAACTTACTAGCTTTACTGCCTTGCTTTCAGAATCTATTTACGTGCAATAATATCAATGAGGTTGGTTGGCTAGGCTACTGAGGGCAGGCTTTCCACCACAGTGCGACAGCCTTAACCATGGTTGTAGCAAATGATTCGGTATCGATTGGGCAATAGGTAGGGAATTTGTTCATGGTTGGATACCTCGCTGAGATACGCAACCTTGTTGCAAACGTTTTGTCATCAAACGGGCATGGCATCAACAGTGCCTCGGTGTGTAGGCCTAGCTACAGAGGTTTAGTCAAATTAGAGTAAGTGAAAACAAATTCTCATTTACAAACGAAAACACTGTTTGCTGAAAGCAGAGGGGATTTGACGGATCTCGAACCGGGAAGTTCAGGTACACACGACATGAACCTAAAGACACACCTAGAAACGGACTTGAACCACCGACATCCCACTTGCCGGACGAGTACTCCGTCGACTGAGCTACCGAGAAAGCTTGCCGTCTTGCACGCTTGTGGACCTGAACTTCACAGTTGATTCGCCGCACATCTTCCTAATGGATTAGCAATTTATAGTTGTCAGCGCTACTATTGAGATGGCGTTTGCCTACAAACACGTCCAAATGGTTGTTCAGCTGAGAAATAAGTTGGAGACAAGTACACTCCCTTATACAGCATCACTTGTTAGGTTGACAAGAGAGATTCAGTTGAAGCCCTCGTTACCACCAGCATAATTTGCGGGATTTATCTCCACTAGATGTATAGATTGTTGGTGACTATGACTATTTGCTAAGCCCGAAACTGGTAACGGGATACCAAATGGTTAATCAAATTTGCCACTGATCCCTTGAATATCGTTCCGAAGAATGAGACGGCCTTTATGCAGCACACCAACTTGAAGAATATAGCAAACGACAGCTCCAGTTATGTATCACTTTGGTACTGACCTAAATAGCAAATAAACCAGTGTCTATCTTCACAAAACGAGGCATTATTTACATTTTCGTTTACCTCTTAAGTTGACCACGTACACATCACGGGGTGAACGACAAACAGTAAAATGTGTGAGGAGTGAAATCTATTTGAATTTCAAGGAGACGTGTGCAAGGTGAGCCGCTCTAGATACATCACCAGTTTCTACTTGTGCCTGGTTCACAAGTTGGATATTGTTGCACAGAAAATATCCTTGATAAATCCAAGCTAATGTTGATTACGTTGAGCATGCGAAATGGGAGAAATGCTTAAAACCAGTAAGAGTTCTAATTCAGAAAAGCTTTTTATGAGCAACGTTAAGCCTGTAACAAAAAAGCCTCGGCGGGCAAGCTACCACGTTACCAGTGTTATCGAGCCTTAGGGTGAGCAGTGAAATCTGTCCCAACTAGCGCACCAAATCAGCGCTAAGTTTCAAACAAGGTGTCCTGTTAGCTAGTGTGGGCTACTAAATTATAGGACATAATGAACACCACTTCGAATGAGGTCTGGGTCCGACTTCTTTGGGGGAATTCAGTTTAGGATTCCTCTTGGGTGCCATTTAAGAGTATTGCTAGCGTGTTTGGAACCGTAGGCGTACAGTGAAGATGTGATCAGGGTTCCTAAAACCTTAGCCACAGGAGCCCTTTTATCCTTATTTGGACTAACCTGGCGGGTGTTGAGGCATGAAACCACATTCTGACCATGCACCAGTGGTAGGATATTTATGTGATCGAATCACTAGCTGCTTAGAAAGTTCCAGACCCAGGTAAAATCCATCAGCCATATAGACCAGTCCGCAAGTACGTAGTCTTTTGAGAAAAATCCTGCAGCCAAAGGATCGATGATCCAGCCAATCTACGTATCAATAAGTACGGGATTCGAACACATCCACGCTGTAACACCTGGACAATGGCCTGGAATCGATGACCGCTCAGATGAAACATTCATATTATTCACCAGCAATGCGATTGGTGTCTAAATAGGCCAACAACTGGTTGAATCCACAAAAAACTTCACATCTAGGAGCTACGAAAATCTGGTCAAGGGGCATGGAGATAGAATGCATTTAGGTCGGTTCGGGGCTTTGTACTTCAGATTTAAGCATACAAGACAGGCTAAGGATGGGGTTCTGTCTACTACATTTTAAAAGGACTTCACGGCAAGACTACGTTGGTCACTTGAGGCTATGGATAGCTGATGTAATGGACAATAGAGCTTCATGCTAGCGTATTCTCGGGTAATTGACTAACGTTCGTCCTGTAAGGGAAGTGGGCCTATGCCGGAATAAACGAGCACTGTATAACTTTTCAGCCTTGTTGGTAACCATCAGCAACAGCGCGTATTTCACAGATCGACTTGAACCCACAATTATTAGCGGAAGATTAAAACCCTAGGTCACGGGCGGCTGATAAAACAGCTGTACAGTTCTAGGCACAGGTTGACGTCACTTACAAGACAGAACGTCCATTTCAATGCTGTTCGCCAAATGCACAAAGCCACTGAGACGATTGCAATTCGGATGTGATCAAAAAAAGTATGATGTTCGTGACGTGGCTTTGAGCTACGAATTACACTCCGCCAGCATTGATAACATGACGGCTTCGATATACACTAATCTTGGCACGTCTATTTTAAAACAGTTGTTTTCAAGCTTGCATTCTAATATCTAAAAGCGGTCACTGTCTGTTGCTTGGGGGACCACTCACTGAAAAGATTAGTGAGATATATGAGCAAGCGCTTTTGACTTAGTGGAGTAGACTTTGCAAGCGCTGAGTTGAGTAGTGCCGTTAGCCACTCTACTCCCTAAGCTCCCGAAAAATCACGGAGCTGTCCCTAATGTCCCACAATAAGTAGAGCATCGTCCTTCAAAGCTGAGTTACTTCAACCTAAAAACATGGTTTCCTCTACCTTCACTCAATCGACAAACTACTCATAATCATGTCAGATCCAAGAAGTATTTGAAGCACCTCTTTACAAGTCAGTCCCCGACAGCGGTTCACCTGGTCCGGTCAAATACTTGGGAATGATTTCCATTGATGTATGAATGAACAGACGTCGTTGTATGCACCGAGTGCTATTGTATTAGAATGTATTGGTCATCACAAAGAAGGCCTGGATGGTTTGTCCATTCATATGCGAAGGATTGATAGACTACATTTTGAGGCCATTTCGTTCCAAATAGCTATATTTCCCTTGATAATGATATTTATTTGGAGAGATCGACAAAACTCATCGACTTCTTTCTCAAATGACCTCGGAAGATTTGCCAAACCAGTTGCTACAGGCCTTGCAGCACAACGTGTCAACATCACTGGCGGCCATCAGTTGCAAACCATACCACTGAGAAAGACCAGCTGACTGACCCCGTTCACGTTTCACCATACTATCATGCAGTCGAAACTGATAAGTTTCCGTGAAGTGATGTGTATAAGAAGAGTAAGTCAAACAATAACTGTTGGTTCAATCTGTCCAACTACCTTGGAACTCAACCAAAACCATCCCTGCTTCAGAGCAATATGTCTTTAGATGTATTTGAGTCATTGTTAGCATAATCATTACCCATCACTGTTGAGCGTTTTGCGTTTGCGACTGAATTAATTTGAAATGTTAACATGTCGTAACTTGTATCTTCTGACTGCTCTGATGAAACGTATCGAGAGCACACAGTGTTTCGAATTGCTTGGACAATGTTGATAATTAAACAAACGAAATCTCGACTTTACTAAAAACCGGAGGGCCAGTTCAACCCGTGGTGGGTGTTAGTTGCCCATCCTGAATGAATTGACTCCGTACGTTGCTATTTAGGATTTATGTGCTAACCGTGCACAATAGATGACCGATTCATTAAAAAAAATACTGGCGTATTTGCCTGCTCCGAGAAGGGACGACAGACTGGAATTACAAGCCATTGAACCTCCTGCTTTAGTCGGCGGTTAAATGATGAGGGCGCTGTGGAGAATGGAAATATTGATAAGGGCAATAATATTCGTTTACTCAAAATGAGCTTAGTGTTTTAGAGTTACTTTGATCCTGTCAGTTCAAACATTGTGTTGGTGGTCAAGTAAACTGGCTGTAGAGACCCGAGCTGTGGAAAAACTTCTCGAAGTTAGCGAAAGCTAAGAGAGCTACCAGGAGAAAACTCTACCTCACAGATGGACTGCGCGGAGAGAACGCTTGACCTTACTTAGTCCTTTTTATCTGAATAATATCGGTCAACAATTTTAAAATGGTATTTACTTTTCTTCCAACTTATTCACTGGGTAGTTTTCCTGAGCACAATGGGAAAACCAAAAATACTGGTGATCAGAGTGGTCACTGAGTACTTACGATGTCCGCAGAAACGATGATGACGATTTTAGAAGCGGTAAAAGGGATACTTCATGCAAACGACTACCGAAGATGAAGCCGACCAAAACAAACTATGTCCTAGTCGAGATCTCGATTCTAGCCAATCAATTAACACAGCTATACAGAATGAAAAGAAACATCCCAAGGGGAGTGGGTGCCAAAAAGAAAAAAAACAAAGGCTGTGGATTATAAGGAGGGAGGGGCAGTTACCATGATGATTGATTGATCTAAGTGTGCATATCAAAAGGAGGTATGAATCTATGGTGATGGGCTGAAACCTGTGAGGATGAGTTCGGAACAGCAGCTTGGTTACCAACCGGGTACTGATGCGTATATCAGATCAAACTGGCAGGTAGTGCAACCAACAAATTGGCGTGTGGCCCAGCACTGATAAAAACTATATCCGAACAAACAAAAAAGGAAACAAAACACAATCCAACACCCTATGATGCTCGGTATGAGGGTGACAAAATCAAGTATCGCGAACAAAGTCACGGATAGATAGCAAAAGCAGAGCGGTGGCAGTGGCAAACTCAAATGATGAAATGGTCCAGGTGACAAACGACGGTCAAACGGATGGCCGGTGGAGATAGATATCTGGGCCCAAGCAGAAACAGATTTGTGTACAGAAGTCAGTTTTTCGTGCTGTTATGGATGAAATGCTCCGAAATTTGCCAGGTCACAGGGGGGAAACGTGGGACAACTAGGTGTTAAAGAGGGTGGGGAAAATGACGTCTTGAAAGGCGAACGGAAGTGAGTGCTTTTACGCGTGAAGTTCTGATTCATACGGCCTTTGCGAGGACGCTGGGGATTGAGAGAAGACTGAATAAAGTAGCCAAGAAATTGGGGAAACATCGATTGTGATGAAGAATAAGCGCGCACAAAACCCGCAGGCGACAACCAGCCTAGTCGGGCAGATGGTTGATCAGGGTGGTTCCGAAGATGCGAGGTGTCCAGCAGACACACCGACAAAGAAGAACGTCAAACACGGAAGACGGAAGTTTGGAAATAACGGATCAATTAATTAGGCCACCAAATAACTGGATGGGTTTGTGTGCGAGATTCGTCTGTGAATAGGGGACAGGATGAAAAGGGCCAAGTGGGTGGCATGTTGACTAGGTATGTGGCTTGTAACTCTTAACTTGTTGAGGTCGGCACTGAAACGAAAAAGGGCAATTAGTAGCCAACGGAATGGTGGGAACTTAGAAGAGGTTTGATTACCTTTGGTAAAAATAAACGGAACTCCATAAAACATTATTGGAGAATCACCTGGTTCCGAGGAAGCAACCCCTCCTCATATCAAATAACATGGAATAAACATGTTCTGTATACACCTACAACCGGCCTTTTCACTATCCAAAGTCCCAGACTAAGATATGCTGCCCTCCGTTTCGCACAGGGAGAAGGAAATCCTGCGTTGCGAATTCCGTGTGTGCTGAACGATAGCAGTAAAACGAGAGATACAGAATTGCCTCAAAAAAACTACCAATGGCGTGGAAGTTTTGTAAGAGTGGTGAAGGCAGTCCACGTTTGGGCACATCAATCTTTTAGGATAATAAATTTGAACTCGAGTGATCTCGTACGCGCCTTGAAATAGGCTGCCGGTCCCTGATTCGATAAACTGTACAGTCGTTATTTCAGCAACAGTGATGCAAACTATATTTTAGAAGGCGGTCGCCAAACAAAAAGTATTGCATTCACATTCCATGGGAGTTGAGACTCATGAGCTTGAATGCCCGTCTACACCTAACTCGGAAAGGGCAAGGTTATTCATGCCAACAGATGGTAGAAATAAGGGGATTTAGTTAACTAATCAGGAATAAATACAGACGGCACAGACCGCACCCAGATCTCTATTTTGAACTTCATCATCAGCTGTAAACTGCGAACAGGTGGTAAGGTGGTTATGGCTGCAACGGTTTGGTTCGCCAATGACTGGCGACTGACTGACTGACCTAAAGCTGTCACCCAGACAGGGTGCTCGGGCTGCAATGATTCTGCAGGCTACACTGACTGGATTTCACTTCCTTAACGTTCAACGATGGCAGGAAGACAAACGAGGAACAGCCCGACGAAGAACAGCAACTTGCTGTACTGCGAGGCGATCTGGAGGTAAAGAGTGTGAAGACAGTAACGTGTTCTCTTCAGGCGACGAACATGTCTATATTCATTGAAGCAACGATGCTGCTTTCCCCTGATGAAGGAAGGGTTAGAAAAGCTCAGCCCTCAAAAGCACACACTCTGATTGCCCAACGGTTGACTGTGACTGCCGGCGCATTACTCGGTACGGTCGAAATATTTTTAAAGCCAATAGGTTTAATACTGCTTAGAAGGCACCTGTTATGCGCACCCGAATTATGAGTCAGACAGTTACGCCATAGTCCCTGTTCACTCGGGCCAGGCTAGCCCTCTGTAACCAAATGGGTCAGAGTTTTGAGTCATGAGTTCCTCAAGAAAACCCTAAAAACCGCTGCTTCGTGCTTCACACTTATAAGTCAGAGGCTAGGAGCAGGATCCCCGAATAAAACCGTACACTCCGACTGTCTTACGGTCACACTTCTCAGTCAAAGGCACAAGGTGAGGTGTCCCAAGCAAGCCCGTTCTTCGGCCTGGTCAACCGAAAAGTATCAGTCGCCCTTTCAACTCTCTGTTCACTGACTCCTCCCGACGGGTTCCTCTGGTTCAATTAGCTGTCAATCACCTAACCACTGCCCAGCATCTAAGTTTCTGCCCAGTAAGCGAAATAAAAATAAACCATTATTAATGTAACAGATATGTTCCACATTGCTGCTTTTAACATCCGCACTCTGTGGCACATTGGGCAACAAGCAACTCTTATTCAGACCTTGATCTCTCTTTCGAAATACAAGACCCCAGTTTGGTCATGCACCTCAAGCCGCACTGGATGAACCCAAGTTTCTCTCACTTTACTCTTTGGGTGTCTGGTGATCCTGATTTAATAGCGCGTGGTACCCATGGCATAGGAGTTGTGCTTAGCCCCAGGGATGAGTGAGATTTAGTGGACTGGATAGGTTAGGTTGACTGATTCAAAATCAATACACCTCGACCTGCTAAACGGCATTCGTTTGTCGTGTCATCATACATTTTGACAGACGACAGCTCAGACACTGAGAAAGACAGCTTCTAGCTTGATTTGTCACAGCTGCTCCGGTCAGCAAGAATTACAAATATCGTGATTCTAGCACGTGGTATGAGTACTCAGTTTGGCCGACTAAGTCCTGAAGAGGTCCACCTTGGTGGCCGATTCGGGGTTGACGCTCACCTCACAGATAATGGGGAGCGACTTCCTCAAATATGTGCTGAACATTTGTTCCCAGCCAGCACAAACTTTCAGCACAAGCACTCAAACCGTATGGCTTGGACGCAATCAACTGCGAACCGGCTGTGGACTTAGCTGGACCATGTCGCAATCAGTTACCGGTGGAGAGCTTCGATAGAGCATTATCGTTCATTTTGAAGTACACCATTGGGCTCCGATCACGATAATGTGGGGGGCGGGCACGCGTGCCTATTCGCTCTCCTTCGGGAACACACCAGTTTATGCAAAAGCATTCAGCTCATCAACCACAGAGAGTCTCTGTAGCTCGTGTGCTGCGGGTGGGAGATCTTTGAACACTGTATGTGTTTGACCATTGGTGTCACCGAAGCACTGCGCGGATTTGGGGGGAACATCAGATCAGTAATGCTGAGGTACGTCACACGGTTTTCGGGAAGGTTTACTCACCCTCAATACATCACATGGCCTCATCCGCAGGTTACGCTGGTTAGGCTATGTAGTTCGTGTGCCAGAAGACCATTTTCCTCGTAGAGACTTCTGCGTCCAGTCTTGTGTCGGATGTTCTTTGTCCACTTCAGTGCTTCTATCGGATGAAGACAACCCAGAGGTCAGTCTATGACCTGGCAGCGAAGCATGAAAGCCTTTACCAGTCAACTCAGTCGCGTTGGTAACGCATGGCTCTCATTTCCTCATTTTCCTCATCCTGCGTGAACGAAGCTGTAGCAGCTGAAAGCATTGCACTTCCGTACACGTTTTTTAAGCTGAAAAAGTGACCTGAACCGAACTGGACTGAAGGTAGGGGTGGATAGCTTCACATATGAATTGGCACCAGATATAACTGACACAAATCCATGAGTGACGGTGGACTTTACATTTGGGAGATCCGATGCGTGCGACTGGGCCGTCTGTCAAGGTCACCAACTCCTACCGTGCCGTCTTTTCGCACGTAGGGAGAAGTCAATGACCAGCGTAGCTGAATTTGCTGGCAAAGGCTTTCGTAATTCACTGCCAATCGTTTGCCCTCCCAGGGCTCGATTTAACCCTCCGCGTGGTTGTGCGCAAGCGGCACTTCGAGGAAGTGGACCGACTGACGTGACAATGCCAATGTAACCTATGGAGTGTGACCAGTTCATCCATTGTGTGCAAGGTATTTCCGCCGAGAAGCACTCGACGCGCATTACTGGTCTGATGTTCCCAGACAAGGCCAACGCTCCGAAGACACTGGTCAAATACTGAAAGTATTTTTGACGTCGTTAGAGGACAGCGTCCAGGTTTCTGACCCATATGAAAATATGGAACGCACCACAACACTGTGAACTCGATCTCCGGCATAAATGATGCAAATTGGCAGAACGTGCTCTGTCATTCCCGACCCGGACAGAAATATAGTCGTTAGTTATATTACCGGGATTGATTCAGCTACTCAGGTAGACAAATTTGTTTACCACCTCAATCAGCTCATCCAGTCAGAAGGTTCGGCTTTGATTCTACGCAGTTTTGCAGTAGCACTATACAGTTTGCAGGTGCGAAGCGCACACCAAACCGTGAAGAGGAATTGCTGGTTATTTAATATTGTCTGCATTGCAACAGCATCAAGTCAAGAGGGTTTAGTTGAAGTACCCCCATCTGGAGCCTGACTCAAACGTCTGACAAGGTTTTCTTGAGAGTTCCTGTACGCGCTCGGCTGTAGGGGGTGGCCTAGACCGAGGGCGCAGGAAATAAGACATAGATGTCTCACTTCTGATGCTGCCGCGCACATCAGATGGGTTTGGAGTCGCATTGGGCTCATGGCAAGGTTTATCCGTTATTTGACCGTATTGGATCACTCTCCAGATGTCAACCGTTGAACGACTGAAATGTGCGATTTTCAAGGCCGACCCCTTCTAATACGTCTTCCCGCAGGGAACAACAGCATCGCTGCTCTCATAAATGTGGACGTGATAGTCGCCTGCAAGAAGCAACTTACCTCACTCACACTGGCATTGCAGAGGACAGTACGGCTTTACCCTCAGATCACAAAGTAATACGAGTACTTATACCACGGGGTCTCGCCACTCTTGCCGTGAGTGTTCCGCTATGACTTACCTGAGATGCTCGCACCTTGCGGAACGAAATTCTATTCAGTGTAGCCCGCGGTATCATTCCAGCACTAAACGGGCACCCTATCAAGGCGACAGCTTTAGGTTAGGTCATTTTGAACTTAGACTAAGTGAGTACCAAATTATTTAGAAACCTCATCGATATCGTGCAACAGTGCAGCTAAAAGTGACCGGTTACGCAGAATCCTTGGTCTCTAATCACGAAAAAGATTTGTGCACGAGGTGTCCACAAAAACAAAATCAGTGTAAAAAAGCCAGAGAGATACTGTCAGTTGAACCACTTCACTCACATGGAACAGAAGTCCTCGATTCCGATTTGGGTATATCTCGATCAGCGTTTGGAGCCCATGCGTATCTAGGAGAGCCAACAGACCGCCGGTCATCACTGTGTGAGGGAAAAAGAGAAGCTCGCAAGTATTCAGCAAAACACTGTAACGAATGAGCACAACAAACTCTGTACCAATAGAATTTGAAGACAGAAAGTAAAAAAAACCGCGTTAGGGTTGACAAGGTAAGAGTTTCCTTGCGAGTTCAGCAAGCTCTCGTCAAGAAGAGCGCACTAAAGAAGTGAGAGAGTTCATCGGCTTAGGTATATCATCCACCTAAAATGACGTCAACTAGTAAACCCAGATCATGGGAAAAGCGTAGTTCGGTTGTGGAATTACCCCTGAGGAGTAAAAAGGCTGTTTAGCGAGGCAGGAGTCGACTTTACTTGGTTCTGGAGATATGTTTCCTCCACATGGGGATGTAATGAGGTGTCTCAACGGGAAATGAGTACTATATTACACGATGGTTTCATGAGTAATTTGGTCTCGCGAGGGCTTGTGTAACTTGACGATGATAAACAGTAAAGTAACTGAATGCGGATACACGCCTATGTACGATTGTATGCATCTACCTCAACCAATTTGACCCAAGAGCACCTCATGGCGGTGGTAGGCAGAACGCGCTGAAAAGCCAACTGAACTAGCCAAACATCCGAAAAGCTGCGTGCAGGAAGGACAGTCGTTTCGATCAATAAGCTAAAAAAGGTCACCTTCGGAGAGAGGGATAATGCGACTGAATATGGCATATAGACCATCTGGATAAGGCGTGACTAAAAAATGCTATTTTGTTTCAACGATGATTACTACTTCTAAAGCCGAGCAGGCTAAGCATCTCGGCTACTTATCATAAAATCGTGTAGAATCTTGGATGATAGACAGGACAAGTACAAAACACCATGAAATCCCCCAAGCTCAATTAGGAAACCTAGGCCAAGCAACTGCGTACTTCTGTGGATATCTCAAAAAAATTGAAAAAGCCTGGGTAAGATACAAATGATATCAGACTAAGGAAGGAATTAACACAATCGAAGATTGCGGTTATAAACAGAAAACGTAAAACATATGATGGTCACGAACATGGACACTCACATTACAGAAAGAAACGGATGCGGCGTGGCGTGTGGGGGCACAACGAAGCAGAAAATACAAACACTCACATAAACGTGACCACATTAGATAAACAGCAGAACCCGGCAGCAAGCCCAGATAAACCACAAGGTAAGAATAGTCGTAGCGAGAGGGCACACTGAGAGCGGGAAAAATAACCACACAGTGAGATAACTGTACCGGTGTAGTGGAAAAAAGCAGAAAGAGGGAGAAACAAGTGTGCGTGCACATGGTGTAGACAGTGTATCGTTAAGAAACACATTTAGAGTCAGCGGAGGACAGGAGGAAGAGGTTTCGTCCTGTAAGTGAAGCCAGTCTATGCTGAAAAGCCGAGAAGACTAAAATCTAAATGTCCCCGGTTCGTTCCCGGGTCGCGGCACTCGTCAGTGCTTCTCGGCTTTTCCGCATAGATTGGCCTCACTCACAGGACGAAATCTCTACAAAAATTCCCGAATCTCCTCACACTACCAACAGGAGGAAGAATACGTCAGTCATCTGATGTGAAGAAAATGACAAGCACATTATTGCCCAGAAGGACATTTTGCAATCCGAAGTGGCCAGCAAACAATGGCAATCGACCACTGCACGCTGGAACCTATCCGAAAGCTCGAAATGGAGAGTATGACACAAAACCTTAGTGCTACAGAGTAAACAAAATTGTCTACTAAAGGATGCACCACAGCATATGCGGTACGGCAAACGGGATTCGTGGCTTTGATTGAGAATGAATGCAACAATGGGCTTGCTATATTGAGTGCCTTAGCTGAACTAGCTGAAGACAGCCAGCTATGGGGAGGTGGACCACTGATTCCGGGTGAGGCACACTGAAACTAGCAGGCCTGTAGTTCACAGCGTGTATCAAGTGCGGAGGTCAACGAAACACTCTGCAGGAGCGAAAATAATCGATGTGAGAGAACACCCCTCAGTGGGTCGACCAAGAAGGGTCCAAGTTTGGGAAACCAGAACTGGGTGGGATGGTTGATATTCAGCATCACAATGGAGAGAGAAGCCTTGCACCACAGCATAACCGTAACCCAAAGACCAAAAAGCGACAATGCGCCGGTGACAAATGCCAACAATAAAAAATAACACATATGCTACTTCAGTATGTATGTTTTACCACTAGGAGAAAAAACAGAAAGTAACCGATGCAGCCATTTTGGTACGTGAGGTAGATGTGTAAAACTAGAGGTAAAGTTGAGATAAGTCTGCGCAAGAACACATACCGAAACTCGGGGAACAATCAGGACCATCACCGCCGTGGCTGGAATAGGTCACATTACAAAATCAAACTCAACAATTGCATAAGTGTAGTGGGTGAGTGCGCATCCTTGGATAATCCACATGTAACTGGTAGACAGAGCGAAAAGACAAACTTCCTCGCCCATTCTAACCTAATACCTCCAATAAAGGTGAAAGTCCGCATTGACCACATATAAATGGATGCTTGACCGAACTCAGTTGAGCTGCCTGACCAAGTCCTCAACTGGTTTGCACAAACCAAATCCTATATAACCTAACCAATATCGCTATTGACAGTAATATTAGTGTCGGATATGAATACCATTCAGCCACCGTAAATGCTGTGAAGGAATTCCTGTCATAAAAAGAGGAACCACACAAGGGAAGTGACCCGTTGCTCGCCTACGAAAAGCATTCTGAGATGCGCACACGGACAGGAAGTAAGTTAGTAAAGCGAATATTCCTGGCGCCAACCGGCGGTAAGATCCTGCTACGCCTACAGCCACGAGCAGGGACGGCCTCAAAGACCCTACCCAAGAATGCCGATGGCATAAGTAAAGTACAGATACGTTTTAATCTCCTTACCTTACCATACCTTTTTGAACGGTCAAAAGTATTCAATCCGGTGTGATTTCAGGAAGGAAAATAGCTACCACATCAGTGGACGATAAGGTGGCAGGAAAAAATCACTACTGTTTGTACAGTCTTCCTATGAAGTACCTAGTGCATTAACAAACGCCCGTCGGTTATGGTCATGATGTAATGGGGGATCAATCTGTAGACGTCACATATCCTCCACGCATATGGAAAACTGTACCGCACAACGCAGTCCGCTTCGCAGTTTTGCACAAGCGACCCACAAAGGTTGATGATAAACCAAGTGAATGCAAATGGGGGAATTCAAATCTAAGCTTCGAGATTCAGGTATCACCTTTATCAGTCACATTATCATCAGAGCTAACGCAACTTTCCAATTACGTACACTACTCCACGGTTTCTAGTGTTCTAAGTGATTCGTAAGGGGTGCGTCCCAGTGTATGACATCATGCATGCGAAGCACACGCCAAAAACCTGCTCCGTTCACTCTATCTTGTCTGAAAATAACACCTATATAAGACACATCGACCGTGCTCTCACTAGCACTGTTGATTTCACCAGCACTGAGCGATGTAAATAGGCAAGTGATGTTGATCAAGTAGGCTAGAAAAGCAAGTCAAATAGGATACACACATAGATCAAGTTATTCTAAAACTAACTCGCATTTGGCACCAGTAGTATGGGGATGCCAAAAAAAGTGTGACTGCATCACAAACACATGGAAGATCTGAAGAACGTAACGGAAAATCAAATAAGCATTTCGATAGCCACGACTGTGCTGCCAGCCACGTTTCTCAACCGATTCGGTACTAACACATGATCGGTGAGTGACACTAAATTCAGAGGGATTGCAGAGAACACACAGAGCAGTCAGATTACCGTGGTTACACTGCTGAGAACGAATTCTCTCATGAAGTATCACGATCGTAGTAACAATCTTCAAAGATTGCAACCACCACCGCCGGGTTGCAGACGTTTGGTAACGAATGGCCAGTGAATTGGGTAATGGCCAAACATAACCGTGAAATGAGATCTTGCTGCCTATAATGCATGGCCAGGAATAACATCGGTACAGAATACTCAAGAAACCCTACGTGAATACATCACACCCATTGCTAAAACTATACCAGCTTGAAATAACCACCGGAAAGCCAAGTCTATTCTTTGGTTCTGAATTCAGATCAGGCTCTTTGCGTTCGAGATGACACAAATGTTCAGGCTCGAGGTTTTGATCTAATAGCTTTTATAATGCCTTCACAACTCGACAACTCGATTGCTTCTGTCTACACTTGAGCAGTCCAAGTGTTTCAGCCCTGGTGCTTCCTATGGATTACATGATAGTGAGGCCCTGGAAGATCGCCGAAACACCTCACTTAAGCTTGTGTCCCCAGAATAAATCCGCATTCCTTACTGATGCAGGTGTCCTTAGAGAAAATAATAGACTGTGTATGGCAACGTTTTGCCAATCGATAATTCAGGCTTAGAGACCAGGTGGTCATATACACTCCGGGGAAGGGAAAAGAGAGTGCAGGGTTTCAATTTAAAACGAAGAAAGGTCGGAATCCCCAATAAAAATCAATCAACGGTTATGGGATTTCCGTACCTAGCTGCCGTGCGATTTAACAGGAGCACGGAAGCTGGCATGGCATGGTGACCAGGTTCAGAGAGCAACAATAAAAAGACCCCTCCCCCAAGGAAGCAATAAACCAAAAGTAACCTGCTCAGAAAGGAAAACATCTAACAAATCACATGGCTCTTAAATCGACGAAGACATCACCCGCGGAGCCAGTCGACAACAGAGCACGTGACGTAAATTGCGTGATTGAAGAAGATTGGTGCTATGTCCTGCTTAGATGTGAGTTGGTCACTACTGCTCAGCTACCCCAGGCAAAATGGTATAGTTTTCAACTACTAACCAGAAGGTCGCGGGTTAGAATCATCCTAAAGATTTGTGAGACGCATACAGAAAGAATGCAAAAGCACCACGATTCTTGATTTGACAGGACGGGAGTTAAAAAATAACAATGAAGAAGGATGTGAAGCATCAGTACTCGCATCTTTTCGCTTATCTACAGTATGTACTTAACGAACAGAGCAAGTCAGTAAAAACGCGACGGCAGACATGGCAGAAATGTACTTTTATCTGTAAAGCTTATGGTTGTATGTGGACCGAGATACTGCCAAGACGCCAAAACATAGACGGAAGGTTGATTAGAGCCCTCAAACAAAGCCTGACATTAAGGCAGCGGTGTTTCGCCTGAGAGTGCCGAAGTAGTGCAAAATTAAGGAATATGTAGCATATGTTCCAAACCCAAACCAGAAGTGCCAGAAGACTGTTAGTCTAATCCTGTCCATTAATTAACCGGGAACACAAGGCCCTGCAAGTGTCGCACGGATGATCCCCAGTATAGCTTGATGGGTGAGGGAGGTGCACAAACCGACACAACGTTGTGACGGTCAGATGTCAGTAAATGAGTCCGAACATCGTGCCTGGAGTGATTTCATTTAATGACTAAAGTGGCGAGCCGATGTGACACGCAAGTGTAATCGAAATTCAGCTGCTTTCATGCACAGGCCGTCAGACGGAGAAACCAAACGAGGAGAAGGCAAGTTGTGGGATGTGTGGAATTTAAAGCTCAGAATGCAACTCCTTCTCTAGCTTGGGATGTTACAGGAGTAGGAACAAAGGGCAAAAAACTCCCAGTTTACTTCTGAGCAGGGATACTAGGAAATAACGGTGAGTCTCGAAAACCATGTAACGTGGTCTTCGCTATTTCGTGGGTTACTTTAGGACAACGTCTGTTTAAGAAGTCGACAGCCGTGGGCACCGATTACGGGATTGGATGAATAACATCGTGAGATGAACCCTCAATACAAGTCAATTAGATCACGAAAAGAAACACCGGAAAACAGCGAGAAGTAAACAAGAGTCTGTGCGACCCAGGAAAACTTACGCTGCGGCATAAGATCCTTCTGCTTTGGCCAAGTCGAGGAAATCACCATCAGAATCACGAGGAATTGAACTCCTATGAATGCAGATTGCGACAGAAATCAATATGCGTGCAAGAAGTAATTCAGAATGGAGCGTAGACAACAAAAGTACAGCAATGGGTGGCCATGTGTGTAAGAATAAAATGTTAGGAACCGACACACACACAATCATCACAAGCATCGAATGAGGGAAATTCTATGGAAATGTCGACTGAAAGCCTTGCGTAACCAAAACACTTGGATCAATCAAACCCTGGGGCTCAGTCGCGCCATCAACGTAGCACTCCAAAGTCAAACCGAGCAGAACTCTTCGTGTTATGCATCCTCAAAGAACGACGAGGATGCGTGTAAAACCAGGAGTGCGCACATCATCACATCCATCCAAATGTCAGCTTACAGATGAAGCAAAAACACCGAGCTCCAATGCGCTTTGAAAGCGACCATTGAAGAAATACGGTAATATTAGTTGGCGTCTTGACAGTTAGAAAATCAAGTTTTGAAGAAAAAAAAACTATTAGAATGAATGCGAAATTGCCTACACGTCAGTGATGCAGTAGTGCCTGGGTAAGCAATAAATATCAAACACTGGATTAAATAATCTGTTAATTTGGCGCACCGGCAGTGAGACGTTGAGGTCTGAGTCAGACCACAGTCAGCTGCGTGGAACATTCGAAAGTAAACTTGGTTTTAGGTTTTAGCTGGTTATTCCATTGTACCGACAGCTTGGTCACTCTTCGGCTGTTGATGTGTCCCAGCCGAATTTTTTTTGCGTAAATAAGAGCACTAGATTCTACAGAACAGGATGCGAAAAATTTGACGGTAGGTTAGGCCAGAAAAATTGTTACACCTCAACTTGCGTAGTAATATGCACTGAGGGTTGATCAGCTGGTTGTTGCCAAGCCTGGCAACTGGCTTGCCAATGTTTCGTCACCATCACTGAGAAGTGAAGACGTTCTCTCCAGTGGCGATGGGAGGCATACAAGTTAATAAGCAAACTTGGCGAACAGATCAGCAGCCATCTGATCAATTTCCAGCAAAATACATCAGGGCTGTCAAGATTGCAATGCACAAACTATTCGCCAAAAATGTACGTAGGCCGCCAACCACTCGCATGTGGGTATAGGGTCAACTCCTCCTGCGAATACGCTGCTTATGTGAACCTAGAACTTTACTGTGTTTCTCGTTTTACCTCGTATGACGGAAGTGTCGATAAGATATGCATCCGAATAGGTAACGCAGTTACGGCGTCGTTACAATCCCTTGGGAGACGTCAGAATGTCAATTGTCCCACAGCGAACCCGTTACTGGTCGAATACGGCCAAGTTGTGTATTGCGTAGAAAAGTATAAAGCTAGTATGCTACATGTCAGAAAGATCAGATTCCTGAAGATTATCCCAGAATACCCGAAATCTGCTGAGACCCTCAAACTTCACTAAACGCCGAACAGACGGCCTTGGGTCAAAGTCAGACAGTGCGAGACAGCCTTGGATCGAGGTCAGACAGTGCCCCCTGAATATATAGCGTGAGGCCGTTGTACCTTTCGTACTCACTCGCTTGTCCGCAATAAACCTGTGCTCTTTGTAGGCGAGTCTTTTTTTTCCGAAACTAGGCAGTGGAGCGGGCACAGCAATCAGATACAACAGACTGGCGACTCAGCAGATACAACAGACTGGCGACGCCCGAACCCACGAAACCATGACAATAACTGCTGAAGCGTTGAAGAAAATTCTGCTGCAACAACAAAATCAGTTTGAAGCGGCGCAACTGCGTTTGGTGGAAATCTTGACGCAGCAACTCAAAATTCGACCACCGAATTCCGCTGCAGATGCAAATTCAGTCGACTCGATCGCCAACAGCATCACGGAGTTCCATTATGACCCTGATGCTGGTCTAACCTTCGATTCGTGGTTCAGACGTTACGATGATATTTTCCAAGTCAAACTGAAGCACAAAGATGATGTATGGAAAGTGCGCTTATTGCTCAAAGAACACGCGAGATCTGAATTTTGACAAAACCGTGCAGCGGTTCTCAACAATTTTTGGTAAGCGTTCGTCTTTGTTTAATATTCGCTACCAACGTATGAAAGTGGAGAAAAAGGAATCTGAAGACTGTATCACTTATGCCGGTAGAGTCAATCTTGAATATGAACAATTCAAGCTATCTACCATGACGGAAGACCAGTTCAAGTGTCTTATTTTCATACGTGGCCTTCAGTCGCATTCAGAGAGTGATATCAGAGCCAGGCTATTGAACAAGATTGAACAATCTCCCGAGGTAACGCTGCAGTCCATTACTCACAAGTGCCAGCGCCTCTCGCTTTTAATATTGCCAAGACGACTTCGAGGCAACCTCCCTTGACGGCCAATTCGAACTGAGAAAAGCCCCTGTCGGCATGCTGGCAATGCGGCGAATGACATTTTGTGCGATTGTCTCTATAAAAAGCACAAATGTTCAGTGTGCAATCGACGTGGGCACAAGGAAAGACAGTGCCGGACGCGAAAAGCTAGCCGAAGACGCAGCCAAACCCGGAGGTGAGGAAGCAGACGAAAGCAGTCAAAACTACGATCTAAACCAACCGTTGCCATCGAACCAGAAGTCTGTGCTGTGGTCTTGGAGACCATGAACCAACTACCCGTGACTTTTGACACAGTCCGCGATGCCACCAAAAATGACAGCGTACTACAAATGGCAATGGAGTATCAACAATCCAGCTGGCCAACAACCTGTTCATCAGGAGAACTCCAGCAACTTTTCCAACGACGGAGTTCATTATCTATTGTCAGTGGCTGTCTTGTCTTTGGTGGCCGAATCATCGTTCACACCAAACTTCGCCGCCGGGTCCTAGCACAGTTCCACAATGGACGTCTAGGGATAAGCCACATGAAGGCCTTCACTCACAGCTATGTTTATTGGCCCCGTATGGATGAGCGCATGGAGCAGGTATGTCGGAGTCGTTTCCGATGTGCAGCTGCCCAGAAGTTACCCGACCGAAATTCGCCGCAGCCTTGGCCATAACCAGAAAAACCATCGTCGCGCATCCATGTGGATTTTGCCGGAACAATTAACGGACAAAGCTTCCTCATCGTTGTCGATGCATTCAGTAAGTGGCCTGAAGCCCTCACTATGTCTGGGACAACAACGATGGCAGCCGTCACTAAACTGCGGCATTTGTTTTCAATATTCGGTATCCCGGAGACGATTGTGTCCGATAATGGTACTCAGTTCACATCCCATCAGTTTGGTGAATTCGTTCGAAGGCACGGCATCACACACGTTACTTCCCCACCATTCCATCCCCAATCCAAAGGTAAAGCTGAATGGTTCGTAGACACTTTTAAACGCGCGTTGACAAAAGCAGAAAGGGAAGGGACCACGGTAGAAGTCCTGGATACGTTCCTGCTGAATTATAGAGCAACTCCTAATCCACAGTCTCCGGACGGTCGCTCTCCAGCAGAGGTTATGAAGAACAGACGGTTGCGACTTACCCATGACGCTATCTTGCCAACACTTACGTGTTTTCAATCACTGACAAGAGGGAAACCAACGTTCAGGCCTGTTAACTATGTGCTTGTGAGGGACTGTCGCCCTGAGCACCGAAACTGGTCTGTTGGAATCGTTCTCAAAAGAATCGGTAAGGTGATTTATAACGTCCGGGTATGATCATTGATATGGAAACGGCATGTCAATCAGCTACGGCCAACTGAGTGCCCGATCCCAAATGCGGAAGAACAGTTACTAGACCTTAACCTGCTGATCGAAACCTTTGATCCCCCAAGACCGGCACCCATAGCCACTGCTTAACGTGTACCGCCCAAGACAACCAAGGCGCCGTACTGGTCGCGCTAGAAAACTGGTGGAGCCTTTTCAACTTGATCCGCGCCGACAATTTTACGTTGAACGGCCAAAAGAGAGAGGTGTCAGGAAGGTGATTCCTGAACATTATCCCATGCTACCCGAAACCTACTTAAACCCTCAAACTCTACCAAAAACCGATCAGACAGCCTTGGATCAAGGTCAGATAGGTGCACGCTGAATATATAGCGCAAGGCCGTTGTACTTTTCGCACTAACTCGCTTGTTCGCAATAAAGCTGTTGTGTTCCTGATCGGCGAGTTTTCTTCCGGCACTAGGCACTGGAGTGGGGACAGCAGTCAGATATAACACTACACGAGCGGGTTGGAGGAACCCAGAGTGTTGTTAACACCATGGACACCTGGGTCAACAGGTCTAGGAAGAATAGTTGAAGTAGAAGAGATCTGATTGGTAGGGGCGGATATGAACAGAGCAGAAACACCGGTTTTATGAGACAAATATTATCATTTTAGCTTCAAACGTGTCAGTATTATACCTGAAACGATCCCAATATTTTGATAATCTGTTGAGTGTCTCCCTCACACTACTCGGCTCCGTTCCTTGCTGTTTTCACATCCAATTTCATGGCTTTAGGAACCACTTTTGGACTAATCACCTCACCGTAATCCAGCAGATCACTCAGACTAACTATCTTTGGTCTGCTTACTACGTAACGATGAAGCACAACAAAACTGATCACATGCACAGTGTGTAAACACAGTATGACTCCCTTCTGGTCACTATATGGATCAGTTTGGTGTTGTTCCTCCGTGATCTTCACTGCAGTCACATGAGCTGAGATCAGCTTCGTTTGTCAGCGCACCTTGGTACCGTGTACCACGATACGTTGATTCAAGCTGCACAATTTCATTCGCCTGGGAAAGGGGCAGCGATAGGAGGATAGCCATGCATTGGAGGCAACGGCTGAGAGTTAATCGATGTCAGGTCACTTTTACTTTCCGCAAGGAGGAATCGCGTCAGCTACTCACCAAAGACGACAGCCTTCTTGCACACGCGCCGCAGGCTGCGCCATTGATAAGTGTTTATCAATGCCCTATCCCGAAGTCCCCAGCCATGAAGGTAGCTATCAACCCATCTGACGCACCTCGGCAATGCCAGTCAGCTGTTCACACTAGACCCAGCATTAACTAAACCGGATGATAAGGCCACCGACATTCCAAGAATAGACGAAAGAAATGGTACGGCTAGGGAACTTGATAGGCGACGCTTCCTATCCATTCACTGGGGATCATTTTTGGCTACTGGTTTATATGAAGGTAGAGTGTCCGTGTGGATATTCAAATCACCATCTTGCTGGGTAAGTCGTCTGACTGCTTCATTGAGGGCTACTGCTATAGCCCTCGGCCAAAGATGCACTTTCAAATCACAACGCTTGGGGCACAAAAAGAGATCTAACAGAAGACCACCATGTCTCAAGTCCACCATCCTCAACAACAAAAGAGGTCGAATAAAACTCAAAGGAAAGTCCCGATCTATATACCGCGATTGCGGATTAGTCCGTCAACCAGCAGAAACACTCACGAAAGATGTCTCACATGCTAAGCATGTGGAGCCAACTGGATTAGATTGTCAGCTGTGCGAACGCACCCGTTTTAGGACAAAACCACGAAGACTGCCGGCAAGGAGTAGATGGATTACAAGGTGCACAAGCAGGATAAAAGAGAGTAGTCGAGTTCGTGCGGCGTCAGACAGTACAGACCCACAGAGCAGGTGCGGCCGCGCATGGAGTTTCCACCAAACGAAGGGTGAGTGCCACAACTACGCTCGATCTAAGTAATACCTGAATCATTCGGTCAGTATTGTGGTAGAACATTGATTGGAACCTCCCGCGACAGATGAATTAGAGGGTTAAAAAACTAGAACTCAATTAAGTACTCGATTATACGGTTGTAGACGCTGACAGAGGGCTATTTCCGTAGATCAGTGACGCATGGACACAGCCTTTAGATTATTATTTAAAAAAGGTTCGTCTGGACTGATCCCATCTGCTTTTAGTGTAGACAGAATTTTGCGCGGAGGGTTGCGTTCCTTGGCTGCTAACGCACTTCGGTATCTCAGTTGACTCAAAAACCACAGTCACACACCTAGGACTGACTACTTAAGTGTTAACGTGTACAACTTTGAAACACTCTAAGCACGCAATCGTGTGCAACACAGCTAACTTGACAGCATTTGAAAAGGTGAATGGCTGAAAGCTGGTCCATGTCACACTTAGCTGTTTCACTCAATGAAAGCTCCGCTTTAAAGCACCAAACAGAGAGAAGGGTGGGACCTGGCACATCAGTGCGCATGCATGGAGCAATTACTTTTTCACTGGAAAGACATCATGACTCAGGAAAGCGAGGAAGATATTTCGATGCAGAATCAAACCATGACATGCCGACACATGATCTTCAGCCTGAGAGAGATTTGAACCACTATCTATCGCCGGTAACTTTTCCATTTGTCAAGGTTACGTGGTCTTGCAACCGAACGCCTTGTCAACGATGGGCAAACGATGAATACAGAGTAAGCTGAGAGAGGGAACGCATACTGTCACTCGCACATTCTCGTGCCCCACAGAGAGCGCGAAATAATTGTGCTGTCATCCATTTTTGCTTGCGGTTTTATTTCGAATGTCTGGACCATTTTCGGGGAGTACGTGAAACAATAACAGCTGCGCTCTACCATGCAACAATACAGTCTTTGCACGTTAAGGTGAAGTTAGGTGCAAAAAACTGTGCGGTCACGTATAGAAAGCTCGTAGTTCTAGGTTAGTTAGGTCAAACGCATTACTTCCCATTTCACTGAGGCGTTATTTAAAATGATGGAACGGCATTTGCTAGAGTTTTGGTGTGTCCTTTTGTACTTCTCGCCAGATACATTAAAGGGTACCTAATGAGTTCCTCTTGCGTAAGGGGGACCAGCTACTAGGTGACAGCCTTGCGGTGCCATTAGGTTAAATCAAGGGTGTGTGCACCAGATTATATAGGCATACAAGATCCACTGTAACTGACGGCTTTTCATGTAACGACACCCTCTCCAATACGACTGTATACTTGGCACAAGAAGCGCAACTAACAGGAACTTCGTGCGACTCGTCAGTCCAAGGTCCTGCAGTAGGTTGCCAGTCTTCAAGTAGCTTGAAAAACGCGTCTTGAATTAAAGGGCCGGTTGATGAAGGCTCGTGA
>SJOL01006673.1:158972-212220 GCA_004794785.1 Opisthorchis felineus
ATTTATCAGAATTGATCTCTTATGCACAGCGAACAAGATGACGGTTGGTATCCTGGTCAATCGAGTAGTCGTCCCTGAAGAATAGATTTCAAATTGATTGAAATGCGATTGAAGTGGCCCTTGTAAGAAGACAAATAAAAGAGAAGTATCGTCCTATAAGGTGTTTGCGTATGTCATCGGACCTCCAGATTTAGCCAAGAGAGATGTTGTGAACGCCGGTTTTCAAGACAAATTCGTCAACCACATTAAAGCCGTTCACAATGTGATGAAAGCCCGGGGGCGGATTTCCGCAACTGTTTCAGTTGATTTCGAAATGGATACAGGAGTGAAGCACGGTTGTGTTCTTGCCTCGACCCCACTCAGCCTATAACTGTTAACCATCAGCGTAGAGGAGTCTCGCCAACACAAAGATGGCATACCAGTTCAATACTGGTTGGATGGTTATTTATTTAATTGGAATTTTTTTCGGGTAAAGCACCACTGCGCAAGTCCAATGTCAGTATACAAACTTTTATGGACGATCGAGTTTTGGACTTGTAGCAGCTGGCACCGGAAGCCCAACATGAAAAATCGAGTATTCGGCTAAGTGAAATAGTTACCTTATCAGTACACTGTTCATTGACCTAACGCGTAATGGTGGAATGAAAGCAGGAATTGCGAAGACTGGCAAGGCAGTTGGCCGTCCTTAAAAGCTCATCTGGAGGAATAATTGCTTGAGCTCAGATACAAACGCTGTGTTGTATCGGGCTGTTGTGCTGTCTTCGTGCAAAAACAAAGCCTGGGCACTATAAAGACAACCTGTTAGGATTCTTGACCGATTTCACTTGAGTAGATGCGATATATTTTTCGGATAGAAATGGGTAGTACAGCGAATCTCGAAAACAGAAGTTCGTCGCAAAGCAAAAGCTGTCGGAGTCGAATGCAGTCTGACAAAAAGCCAGCTCCGCTGGTAGGGCTACTTGAAACAAATGGTTGAAACTCGCTTTGAGACGCGACGCGCCTTAGTAGGACCCGTGTCGCGGGTCACCAGCATACACGCCGGCCCACCTGTTGCCATAGGCTGGAGCCAAAGTAAGTTCTAATTTCTAATGTCTTCCCGACCTAATTAGCCTAAAAACGACGACAGCATTAGTCACATGGCAAATTATGCACAAGCAACCTGATGGTGCGAAAATGCTTGACCCCCGGGAACATTTGTACGACAGTATACTGGGAGGTATTATGCTGAAACTGAATCGACGGAAGACGTTAGTATCCAGATAACAAACGAGTAAATGGTGCCGGTGTTCCTTGTTGTGCCACAACGTTCAGGACTATTGGTGATTTGAATGCAGCACCACAAGCGGCTCCGCGCAAACCGTCTGTGGTTGACTAACAGTAATTGTCTACTGGTCTGACCAGTTTGACTGGCAAATCCGATTCGGATACCAGCTATTAATATATATATATATATATAATATGTATATACCATACGCTTTTGACGGCCAAAGAACTTACCGCGATCCATTCACATGAACCCGATCTATTGATCCTTCATACATTGATTGGACCACTGGTAATGAATAAAACATGCAAAAAGGATGAGTGGGACGGTAAGATGTAGCAAGCAACTCAACTGAAACTACATTGTTCCCGAAAACCAGTGAGTAAACAGAACAACAATTCGGACACCCACAGCACATTTCGAACGCGTGCTGCTACACGGGTTGTTCATCCGCAGTGCAAGAGCGAAACCGCCAAATTTGGACGTTAGGCAAGTGAACGTGAGATTGGTGATAGAGTACCCATAAATCGTTTTGACATGACTCAAACAAATAATCAAACTGATTCTACAGCTATCTGATAATTTCGATTAGAAACACTGCCTCTAACGCTTGCAGCACCAGATAGCACGCAGACCCGATCAGGTGGTATGTTGTAAATGTGCGCTAATCGAGGGAGTTCAACGAAGCATCCTACCATGTTGCGGCAGAGAAGCATAAGTATTGAACACCGATGTTAAGCTGTCGATTGTGATGATGACTGTGAATGCCTATCACGCTGAATAAGCAATAAAGACCTTACAACTATTGTTTTAGGCATGATACTGATGTCACTGCAGCCTGAGGCAGAAACGAAATGCCACAAGATGGATGTCGAAAGGCGCTGAAATCATAAAAAAAATACTGATGTGGGCCAGTAAAACATAACCTGCAGAACATATTCCCTAGGGGGCACTTTGGGAGTCCAAAGGACTTTAAAGTTGGACATTTCTTCGGCCACTAACCCGTTTTTTTCCTGGACAGAGTCTGTTGATAGCTGATAGGCAATTTACTGGGAATCCATGCGATGTTGCTGTCAACTTGCTTTAGCCTCGAGGGTGGAGGGTCGAATTTAAGTGGAGTGTGAGAAGCGCAGCGCACATTAACTTAATCCTGGTATTAACGGATAGGTCAGAACATGGAGCAGTCCCGGGCACCTTACAAATGAGCAACGAATTGTGTACGACTATATTTCATCACCAAATACAGAGGCTTCCGGCTGACGAAGTAAAAAAAGGGGACAAAGACAGTGAAAACGGATGCTGACACATCATTATAGCACAGAGCAACCCTTAACTCTTAGCGATGTTAGTAAAATAAGCCCGCATTTCAACACTGTCTAAGACATGCCGTTCATCTCGGTCAGCTTGTGTTCACTTTACCACCGCAACGCAATAGGACTTGTAAAATCGATAGTCCGATCAATGAGCATGAAGAACAGCTGTGACAACGGAACAACGATCACACGTACACGCCTGCCAAACAAGCGACAGTGACTACTCGGTATTATATGGTGGACAGTTGATACGCACTGGGCAGAGGAAAAAACGAATGTCAATAAAACCATTTGTATTAACCGATTAACACTAGAACTCCTTGCATACGAACTTAACGGGTATTCATTTATGATATGTTGAGATTCAAGTTCCCGGTGGAAATTCCGGGATAATGATTCCTGACTTTACAAGTTGGAGTGTTTTCTATCTGGGTTACGAAATCGATGTTTGAAACGATCACCCAGCACCAGCGACAATACAAACGTGAATTCAGCAACTACTCCCAAACCTCAGAGAAATTACGAGCCGCATGTATCTGACCCCCGATATTCAGGGAATAGTAGGACGCCGCGGCCTTCCATAGACATATACACTATTCTTAAATTATCAAGCAATTTGGCTTCGTGCAAATCACAATCACCATTTCTGGTGACACGAACGCTCAGGTACGTAAGCTAGACGTTTGTTGGTCGTCTTGGATTAAACACGAGACGCACATACAACAGAAGGTACCAACCGCAACTGTGTGATGCCTACGGGTTGTTTGAAGTACGAATTTCCAGAATAGCGAAAATCGTTTGAGTACGTGGTACCCATGGGCCAGCATCAGCACCCTCCCAAAAAAGTTAGGCGACTAAAGAGAGCAACCACCGCACAGCTAATACTCGGTCTTCTTACATAGCATTAACGTAGTCATACAGGAAAAAAAAACAGATTAATTGGTGATACAAAAAAAAAACGGGATTTAACTGCGGTTCAACATAAGATTAGGCAAAGATAAGATCCTGAAGGACTGTTACGGCCTACATAATCCGTTTCAGACATCTCGATTGCCTTTCGTGTTGCGGGTATGTAAAACATCAGTCTAGCCACGGACGACACTGGAGTCAGCATGATCACTGAAAACCCGTCTCAGCTGCACAAATGCCAACAGGAATCAGAGTTCCCCACTGAAACCATCTGTGAGAAAAGGTAATCACCAAAAATAGCCTCTAGGTAGTAGCTACACTACTCAAACAACCAGGAGAATTGAACAATAAGAGTAAACACAATGAACAGCAACCATAAAAAACAAGGTCTAGTCTTTTTTTAGAAAAATAATGAAATGCCAGAAAGTAGGATAGAGTAAAGCCCCTCTAAAGAAGACAATATTTTCACAGCGACTGACTGATCAACCAGTCTAATTTTTGTTGTGGCCCTTCGAATATAAACTTCTACCTTTCTGGTAGCCACTGAGAGGACGTCATCAACCATAGTATCCTATCGAAGAGTTAGGAATAAACGTAAATGTTTTGTCAAGATACGTCTTGTCTAACGAACAAGCATCGGATTACGACCTTTCGGCATCCACCCTTTTGAGAAGGATGAGACCGTTTTCGACCGGTACAAACAGTAGTGGCTGTGGACGAGTTTGGCTACGTGAATCATTTACGTTGTCGCTCCCCATACGGACTTACTGGAGGAGGGGGTAGATTTAAGAATGTCTCCGTTTATTTCTTTTGGGCTCATGTAAACCGGAGAGCCCTGCGTTTGAGGATATCTGCCTACGGGACCATCTCCGGAGGGACTGGGTTCTGTCCAACCTTGAAAAGACCGGCCATCACTGTGGTCACCATTTGGTTGAATATCGGTCAATTGGGAGGCCGAAGCACGACTCCTGGGTTAAGAAGAGCGGACGAGTGAGCAACACATGGATAAGAGCAAAGTCAAGTGGACTGGTAGCATGATGACACACAAGTAGACAAACAGGAAAGACGTCCGTTAATTCTGAAACCACATGACAGCGTGGCATGACATGGTGAAACAGCTGGGTTCAAAACTAAACATTTTTCAGTTAGGTTTAAATATCTATCTACTTAAAATCGATCTATCCAGATAAACATCCGATTGCTCATCGATCCTCGTAATGGACTTGATAATTAGCTGAAGAGCCAGAATTGGGACGGAAGGTTTCGTGCGGCTGTTTTTCGGGGTCTGACGACGTCTTACATTCTAGTTTCATTTGCTCCTGTACAAATCGGCTTCCATGAAGCTCGCTTAACAAAAAGATTCGGCAATACGACTGGCACGGTGCGTGAAAGTTGCTCGAAGAAAACACTGTTCCGATCATATAGTGTCCATTATGACTATGGAAAAAGGTTCACTTGTCAACGCAGTCTACAGGACCAAGTGCAATCCTACCAAACAATTTGTAGAGTTTATGAATTACGATGGTACAGCGCGATGTTGAGCTACAATGTTGTGAAGCATCAAACTCACGAAGCAGAACCTTAAGACATATCGGTAGGCAACAATACACCTTGGAGAGTCGACACACGAGAACCATTAGACAACAGGGTGCAGCAATGCTTCCCATATCAAGTGAATTAGGTTTCAGTGATGTACAGAGTAGTGCGTAGATCCAATTGGTTGAAAAAGAGGGTTGACGGTTTGAAATGCACAGCAAACTGAAGCAACCAAAAAGCCACACGACACGAACAAAAACCCGAACTAGGTGGGAAACCAGCAGAATAGGCAGACGAAACATGCGACTTGTAAATGTGATGCGCCTTGCGTCAATGACCAACACGATGATAGCACTTGATTCACTAACACGGTATGCAAGCAATCTTGCAAAGATGCCTGAAGCCAATATCAAACGTCAGACAGTAGATCCGTGGCTTTTGCTACATCGTGCAAGTCGACTGCCGAATACAGGGACAGGAGCAAACAAAAGTCACACTGCAGCCAAGCACAATAAGTGAAAATGTATGGCATTACATCGGCTCTATTTTCTATCATTTTCTATTCCACCGCCTCATACTATCAAACGATTTCTAAGCAAATGAATGTGCTGCGCCAGGCCGCCTCATGTTTCAGTTGGTACGATAATCGAGATATTGCGATACATGTGTAGACGTAAGACACTACTCATAAGGTTGCTGAGAATTCTTAGAAACATCATAAACGAGTGATTCAGCTGGGTTCCAGGTGAATCTCTGGCAAAACCAAATTTGTTTGCAAATGAGTGTACTTCGTTACGTAAGGTAGGTTCAGAGAACAGGTTCCTCAACAAGCACAGCATTTAGTTCCCAGTCGGCTTCAAGTTATCACGGACTACGAGTACTTGTGCAGTCCGTTTCATGGGTGATAATTTTGATGCATCCAGCATGAGCTGGTGTAGCCTAGCACATCACATGTCCGGAGACCAAATTTCGGTAAACATAAGATGCACCGCTGATGAGCTCTGATAAACGCGAAACTCGAATACAGTGCATCCTCCTTTTGTGTACCAGAGTAGTCACGCAGCAGAGCCAGACTGTTTAAACGAGTGATGAGGAAACAAATTATCGGGGTGTATCGGATGATGAAATCACTCCAACTGCCTGCAAACCCGTTCGTCCGCACGCAGCAGTCCAATCACAGTACGAATAAGGAAGTTCCGGAAAACTAAGGAACTCAGAGAAGAGGAAAAACACCAAAATCGAAGGTCGACTGACCCTACACACGATCACTTTTCAAAACGAAAAAATGTCTCCCACATGCCCACGTGGGGCGCACCAGCATACAAGCGACGCGCCTTCCTTCTGTGCGCGAGATACCCGAATGAATAACGGAGTCGTTGGCGGACAAGGTGACGAGGCGGTGCACTTGATTCCGTAAAACATGCAAACTGCAGTCGTACACAAACACACAACGGTACAATCGATCGAAACCGTGAGCGTGCGTGTGTGGCCATGTGAAAATAAGTGAACCACATTGCATCACGAACTAGACTGTGATGGTGGTGAACCGCAGCAGGAGTGAACAACAATATCATTATAACAAACATTGAGACAAGTAAGTTTCAGTTGATCGGTGAGACAGAGGAACTTGTCAACTTCGACATAATCCTGATAGTTCGACAGTCAGGAATGTAGCTAATAAGCTTGGCCGACAATTTTTTCTCGAGAAGTGTTCACATGAGGAACAGCTCCAATACGGCCACGGAAGAGCTCAAGTAGACAACTAATAACAATAAACAACTACATGATTTAGAAACGCTGACCAAAACGAGACAAACAACCAATCTTGTGCACAACAAACAAGGGAGGGACGCCTAGGAATACCCGTAACTCAATCCGAATGACAAGCTCGACGACCAAGATTTCCTCTATTCTACCGAGAATCATTCATGAGATACTGAACTGCAATTCTGTCACGAAAGAAATCTGTTGTCTGTCTGAATCAGGAACCTGAAGTACGGTAGACAAGCAGCGTTCCAGCTAACAATGGAGATAAGTGTCACAGTGGGTGGACCAATACAGCAGGCGCCAAAGCAACAGGAAAATTCATCACTGTTGGAACCTTGGTGGAACCTCATCTGGCAGCGACAGTAGTTCAGCGTCAACTGCTATCTTCATCACGCGTAGCAAATCAAGGCAAAAAAGTTAGGTTGTTGAAAAGGAAACACAATGCTGCAGGACTCCGTAGGTTTTTTTTTGGAATCAGGACTCTATGCCAATGCAGTTTAATTTCGGGGATAAAGGGTTTAAGCGACCTCAGTCAAGTGGCTTGATTTCAGAATTATTGTAAGGACGGCAAGGTAGCCATTTATAAGAAGATCCTATGGCCGTACAATGAAGCAACACACGTTAGCAAGTGGTTCGATAGGGCTTGCCTGCTTAGAAAATGACCTCAGCAGGTGAGGTTCGTTGGAAACAATGTTTGTCTTCACACATTGGCAACGTGAAAATGAGTCGACTGAGATAAGGTAAATGAACACAACACGAACGATTTCCAATCGGTTTGAGAAAAAACATAGTTGGTCAAAAGACATGAAAGAAGCACACGGATGAAAAGCTGTCCAAATTCCCCTGACAAAGAAACAAACATGAGAAGGCTCTTCAACCGAATTAGGAAAGTGATTTACAAAAAAGCAAGTAAAAGAATGATACTCATTTGGAATTGCACTGGATTTACTTAGAGTGAAGGTTGCCGGAATTCGTTCAAGGATCGAACCAGATACGGCGAAGAGGACTCATTAGAGTTAATCAACTCATAATTTCGAGTTCGGACATGGTCCATTTGAGCCAGTTCGTTCGCATAATGGTGTTAAAATCAGAAGTTGGAAAACAGCACACAGGATCTTGGTCGAACGGAATAAGTATCATAAAGACCAAGGAGCACGCACGAGACCTACATGGACGATTCTACAGTACACACTATTTGAGGTAATCAGATTTAATGAGCCCACCACATTTACCGCGAAATATAACTGTTAGTTCTCCTCTATTCTTCGTACCGTATTGCTGTCGGTGCACAAAGGTGAGAAAACATTATTTTCCCAGGTACGACTCTACTACATTCCATGTGTTGAGGAATTGCTATAATTCGTACAGTTATTAAAAGAAAGTGTGAATCTAAGTTACATTTGCTTGAACTACATTATGCACCCGAGGGTATGGTTCTCCGGGTAGGACTTCGCTATAAAGTGAACTGGCAAACCTGACGAATTACCAATCACGGACCGTAGACGGAAGTGGTATCAGTGAGAAGAACAACGATCCTACAAATACCCACTGGTGGAATCGTACCATCTGCTCAGCACGTTGCGTAATAAATACGCAAAAGTGTTGGCTCTTACGCCAGCCCGACGGCAAGACGAATGTATTCTGTCACCTTATACGGTTAGTAAATTACAGTAAAATTCTCCAGAGCTTACTCTCCGCAACGAACAGTAATACACGGTTCCTAAAACCAACGCAATAAGAAATCAATAGAACCTAACAGTACCGCATTGCATTGCCGCTTTTCTAAAAAAATTATGGAAGTGAACACGTGCACACGCTACGTTGCCACCATCAGCAAGCGCGCATCAGCCTCGTTCCAACGAGCAATTAGACCACGTGTGATCAATAACTCTCAAATCCAGGGACAAGTAGATTTCGACAAATAGGTAGGGACACTGCAGGTTGTCTCCTTTTGTGACGTAAGGTTCGGAATATTAGTGGATCAGAAAATGAACACTGTGGGGGAGATTTGCAGCCCGAGCATTTCTCTGAAACGTATAGCGGCCACGAGAAGACAGTCAGTTGAACTTCGAGAATAATCTTTAGCAAACAAGCGATGCAACATACGACCAGGTATGTTCGTTCGTCGATCGTCTTCTCCCGGTTTCATATCAAACTTACTTATCCACGGGAAGCAGCAAACGCTACGCTGGGCAAGTCGCTTGGTTGACCCCATTAGACGTGGGCGTTCAATGGTCCAAACACCAGACAAGTCAGACGAGTCCGTACGGGAGGTCGGCTAACCACCCATGTGAGTCGAAGGTAAGGTGGTTGTAATGATAAGAGAATATCCAAAACTAACGGCAATATAAGAATTCTCGTTCACTGGGCAAATTGTGGGTCTGGCCTTTGGATAGGTCACTTAATTAGTAGTAACGAAGACTGTGTCGCAAAAAATGATGTTTCTCTTTCTCCATTGCATCGGTTTCTTCTCACGTCCGCCAATCCCGTCCAACTCAATCCTTATTTCCTTGACGAAAGGAAGAAATGAAGTGACAAACTTGCGTTGCACCTCCATGTGCACTACACGCTTTGGGTCACACCACTTGTTCTCTCTGAGTTGAACAGTTGGACCCTCCGCGCAAACAGAATACTTTGACGATTAGGTTGTACTTACGCGTGACAGAAGCCACAACGGTTCATAAAGGTCTGTCCAAAAGGATGAACATGATGTAACGTTTAATAAGACAGCTTTTCATTAGGCTTCCCCTCGTTTCTATTAAACTGCTGTTGCGCGTTATGTACATGGATTGGGAATTGAAAAGTTCCAGCAATTTACGTGGTACAAACTAGAGGGAAAATTCGAAGTCACCAAGTTAATGTGAACCATTAATTGCATCAGTGAACTGCGTGAAGCCCATCTCTCTTTACGGTTTTAGAGGTACTAGAGGCTTTCACGAGTACTGATGGTTGTGTATTCGCAATAGGACGGTAACGTTCGGGCTATTCCGAGTCAAGGAATTTTTAGAGGACTTTTCTACAAGACCAGGGCGCTGTGGCTTACATTTTTAGGTTTATTGGGTAACTGAAAAATCATGATATTCGAGAGCAAGCACGACTAAAATGAAGATTCGGCACTACAAGCCACGGCATCCCGATCGTGATCATCATCGGCAGAAATGCACCATTATTAAATATCGGTGTCTAACTGCCATAAAAGGAGTCATTTCCCTGAATGACTGACCGACGCGCCTATCTCTGGGTTTTACGGAAGAGTTATCTCTAAATGGGGTGCGAGGGGGGAATGAAAGAGGATAATGCAGAAAGATGGGAGGTGTCAGCAGTCACACGTTTTCACTTATCTCTCCTGACGTATGCAGTGAACAGGGAGATCCCGATGATGTCACCTAGAGACGGTCGATGTGGGATGAAGGTACTTTTGTTGGTGTAATTCATGACTGTGGGTGAACTCAGACACAGTCAGAGTGCCCAAACCTAGACAAGAAAACGTCCAGGGCCATCAACTAAAATCTTCGGCTCAAAAGCCTGATAGCAAGGCAGCGGTGGCTGACGTAACGCTACCACAGCAGTATAACCTTTAAGGGACAAGTTGCCACAGTTCCTCGAGCCCCCAACCTGGAGGACCCGGAGACTGTTTGTCAGATCTCTGTTCACTGACCAACCTGATGGGAGAGACATTGTATGCTGCATGAGCATCCTAGAACATAGCTCAATAGATCGTTGAGGTACAACGATAAGGTGCTATCTCTTCGCGCAGAAGTCACTCTGAAATGAAACTGGGGCCGTAAGCCGCGACTGAAAAGCGCTGTGGGAGAGGGGTGATTTACATGTAAATCGTCATTCTCTCGAGCGTAAACCAGTATACTATGCTACAGCTCGCCTCCGAGCCCAAATGAAGACCCGTAGCTGACCAATGGCTCCAGCCGTGAAAATAGGCCTAAACTGCGCATCCAGACACAAATACCCATAGGATTACGCCATACGGTAAGGGAATGCCTGCCAACTCCTGATTGAAAACAGTAGGTTGAAAAATAAACAGGTGATGGCAGTCAGCGCGAATGCGGGCATGTCGATGGATTGATGAAACTGACGCGCATTTATAGCAGAAGTTCCTAATGAAATGGAAGGCACTTGTTTTTGGAAATAATGACGCTTTCCGTTGCGAAAGCAAATAAGCGTATAAATGGGGTATTATTACTATTATATTATCATTAGTATATTATCATATCATATCATATTATATTACATATTATTATATTATGTTATATTATATTATATTATTATATTATTCTGGCTTGCACAAAAGCAGCACCGATAAAACAGTTCGCTTACCGCAACCCGGCAACAGCATCTTTAGCTCGTGTGGCTAGTCGACCACCACCGAGCATCGTCTGAAGAAGGGCAGATTTGAACTGTGGAGCACTTGGCTTGGTAGAGGGTATCGTGGAGTCATCCACGTTGTCGCACACCTGCTTACTTGGGCTGAGAGGGACAGAACCTGGTGTAGAGACAACGGAAGGAGATACGTCTGATTGCGGCGCAGGTGAACCGGCCGATGGAACTTCATGTGTGATGTGATCATCCGAAATGTCGATAACGTGGGAATCAGTATTCTCGACAGGTTGTACAGCCAAATCCTCAGGTGCAAATTCACCATTGGGGGATTCCACGGCTGCCTGGAAGGTAGAAAAGACAAAAATTAACAGAAATAGGTGTTCGAATAAGCACCAGTGGCTTGAAGTACCCTCAAAGAACCTGATTCGAGGAAATTCCGGAATAACGCGAAAGGGCCACCACAGAAAAGTCGCATTACCTTAAACAGTGCAGTGAATGCTATGTAATACTCACGTCTCCATAAGAAGCCTCTAGGAGGCAATCATTATTTGTTAACATTTGCATCTGAACACCAAACAACGAATCCGCCAATTCGGAAAATATTAGGAATTTTCACGAGTTTCATTAACATTCAGACGAAAAATTCATCGAACTAGAATGAGCTACCGGAAAATATCGATTGCAGGACGTGCCTTCATCGACTGTAAAACAGTGGAAACGATTCGAAACAGATAAAAAACTGCACAGCCTAGCATGTGACGGGAATGTTTGTTGGTGGAAACACAAACCTGAAAATAACACAACCGTTATTTAATCAACATTTTCGGCAATAAGTTTGATCCTCCGGAAGAATCGATGACGGTCAAATCAGTCACAAGTAATCAGATAGCCCGAATGACTTAACAATTGGGCAAAACACGTTACACCTATAGAAAGCGTCAGTTCTATCAATATCAGTGTCAACAGGATACCTAATAACTGCTGAGCTACAAACCGGATAATCGTGAAAGTATGCAAGTGGGGACAGGAGGGAATTTGCCAGGGATAACGCTCGAAACTTTGAAGCCCTCCATCTCACTCCAGCAGTCTCGAGGAGTGCGCAGGCCATAAACCAAGTATGCTACCTATAGCCATTAGTGGCATTTAACATGAACAAGAATAACCTTAACCTAGGCTACAATACTATATAGTAAACTGATTGATGGTCTACGCTGCCGAACTATAAAATAACCTAAAAACAAGTCATTAAATATTGGCAGTGACAGCGGTAGTCACAGTTGTGGGTGAAAAAGGGAAGATAGCGCTTCTGGCTATAACACTAGTGACCTGTACTTGACTGGTAGCGAGTAACATCACACACACAGATACACTTATTCTCTATCACGTTCATCATTTCGATATGCGGTAAAAACAAAAAAACTTTCATTCACATTATGACCGGAAGCTCCCAGCTGACAGAAAATTCCCTTTACTACCTACATGGAGCTCCTAATTCTAGGTCATGTCCATCTGATCACCTAGAAGAATGCATGGCCACTTGCATCATCGCCTATACCTAGCAGGTTCACTGTATCGGCGTGGATCAGAACAGTCGACACAGTATGGTTTCCTGCTCTGGGGGATCAACTGAACGACCAAACAGAAGCAGCCTATTCTGCGGGGAGGGGGGGGGAGGGGAGGGGGCATAGCGTGTAAACAGTTGCATTTGGGGGCTGATATCTACTGAAGGTATCCTCTCTAGGGGGAACAAGTACACTACCTATTGCTAGGTTGCTTCACAAGCTTAGAAACTGGCATATCCAATCACAAAAGCCGCAAGAAATCACAAGACAACTCATAGAGGTAAGGGGGTTAAGGTTTGGATGTTATCTTCACCTTGTTAAATGAAGAAAAAAAGTAATAAAAACATATAGGACAGTGTCTAAAATATAAAAAGGAGAAATGCCCTAACCAACTGTCACCTGCTGAGGCTTCCTGAATTGATCCAAGGTATCGGTGAGAGTAAACCGGACAGGGGCTTCTGTGGACTCTGACGAGGCAACTGCTATGGAATTGGGCTCCTTATCTGCGACAGGGATATCGTGGTCCGAACCACCTCCCTCTGTTGTCAAAACGAAGTCTGTCTGTGGAAACTGAAGAAGTTTCGAATCGGACACATCGCCCTGAGGTGTGTCGGTCTTCAGGGCATGCGACTCATGTCCGAACAAGAAGGGAGTTGAAGCCGAACTGGGTGGTGAAGAAGCGCTTGGTTTGGGTGTTTGCTTCACTCGTGCCATTATATCTTCCAATCGCTGCTTCCGTTTGATACGTTCCTCTTCAGCACGTTGCAACTTCATAAGTCTTTCGGCTTCAGCTGCACGAAGCTGAAAATAAGGGACCGAAGCCGGGACATACGGTACATCATAACAGTCGTCAACACAAGGTTGTCTTAAAGGCATCATAAAGAACAACACGAACAACTGAATTAACAAACTGAATTAACACTGAATTAACAAACTCGGAGTGTGAAGGGGCAATTACAGTCTAATGGAACACGCCCGTCACACATCCATTCTTATCACGCTGCGAGCAAGCAGCAACGGATGACAGCACGACGGTCACCGATCTAAGGAAACTATCCATAACTGTATCACGTAACCTGGAGTCATGGTGTTTGAAACAAAATACAATGCGCGTTACTAAAAATGCGCACAGTGTAGAGTGGTATTATACTTACCAGTAAAAACGATTAACAAACGTGAGCGCATTAAGCTACCAACTGCACAACCACTACCGAAGAATTATTATTGAGTGTAAAGTGGAAAAAACAAAATCACTCTGCGGCGCACACCTCTAGAGCGACCATTCCAAGTGTACATCGAAATCCAATCACAAAGGTTTTGTGAGGGTGAGGAGACAGTTCCTGATTTTTTATATGAGAGAGTAATCATTATTTTAACCAATCTATTTAAGATTGATTTTAGGCACACAGTGAGCAGACACCTGCCATGAGGAATCCAGTAGATCAACAGTCCACAACAACACAGAGATTACATGTCAAATAGTCCTTAACTCCCTCCTTTCACCAATGTTTACGCTTCCCTGCTACTTGAAAGCACTATACAAGTGTCATACTGCGTTGGTGACAATCAGCTATACAGCTTTCTGACCTCTTGTTTTTTTCCTATTTGCGCGAACTCTGTTGGGCTCTGCAGGCTAAACCAGATATCAAAAAGTAACCTGAAAAACAATCTGTCACAAGTTATTCCCAAGGTTACTGCTATACTCGCCACTCATACCCATCTGGACTTAGTCAAGACACAGACAGCAACAGATAAATCTGGAACACCAGATTCAATCCACTGTACCGCCAACCCAGAGCAAAATTTACGGCAGCTTGTCATATGCATCTAAGCCGGCCTCGGAACACACTTTAAGTAGCTGAGTGGACGTTATGCATTTTCCAGCGTTTTACGAAAACCACTAGTGGGAAGATAATAACTACGGGAGAACACACTGGCAGGTTGGCACACGTACCGAAGGTCAAAACTATGTCCCATCATCCTACAAAAACGGCTCGTGTGATGTTTCGGCTAAAACGTGTCGTGTGTTTAGTCCTGTTCGGTCCGTAAACTTGACACCGTGAGCTTACGTGAACGTACACATCTTTTTGCGTAACTATTGAAGGTGCTCAATTACCCGTTTTGACAATAACACAGGTGACCTCGGATGTCCTGAGAGTACTGGTAAACGGTTAATAACAGCACACGCTGGAAGACGTTTCAACGCTGCTTGTTACCCGTCCGCTCGGACAAGGTATCATTTAACATATCTGTTATGGAACTGCATGCAATAGGTAACAAGTGAAAAACAAACAAGATTATGCAGCAGTCAGTGTTTGCAGGGAGGAGACGCGTCCAAAAACATTCGGAAATCAGTAGCTCCTACACTAGGCGTTTTCTGTTGGATTTGCAATTTTCTACCGGAATCACCACTATTGATAGGATGGTCGTTAAAAGGGGTAATTCTGTACGTGAGGCAAAGCGTGTGAAGCAGTGGATTAACTACGTTTCCGCGTGTATACGCGGTTTGGAGCCTTGGGATCAGTTGCGATAGAGTCAGTGGTTAGTAAACCTGAAATCACCCGGCTCTAGCTAAGAAGTTAGATATACTCAATCTACCAGCTGTTGGTGTTCGGTTCAGTTCAGTTGGCGAGCAATATAGTATGCCAGAGGTACGTTGTAATAGTCGTAGTAATTGTTGTAGTCCGAGCGAATGAGAGGAAACACATGCAGTGATTGAGCCAGTTCACTTACGTTCTGCAGTTCCACTTTTTGTATAGCCACGCATAACAAGTCTGGTGAAAAAACACTATTGGCTGCGTGATTAAGCCATGCCTAGCGGTGGTTAGTATCGTTCCTGGGTCCTCAGCCATAGAGACGGTAGTTGCCAGTGCAAGTCGGCTCGGTGGTCACGAAGTTAGACAGCTGGCTGGGTAGTTAAGCGCCAAGTAAGCAAGCTAATCTATCATGTGCGTGTTGGAGAGGCCAGTGTCCGATGACTTCGCAGATGAAATTCATTAGGGAAGAAGTGCGTTATTGCCATTAGGAGATGGAGAAACAACAAAAATACTAGGCTTATGGAGGACATAATTTGAGCTACAAACTAGAAAGCCGACATGGGGAGGCCTAGTAGGGACACACGAAGAGAGGACTAAGTGTAGACCGAAAACCCATCCTTGCGGAGAGGAACTGAGACGTTGCAAGTGAGTGGAGCCAAAATTACGAAAATTCCAGGGTCAGTAAGGAGCAAGATGAGTGGGATAAAGATTGATGGACTGAGTTGACGTCACTGTTCAAACCACACATTCCGCAGAGCGAGAGGAGTGAACATTTACTTTGTGTGCATGACCTCTAATGAATAATTCGTTACTCTCTGGCAACGCAATCTTGGAGCTTGGAGTGGTGGACCACACAAAGGTCCTATAGGTTAAACGGTGTCACTTTCCTGGATGACAGCGTTAGATACTGTCTTAGAATAAACCGAACAAATTTAAGAACTTCCAAGAGGTAAATCTGATAAAATATCAATGACGCCTACCTTAGCCTTTTCAGCTTCATCCTTCAACCTTTGTGCCTCAGCTGCCTCTCGCTCAGCCTGTTCCATTCGTTCCCTTTCAGCTTGTTCGGCAGCGAGGCGAGCAGCCGCTTCTTGCAACTGCAACTGCTGTTGGGCTTCCAGGAAACGGCTGTTAAAAACACAGGAAACATACAAGCTACATAGTGAACGACAGAAGCACTCAATGGGAAAGCATGCATATCAGTTCAGGGAGAATACAAATAGCATCGGAAATGATAACAAATGAGACGACCTGAAATTGCAATGTATTCCATAAAGATGTGAAGCGTGGGACTGCTTACAAAAAGGGGAGAATATCCTCGTTGAAAAGAAGTATATCCATGAAACTAAGCGGTGTTTCCATGTCCGTCAGTTAACTGATTAACTGCTCGGCATTTTGTGGCACCTTCAGATAGTAGTCAACAAGGTGCATGTAATGGAGAACGGAGTTATTACTCGCAAACGGGAAGATTAATCTGCAAAAATTTCCAGTAAGAACACAAGCATCATCAGGGACAGCAACATCAGTGCGACAATGATGCTTCACTGCCTTAAAACCACAAAGCCTTAGAGTGAAAAGAAGAGTGAATGAGGGAGGGGACCTGATGATGGCCTATCACAGACATTCTGAAGTGCCTACACCACCAAGCGCCTAATCAGATAATGTGGAAGGAAACTAACAGCACGAACACCAATAAAATTGATCATCCGCCATTTCTAGCAATGTCTCTCCTCGTAATCTCTTTCACACCCTTCTGCAACGTCACACTTTGTCCACCTCGCGGTTTCTGCCATTCTGAAAGAGGCACAGGGAACAACTCTCGTCTCGGTTTCGGCATACGTAGCACATGGCTCAGCCACCGCTGTTGATAGTGCTGAATGTTTTCCACGACTGAAGTAACTACAGTACAACCAAATACCCGTTTTCTAATGACCTTGTTGCGAATTTGTTGACGCCATCCGACGCCAGGAACGCTTTCGAGATATCGATGGTCAAAAGGCTAAATAAGCCTTACAGCATCTGTCCGCAGAAGCCATGTCTCGCAACCATACAACACAGCCCTTGCTGTAGACTGGTACATGCGACCGCTAAGACCCAGTGGTATGCCATTTGTCGCCACGAATAACGCAAAGTAGCAAATGTTATTTAGGCCTTTGAGGCACACTTCCGTCAGAGCTAATCCAACTACCGATATGTGTAGACCCACAATCTCCAGTACTCCTTGAATTGCAAGAAGCATGTCAGTGTGGTCAGTTTACCCAACAGAACTTGTGCTTGGTCTTCGCCTTCAAACAAAAACAGCGGTTAAAAATTACGGTCTCAAGAATTCGGTCCAGTTGAACATTAATTCGATTTGCTGTTAGGACAGGAGCAGGTAAACCAACCCGAGAGCCCAACTGCATAGGATTCTTGATGGTAGGATGGTGATACGTACCCGGACAATAGCGTAAGCTGCATGAATACCCCCTCAGGAAACATTAGCCGGTGGCTCCCAACCGGTGATTCACCGGGCTAGGACTATCTAGCCCGTCGCACACTTGGCGTCCACAACAGGCCAATGTACCGGCATCCCAGTAATGCTCTAGATTGGTCTATGGGGTTGATAGGTGTTTGGAACTGGGAGTTACATAACGCTTGAATACATTAGTGCCGTATTGCGGGAGGTGGTGTACTAGGAGCACATCGCCAACTGAGAAAGAGTTGTGGACTGTCCAACATTCATTCAACGTGCTCTCCCTCTTTGGTCAGCACTTGGCTTCCCTAAGCAGTCAACTCACGTTATCGGGTGAACGTACTAAAAATACTAACACCAAAACAGCAAGGCAGAATGAAGACACGTCAATTACTCCCTGTACATGAGTTGATCAGATGCCGACTAACAGAGGGCCTATGAAGCGGGATAAATATCCTGTTAGCCCTAGTAACTACTGCGATATGACTACAATAGAAACAAAGATTTTGGGTGAACGACTCGGTCACAAAATTGGCACAAAATTATCTCTAGATAAGAAACCCCCCAGGATTGATCACTAAGCTCCTCACTATTTTGACGACAGTGTGAAAATGGGCTACCAGCTTCGATCCACTTCATCTCGACCAGTGTTTTGGAATAGTAACATTGGGGCTTGTTTCCGTAAACTAAAGTGTAAGATTTGGTCACAGGTTGACATTTGTGAGCGGAAACATCCAGGGTGGTTATTCCAGGCCTTAGGCTTATCAGGGTAACTGTAATAAGATAGACTCGGTCAACGCGCGATCATTCCTTGAGGTGTCTTACAAAAACCAGATTGTCATGAGAAATCATTCGATTCCCTACACAATCGGTCACCACGTACACATTATTGTAAGAAAGCAAACCTACAGGTAGACCTGTCTCCATTTTGGACGGTGAGGTGGTCCTTCAATTTGAGGTGTGCGGAGCAGCGCGACTCAGTATATCACAAAGGATGAAATTAAGAATCGCTTGTACAGCGAGGACACAAAATAAAGTTGCAGTACGGAAACCTAGACAGACCTACAAATGCTTCCTCCATGCCCGTTCAGGAAAGTGTCGTTTTTGGGACAATTTTACAGCAGGAGGTGGACTAGTTAGCAAACCAAATGGGATACACTGCGTTTGTCGTCGGCAGCGGCCGGCTTGCAAGATTCAAACTTCACTCTAATATCTACGGTGGGCTGTCAGGTGGGGAGGAAATGACGTATTCGCGGAAAGCATGAGCTTCTGGAGAGATATACTACAGCCGGTCAACAGGGATGTATTATCTCGTAACGGGCGAATCTCAGTACTTTTTGACAATTGTGGTCCTCAATGGGATATCGTTCTTAATAAGTAAGCCGTTTGATGACGAAGTCACCCGACACTGTAGAACTGCATGTAGACAGGGACAGGCACATCGGATCCTAGATAAGTGACTCAATCGAATACCTGCAGAGCGGATTTCATGCTACATATCCACATCTTTGTAAGGCGACAAGATCGTTTGGCACAAAGCGCCGGGACTGGTGGAGGACAATGACGACAAAGCTGACGAATTTAATAACGTGAGGTGGGATGAACTGGCACATTCAACACTTATGAAGCAATAAAATTCGGAGAAGGAATAGGGCTACTTGTATCACATGATGACATGGACCTTCCATTGAACACAATGAGAGCAGAACGCAGTTCACATATGAACCGTTACAGGGGTTTATGAAATCAGGTAGAAGTGGGTAAGGTGCAGTGAATAGTCTTGGGTTCGTCCTTCCAGAGTGTGTCACTTATTGAGAATTTCCACCGTATTTTGTATCAAAGCTGTGGTTTCGACGAACGGCGGGTATCCATTATCCGTCTTTTGGCGAAATACAAGCGAAGTGCAGTAAAATCCACAGTAAGTCACGGCTAGTGTCTCTAGGTACAATAAATTGAGTTCACTACTTAAAATGGAAGACAAAACCTGGTTGTGTTACAATCCAAAGCAAGCCTCCTGTTCCTTTGGTTTCCTTTGTACAAAAACAGAATCACGAAATGCTAGTTTTGTCGTCTGTGACGGTTGGTTTTCTCCCAGTACATGAAGTCTACAGTTGAAAGAACTTGGTTGGCAAGTTTCAGGCAGAGCCTATACTAGGAAGTAAAACCCAAAACATTGTCTGGTAAACAGATAAGGAGGGACATCTATACCAGGATCAAACTTCCAACAGCTTAAGGTGCAGTTATGCAAACATAATCGTGCGCTTCCTTATCTGAGGAACCAGTAGCTGCAAAATACCCTCAAAAAGCTATTTTGCGCTAGATAATCCCAAAAGACATGGTGGATAGGGCATACTGCCTGCAAAAGTACAATACACTTCAGCTTTGCATCCAATATACAGCGGTGAGTTTCCAGAAACTTATATCGCTTTTTCTTCGGGATTTCTGTACTGACTATAATCACTACGGGATCCATCGCCCGAAAGGCACACGCAGCAGCTGGCCCAACGAATTAGAAGCGGGCTATAAAACATGAATCGAACAATATTACACATTAGCAATACAACGGTGATAGCAATAATCGCTTTAAATGCACAAAATAAATCAGAATAAGACCCGCTGTTTCTTAAAGTAGCACTTAAACCTGCCAGGCCATAACATATGGAATTTTCATCGGACCAGACGAAATTTAATAATCCAATTAATGACTGGATCGTTCTGTATGATTGATTAATGATGTCAGATCGTGAAATAATTCCATCAACCGTGAGAAGAAGCGTTATTTAAACACCACTGTACTCACACTGTTACAACACGGAATGCTTTAGCAACCTTTCTTGTCACGAGTAGATCACGACACAGGGAACACAATTAAACCATGTGAAACATGTGCATATGTTGAAAAGGCACCCGCAGAAAACAAAATAACAATCGCGGCTTGTGCCCGAAGACCGCTGGAAAAGATTCTAGGGGAAATTTGCGGGCTCATTAATCTTCACAGATTTAACTAGGCAGTACCAACAGCGGTACTTTCGAGAACCTGACGATCCTCGCTATTAGAGGTTCAGCCTGTCCGAAAGTGGGGGGCATAAACTTTTAAAAATGGGTACCAAACTGATCAATGGGACCGAAACTAAGGACACAAGAAAGCCAAAAAAAAGTCGATTGAAATGAAGGTATTCAACGAACCAGTCTTCTGTGAGTGGAGCAGAACAGAAGGCAACAAAAACACAGAAGGAACCAATGAAGTTATGCCTAAGTTAACTCCCAAGCAATCGACCACGTTAGAGATAGTTGACGCATTTTAGGAATCATGTAAACTCCAGCAGCCGTGTAATAATGAGGTAACATAGTGGCTGCTTGGCATGTACACCTCTCAACAATCTTCATAGGCCTACTTAACAGGGATCCTGACTATCTTCCAGATAACTGCAGACCCATGCGAAGGCAGGTCTCACCAGTCGGCGTAAGAAGGCAGAACACCGAAAGGGTGATTTTATTGAAGTACAAAACAGAAAATCCGCCGAAGGAGGTATATCTGCTAAAGTATTAAAATTTAAATCATTCATCTGACTCGTACAGTTTAGGAAGCTTAAGTATTCCAAACAGTTGTACCACTGTTCTAAGGAAAACGGATAACTGTCAGGGAATTAGTCTTCTCTGAAATGCATGGAAATTATTCATACGCACTCCGCTTAACCGATTGAGTGCTAAACGTCTGGAAGAAAAATTTCTTGCAAAACCATGTGGGGTCTGAAATGGATGCAGCATGATTGACCATAACTTTGTAGCGCGTAAGTGGCGAGAAAAGTGCTAGGAGCGTAGGAGCCCTGTTCGATTCGCTGAACAAGGAAGCGTTGTGAATCTGCTTCCAAAAGTTTAGCTGTTAAGGAAAAACTGTTAACATTATCAAAACCTTTCACTCTGGTATGAAAGACAGAGGCTTGTAGTATCACCTCTGCAGAGTCCAAAATTGGCATGCGGAAGGAGCCAGATTGTGCGGAGGCGCTCAGTTTGCAGCGTTATTTTTTCAACCCAAAACTATTCATGGCCGAAACAGAACAGTGCGAGTTGAAGATTCGCGTGCTGCTCTTTTCGGATGATTGTGCTCTACTTGCACACTTAAAGGCGAAATTACAGCGATTAGCTACAGTGCTTGTAACTGTAGCATCTCAATTTGGTATACTTACAAATGTCCCTACAACACTGGTCTTTTACAACAAGCATCCCGCACTCAAATTAATGGAGGCAGCAAAACGGCAGCACACTGCCCACAAATTAAATGTTCGAATTGTCAAGACAAGCGCCGCAATCGGTCGCCTACATAAAAGCGTTCGGAGCAAGCAAAGTTTGCGCACAGACAACAAGGTTTCATTGCGCCGGATGGTTGGACCTTTTTCACTAGGTAACGGTAAGGACATACTTCGCTTACAATGCCCGCGCAGAATCCATTGGATAGATCAAATCTCGAAGACTGAAGTCTTAAAACGAGCCAAGATCGACGGAAGTGTGTCTTGATGGACAAAAAGTTACGTTTGATGGGACAAGTAAGGCAAACGACTAAAAACCGCATCGCGAACCAATTCATCTATAGTCAGTTGAGTAATGGAGCTTTAATTCGAAGGTCGCCGGAATTCCTGCATTGCAACAGCCTTCAGGTAACCTGGTAAACTGTCGTTCAGCTGTAGCACCCTTCCAGTGCCTAGCTGCCATGCCACCCAAAGGAAGCACGAGGGCTGAGATACTGCCAGTTTGCCCAAGCCTACACAGGGGAAGTCGATAGGCAGAGGTTGGAACCACGGACCTTCCGGTCAGTAAATTAGCGATCTAACCACTTGAGTCATCTCGCCCCCTGGAAAACTGTAATATTGGTTTCAAATCTGACGGTTGATAGAACAGCCAGGCCAACTGCTAGCTGCCCAAGTTTGATGAGTCTCAGGCACCTCAGTACTGAAACGCAAGTGCGTCATTCACAGCAGTTGCACTGCGGTGAGTCTAGCTGCAACAATATGGACTTGCTCGGCACATACATACCTGAGTACGAGCGGACTCCTGGGTCAATATAATTCAATGCGGAAGCCAGTGAGTTGCCTAAGGTGTGTTCCCATCGCTTACCAACACCAACAGGACCCTTCTGTTATCCTACAAGACGACAGTATCAGTAATCAGCGGACTGTCGGTCTGCCACCTGGCCATCCAGTTCAAATTTAAATGGCACAGAATAAGCCCTGTTAGGGCAGCTTATCTGGGGAAAGTGCGGGATTCCGCCGGAACCTGAAACAACTGGCAGATGACAACGGCCGTTTGGCATGAAAGAAATGACTTCGGCGATTGCTACATCATCGTTTTTATGCTAGGTTATGACTCTCAACAGGCTCCAGAATGTTTGCCCGCCGATCTTATTGCTCGAGGTTTACAGCGACAGCAGGGGCTTCCACGGAGCATAACATTCGGCTTGCGCGTGGTTCATCCGCTATTAAAGTACAGATCCAATTCAAGTGCCAGCCTGTGAGGACAGCTTTAGCGCAACATTGGCGCCCACCAACGCGCATTCCCATTGCCCGTCAGGATCGTTTAACATACAAAACAGCGAAGCTCCAACTACTGCAGAAGGTGCAGGTGGGTTTAACCTCATGTCCAGTGGCGGCTCAACCAAGTAGGATAAACAATCTATTGAAACACAAATCCTAAAGTTGGAGATAACAGAGCCCCTCTCTAGAAAAGGCGTTGTAAAGTGAAAGCATCAATCAATTCATCAAAGCGTGTACACAAAGAGCATATGACCACCAAATCCCAAAAAAGCTGTTAACTATGGGCCGTTGGAATATTCTCAGTCCATCGAGTGATGTACCAAGGAAACTAGTGAAGTAAGCAGAAAATCCACTGAGCCAAGATGCCACTTAACAGCTTTCCAAACAATTGGGAAAAAATGAGTCATACTTGAGATGAAAACTGCTCTACTCATCTTAATGCCGACTGTTAGCTGTTGAGGGGAATATGGAATCCCCTAGAAGCACGGAGAGCGCCTCAGTACTCTATAATATCGCGGTTCTGTTCGCACGCTGGAGAGTTGTCTGTGACATCAACGCATACAATGGTCATTAAGAAGTGAAGAGAAGCGCTCTCAACAATACTCATGTGAGGAAAGCTTGAAGAAAATGTGTTAGTAGGTTGACGACAGGTGCGTTGCATGTGTAACGATTGATCTCACATCACGATGAACCGAGTTCACAGTCAAGGGTTGAAAAGACTCCGTTGGAATCCACAAGAGATGAATAATTTATGTCCCTGCGGTGGCAGATGCACATACAGAAAGTGTATCGTCCATTGCGGCAGGCAGGTCGACAAAACAAAGATGAATGGCAAGCTGTCACCCAAGACCATGGTAGACAATATGGTGATTGGATGGCATGCGAAGGACAAGTTGACTTTTGTGTAGGCTTTTATTAACATAGACCATACACAATGAGGACACTGACGCGTTGCTCCGTGGATAAAAGCCAAAAATGAGCACAACGTGCATATAGGACTGAATAAAACAGACCAATCACATGTTAACTAACGTTAAAGTCCCACGAAAAATGGAACTGTCCCTGAACGCTGAAAAATTGGGTTTTTTACAAAAATGATAGTGGAGTTTCTCTCTGCTTGGTTCCGAAAACGCTTCCTAATTAACGTTTGCTCACATACTGCAAATGGAGCTTTCAAAAGTGTGCCGTGGTTTCAGTCGATTTTTCCAGGTATCCTACTTTGGCTGCTGGATTCTTAGACTGATCACATTTACAAAGTTTCTGTATGCTGTAAACCTGAACACACCTGAACAAACGTCAGGTGATACCGGGGGCATCATTGGTAGTAGACCTGTGTAAGATTCCACGTAAAGCCGGCTTATTTCCCCATAGAAGCCCCCCACTGACTCTAATGCACACAGGGTGGGCTAAGATTTGACTGTTACATCAAACGATGCCGACAAGTGTTTGTACAAAGTAGGCTGGACAACAGACGGTTTGCGCTGAGTAGCATATGGAGCTAACTGTACGCGTTCTAGTCGGTGTAAGTATAGGGGAATAGAGCTGGAGGATGAACAGTCCAAGATGGTTGCCGAATTACGGTTCAATCGTGAAGTACCGCAAATTGGTGCCAAGAATTATAGGCTTAACACGGTCCAGACAGGCGGAAACGCAATAAGCAAAAGATGCTAGGCCCCCTCGTGCACCACAATAACACTAGTATGCTGCACATCCAGCGCTCTAAGCTGAACACCTCGGACTTTTCCACCCGGGAGTGATTAAAATAACGAATTGACGAGACAATACTACGACACGTCGAATGATCTGAGTAAAGCGTACGGTTAACAGCTCCATCGTGGTTACTCAACTCGCGAGAGGCTTAATAACTCCAAGGGGTTTCATTTTCGAAAACCGCTCCCAACGGTTCAACAGCATGAAATAGCGCGAGTGTTTTTTTAAGTTAAACAAATAAGTGGTCCACATGGATTAGATTAACTTGTGAAACCCAATGGTGATGCGAAAGTTTACACAATAAGAGTGGCAATCACCGACCCTTCCTTAGGTGGTAGATCTGAATGAACGTTTCAGAATGTAAATAAACAGGCTCGTTCTGCAGGGTGCATGCAAATGTTATGAAAATGAAAAACCAATTTGTGAGAAGGGACCTCGTTATCCCATTTGCAATTCTCATCGAGCAGGTTCAAACGATTATTCAACATTGTGATTCAACGTCAGAACGATCTGCGTCAGTTTTTGTCGCTAGGAAGGCCAGATCATGATTCGACGGTTCCTGCAGGCTTCCATCATCTGAATGTTTACTTACTGTTTTCTTAACGTGGGAATCGATTGGTGAGAATTCAGATAGTTTATTTCGAAATAACCAAAACGTCAGTCCTTGAGCTAAGCCCACAAATTTCAGCGGAGTGAAGTATACAGGAAAGGAAGCGAATAGGGATCGAATAAGCCACAAGGAGCGTAACAATTCACAGCAAACTTCACCCCATGCACTAGGAGGAGGATGAGTGAGCCTTACACCAGTAAAACGCTTCAGTGGATGAAAATTAGATTTAATTATTTGCGCAAATGTCGTGTTTAGCAAACACATGGGCGACTCACAACACGGGGAACTTGCGCTAGATATTTATGACGTCACTACCCAGACGCCATTATCCTAGAAGGCTGCCTTCGACTGGATATAGCTAGAGAGGCTGCTCTCATTACGGGGTGAAGTTTTCTAATAGCACTAACTCTTGAGGCAAACGGTTGCTTTATGAAAGTGCAGGCAAACTAGGTTGAAAAGTCTAGAAGCATCGTGCAGGTGTTCTAACCTTGTTGAAAGTTATCAGCGATTCTCATGAATCTCAGAGGAAATTCGAACCAGCGACTTCTTGGTCAGTAGCTGAGCCCTACCTAGAAAAACCACTTGCGATTCACACAAACTGAAAGCTACGGACATACCGCTGTTCTTCCTCTTTGCGCTCCTTAGCCAAACGGCGTTGTTCGGAGAACTTCGCCCGATAGATAGCAGCTTCGCTTTCTTTCAAAAGGCCGCCTTCACCAGACCCTTGGATTTCGGCTTTCAAGGGTTGAGAGTAGAGTTGAGTTTCAGTAACAGGGGAATCTGGTTTGGTCGAGTTCGTAACTTCTGTCGATTCATCGGTAACAGTCAGATGGTCGAGACCGACATCCGTCCGCTCAGTTGACGGTTCTGAAACTTCTGCCACTTCTGGTTGATCGATGGTGGTATCCTTGGGGGCAGTGGGAGCAACATCTGCGCTGAGGTCCGGTAAGAATTCCGTAGGCTTTGGCTATCGGAAGAAGCAGGATCAAAACAGACCGATTAAGTTTAAGGTCCGCTGGAGTATAAAGTCTTTTCACAATAATCTGATAACAACAATGCAGTCCAGGTTCGGGATCTGGCACAGTGAGTGAGTAATCAAACAGGACATAGCAGTCCGGCATTGACACGGACCAATACTAACGAGAATTTATCTCCTTATTGCCTCATTCTTGATGCTCTATACAGGAAAGCGCCGTCACCAGTCCAAAGGATGGTTTAGCCTGTGACACGACAATTCGCACAGCAAATGAGACTGCGCAAATGAGACTTCAATCAACAGGTGTGAAAATGCTAATGCTAATGTTAAATGTTTTTGAGCCGTACCTCGTCCGCAGGAGCTGGTGTTGGTTTAGGTGACACAGAACGTTTACGGGCAGGTTTTTTGTTGATGACCGAGGCTTTGCATTCGGTGCGATCTTGGTAGACTGAAACCGACATGGCCTTGGATATAGTTCTTGTGCTTGGGGGACGTTTGACGTTGAGAGCGTCTAAAAAAAGACAAAGGAGATATACTGGTTTACAGCAGAACAAGATCGGAGCGTTTAGGTGGGAAGAGGGGAAGGAGATGATCGACCGACCCAAGCCGGAAAAAACATACCAAAGGTAAACGAGTTGCACTTAGATCAGGGAGAATGCCTCTCAGAGGGAACGAATGCAGCAATGTGGGCCTTAAGTTGAACTGACCATGACACCATTTGTGAAAATGGGGGGATAAATTCAGTGATGAGGAACACCGGCAGATGTGAGTACCACATAAAACAATTGAAACCAGGTTGAAACCAAGTGATCAAACCTGAATGAGGACACTTCAGAAAAGCAGTAGAAGTGTTTTGAAACTAGGAGCACCATAAAGACCTGTGTCAATGAACCTAAATGGAAGAGGATCGGAAACAAACTCACTCATCGATCGATGCCAAACGGGGTAAGCTAAGAGAAAATGAGCATAAAAAGTTCAGTCTGAAAAGCTGAGATATTCCGTCAGTGGGATCAAACTGTGTGCTGATTATGCGTAACCTAAATCGTAACAACCCATATGTGAAGGCATGTTGTTTTAGTATCAAGGACGTTGAAGGTCAGGGTTTGAATTGTGAGCGTTATGAAGCTTCGTAAACCCCTCCTGCTACAACAAGGGTTAGCGACAACTCCAGCACTGTCGTGAAGCTATCGGAAAACTCACCTGCGCACCGCGTGATTGGTGTGCTAGACCACTTCATGGTGCGCAGTGGCACAAGCGTCGGATCTGCTGTTACTGAGGCTGAACTCGGATTTTCGCAGAGTTCAGTACGTGAATTGTGAAACTAAGGTGGCTTTGCAAGGATGGAAACGCCTTCGGATGCGGGGACACCTACGACTATATGCCATGCAAGAATATACTAGTGCCATCTGCGAGCACGCCAATTTTCTCACGTAAGGAGTTTTCGGACAACCTCAAGCTGGTTGACCCTGAGATACCGTGTTTACACTCAGTGATGATTGGGGGCCTCATTAACAAACAGTAAAGCTGCTTCGTTGGTGAACAGTGAGGGTCCGTCTTTTGCGGATGAATCAGACGACACATTGATTAATTCAGTCACACTCTGAATATCAGTGCGACGCATCAAGAATCGTCACCGAGGAGTCATCCTCAATATTCCTTCACGATGCAACAAGTGGCGCAAGCTGGAAGAAAAATTTTCTGGCCTTTAAGATTATGGCATTGACGGTCAGGGCTAAGGCAACATCCTAGGTATGTATAGTGTTCCACAGCTTTCAGTAGGTGTCCTTGATTCCGTAAAGCTGTATATGCAGCATGACGTTATGAATGCCGCGTGACTGGAGGGCTATGATTCGCTTTTTTTGTCAAAAAAATGAGAGTAATGTTGTCTGCATTTCCGCTCGAAGAGATCCGAACTTTGGAGACCCCCTGAGGTCGCCTCATTACCCAATCAATGACGAAAATTAAAAAATGGAGAGGGAGAGTGGGAATCCCTGTCAGTCCGCTTGTAGTTAAAGTTTTGGAGAGCTCCCCATACAGTTTCACGCGTCCGCAAGTATGTGAATACAAAGAGTGCACGATAGTAACGAACTTCTGAGGCATACCCGGTTGCACAATCGTGTTGAGAAGAACTAACCGTTCGACAGAATCGAACGCAAACTTGAAATCAAGATAGATTAAGATTATAGGGAGCCTATAGGCAAGCTGCTGCTTTAAAACTTGACGGAGTGTAAATATATGGTCCACACAACCCTTTAGCGGCCGTAATCCTGCTTGCTGTTCTTGAGTCACGTCTTCACGTGCCGCCGTGAAACGACGTTAAGAGCCGAGAGTTACAACAGGGTTCAGGCTAATTATTCGATGATCGGAAAACACTGCGAACAGTTGTTTCGAGAATTGGCACTACAACCAATTCACCCCCGTTCGATGGGACGGCCTATCTTGTCCTGATAGAGGCAAATGATCACTAGCTGAGGATTTCACCTCCACTCTTAGACAAAGCGGGCAGGAGTTCGTCGGGACTAACAGAGGTGACATATGAGGCAGACAAGGCATTCGCGTATTTTCGAAGTTGTTGGAGGTTTCAAGTTCACCATCCAGGGCCGGGGGGTCGGGAATCCGATTGAGCACGTGGCCAGGTCAATTGTTGTCGAAAGTGTTCAGCCCAATGATTTAGGCGGTCTTTTTAGGAGATCAGCGAGCCACCATTAGCACCAGAGGCGTTTTTGGACCTGTCACACTTACCAATTGGAATGGAATCCGCACATTCCCATAGGTTCGCGGTTGTAGATTTTCGAGTGATTCGAAGAGAACACATAGTCGAGGAGCAATTCACTCTGTTCCTTCAAATAAACTAGTGAATATCCTCTGCAGTCCAGGATCATGTAAGCAGTCTAAGATGTAAGTTTAATGAAATGCATCGCCAAGTGTACAGCCTACTAGACGTGACAGTCCTAACCAAAACGGTTCTCTGACGAAGTATCTGATTGGTATTATCACCTCTTCATCATCAGCATCGACAGCACAACATCAGTGTTCAAAACTGATGCCTTGCTGCCACACCCCACTTACTGCTACCTCCGTTGCGACTGCAACAAACAAAGCACCAGTGGCGGGGTAGCACGGGTAGCACCTCACGCTGTGCATTCTTGATGAAGGTCGGTCGAATGATAGCACGATGGGGTCTTATAGTTACGGATGTTCCTACTTCCAATGGCCTGGTATTCCAAAGTCCAGCGGTCTCTGATTACTTTAAACTAGAAGGCTGAAACTCCATACATTCAGGAATGTCCTACTCTCTCCAATTTAAGTGCACTATGTATCAAATGAAACGAACACAATACCGAACCCTCCGTTCAAGGCTTCGACTATAGCCTCCCGGAGGCGGTTTTAGAATCGAACCTTGTTCAGCATTCGAAGAGGCACCAAACCAACCAGGCGCAGAATACCCTATGTCTGATTCTGACCTCTACAGTGTATGATAACAACATTTAGCTTCTCTTATGGCACAACGGTCATTTGGTCATTCAATTCCAACAGATGAGGAGTTCAACTGCGTTCTGTCCTGTCTCCAGATGACGGAGTAGCGTACTGAAGACCACAGTAGGCCAGCCACAGTGCATTCCGTGTATTGTGAGTTCCCCAAAGGGCCGAGTAATTGAAAAATGTGACCTTTATTCACAGGTCCGCCATACCGCCTACCAGAAAAGCAAATCACCCTCATCTGCTTCAAGAAGTATTCTCAGGCACCCCCGTGGATTGACAAAGAGCTCAGCCGATTGATGAATATATGCCAATTACGGGATAGGCTCAAGAGGACGCATTTGGACCGCGCGGGCTCTGTGGAGTAGCCAGGATAGTGTCGTAGTTCTCGTATGCGACTCGAACAAAACGATGGCTTAAGCTGCATGCGGAAGTGCGTTATCATCTCGGAAAAAATCGATGCATTTTTTGGATCAAATATCTCAGCACAGTACAAGTGAAATGATCAAATATGCAGGAAACACATCATCACCAGCCACATTACCACCATCATAGACAGCAACACACCACCAGCAAATATTGGGACTTAAACGCCATACAGCCACCAAGCAGATAGGTTCCAGTAAATAATAAGGAAAAGGATGAATGGGAGCTTTTTGCAAAAAGCCTCGTGTCCTTAGGGAGAAGAAGCATGTGACGAATTCGGGTTTCGGCTCTCCAATATAAAAGTACACTGCGTCTGGTTTGGTCGAAACTCAAGCTCGACGCGATACTAATCAAGGGGAAAGCGATTTGACCCAACTCCAGATATTATAATTGTGTTTTCTGGGTAACGTGGCAATAGCTCAGAGCTTGTGCCTCCTTTCGGGCTGAACGATAGCTATCTGCCGAAACAGTAACGCAACCGAACCATCCGACTTGATTGTAACACTGTACGTGACCTTGGAACGTAAACGTGCCTGACCTGGAAAACAATCCACTCGTGTATCAGCCGGACAGACATCCAGCCCGCTTTCTTGAGAGTAGAATGGTAGCATATGGTTGATTGTGCGTCAAATTCTTTATGGGCAGTGAGCGGGGATTTATTATCACGTCTGAACTTGTAGTGCTGTTTATGGATACCGAAAGGGCGTTTCATATGGTCTGTCTACACGGAAGCTTAGCAGAGGTAGATTGGGCGTAAAGGACAGTAAAATATACCTACGGGTCGGGGAACCCAACGATACATGCCTCGCACCCGAGATGGCAGATACCGGAACCCAGGTACAGCCAGGGATTTGTATTACTGATGAGCTCTGATACGAGCGGAATCGAGTCCAGCGCTTCGCGTTTGGTTTGGATTAAGCAGAACTACCGCGTCAAGACAGGAGGGAAACTGATCAAACGATGATGTGGATGCGAATCCAGCTACTCACAAGGAATGTGGACGGTGGTTTCAAGTTACTGTCGCGTCACAACACTAGTTATTACGCTGCACAAAGCAAGGTACCGACAGTATAGTCTAGTAAAATTAACTTGTCGGTTTTATCCATGGGGGTAGGTGGTTTGGTCCCATAACTTGGACTAGAAACCAACTAAAACCGGCTAAATGATATAAGTCACTGCCATGTCACAAACGGCGGAGCAGTGCAAAAAAATGGGAGATTCAGAGGCATCCATAGCTTCTCTACCTTATGAAGTATATGACCCGAATAAGTGTATCATTTCGCAGTCAAAGTATCCAGAACACTAAACAGGCATCCCATTACTGTAGATGGCAATGAACCTAGCGCAGCAACAATGAGTCATATCCACCAATAATCGAACTGCTGAACTCATTCTACTGTTACGGTACGGTGATCAAGTTAAATATAACTTTCGAGCCAGGAACAACTTATCTTTTGTTCCCAACTTGCAAAATTCACTGCAGTTCAAACACAGTAGTCTTCGAAGGGCTAACTCAATAAGAACTAGAGACCAAGAAGTATCATTCAGTGGTTGACGTGTATCATAGGGGGAATGATGGGAAGGCGATACCCACAGCAGCGCAGATAGACTGTACGTTTTACCACCACGCAGTAGGCTACGGTAAAATTACCTGGGGGCTTCTTTGAAGTGGCTGATGAGGTAGCTCGTGGCTTCGCTGGAGCTGAACGGTCCACACCTACTTTGGAAGAAATATTTCGTCTTGGAACTTGGGAAGCCAACCGCTCAAAGACAGATCCGGAGGTACTGTGGGTTGAACTGGAGTTTTTCGGCAGCGCATCCACTGAGCTAGATCTGCTTGAACCTAACATTGAACTGGAGCAAGATTCGACAGTGGAACGCACGGAAGCTGAATAAAAGGCGTAAAATACGAAACAGGGGGTATAAATGGTGTACGGAGCTTTGTCAACAAAAACAGCTAACAGATTGTCGCGGCGTTTAACATGCGAATCCCACTGTGAATTCCCCCATCCACAATTTTTTACGAAAGCATTTTTTCTACCCGTGGGGTCGTTGCAACAGCTACCAGAAACAAGTATGAACCCTACTTAAGTCCACGTCTTTCCCATTCAGCTGAAGCCACGACTAACAAGCGAGAAAACACGGATCCACAGGTTTTGGCATCTCGAGTTCGGTGAAGAAAGCCCCATTTGTCAGGTGGGGCTTAGTGCAAATACCCTTCGGTAATTGAGCAGAAGGATAGTTGCTTGAGTGTATTAGACACAACCAACGTCCTGGTTTGATTTGAGTAGCGATAGTTTCCTCAAGGTAACAAAACCACCTGAGTACGCTCGTAATTTACAACCGGTTCTACGGTTTTGCGTCTAAACGTAGTCACACAAGTCGCTTGAGCAGTTAAAGTGCAAAACGGTCTAAACTAATACGGAAGTTAGCAAAGATTTATGATTTAAGTTGAAAGGAACGTTCGCTTACACCGGGTTTTGGTCACTTTTAATTTCTGGTGTCATTGAATTCAGACGACTACCTCAGCAGCCGGCACACTCCTCCACGGAAAACCCGGTAGGGCAAATAGGACCGTTTCTGCAAACATTCGGAAGTGTGCATCGAAAGACCTAGCCGACACACCCGGTGTATAGCTATGTGAAACTGGAAACTGTGTGACCACTAAAACTCCTGCCAAAACTCTTCGACCCACATTAGCCATGGTAGGCCATCACTCGTTCTCATAAGTACGTCGGCGTTTCTGGATAACCAATTTGGGACAGGAAGTCATCCATCATCTGTGCCACGACCAACATTTCGTGTTACTACAATAGCACCCCAGTCTAACCACTTGGCTGAGATCAAACTGCCGTCACGAGAGACGGCTGGACTTCCACGCTTTCGACCAAAATATTGTTAACGGAAACTATACAAATCCCAAATAGTTGTAGTTATTACGAGCTACAACTAATGAGGCAATGACCGTGTTGGGTGCTGTATGCTCTAAATCTTGCAAAGGTACAAACACCGACGATATACAATTGGACATAAACTTGAAGTAAACCAAAAGTGATCTGTTACCAGATGACCGCTGCGATGGTTGTTTCTAAAGGTGGCGGACATCTGCAGTATCATATTGCACTCTGAGGGCACAAAGGTCATTCCTACTTTAATGGCAACGCGATTCTCTACCAATCAGTTAACAGTGCACAGAAGGTGTACAACAGGATTCAGACCTGCATGGTAAACGGTTATTGTTTTTCGAGGAACATTACAGGGGATGATGACTGAAAAGTTTGTCCCATTTGACGGTGAAAGTAACCCAGACGGCAGTACGAGAGAGGGTGACACCTCTTCATCAGCCTATTCTCCGGCAGTCTTCCTGACGAGGTTGAACACTGATAAACAAAATTTTCAGTCATCCTGGCAACCTACAAGTCTGGGTACTACCACTAAAACAACCGCGGTGGAAAATAACCGCAAGCATATCCTACCCAACGCCAAATACTCACATTTGGTTTCGACGGGAGACTCAACTGAATCCAGCCCGATCTCTCGCTTTTTTCTAATAGTCTTCAACTGAATGTGCTGCACCAGGCCATCTCATGTTTCAGTTGGTACGATATTAGAGATACCGCAACACATTGTATGGAGGTAGCACACTACCCAACTGAAACATGAGGCGGCCTAGTGCGGCACATTCATTTGAAGACCATTAGAAAAAACGGGAGACTGGGCTGCATTCAAGTTTTGAGTATCAATGGACAATGGGACGCTGCGTAGAGTGCTCTATATCCCGGGTCTTTAAAAAAATTACGCAGCGGGAGGAGATTGACCGAGGATTGTCAACTACTGGATTTGTCTGATAAAGGGCATAACATCAACACAGATAACTTCCACAAGTCTTTGTATTGTTGAAGAATCAGAAACTACCCGAAACTGTCAAGAATTATAGAAAGGAATTGTAGTGATGAAGATAAACGTTAGGGAGTGTCATTTACTGGAAATTATCCACTGACTGACTGTTTGATGGGCAGAAATTACTGCAGCCGCCCTCAATGATGTATTTTAGTTACGAAGGTTAGTCAGGTGCAAAGGTAAAATCTTAAAGCATACTGCTTTGTATTACGTACAAATGTGGAGCTGTTGTAGATAATAAAAACAGTGGATACTTCACAACGCGCCTCAAGACACTGGCCAGTCCAAGGGAAAGCTTCGGATTTGCCACCAAGATTTGAAGAATCAAGCGAAGCAATAAAAATGTGCGCACAAACGATCGGCTTCAACATCACATTTTGTCAATTGACCCAACAAGCTCGAATAAAGTGTGATGATATATAGGATGGTCAAGTTGCAGGAACGAGACAACTGTTATGTACAGCTTGTGTGAACGAAACTTTCACGGATCGTATCATGCAACAAGTTTCACCAACATCGCACGCATTGTTTTTTTCAAAACTGCGTGCAATTGTAGTGTGAAATCTGCTTAAAACGTCTGATACGATTATATTTCATCTTAGTTTATTTACACATCAAACGATTTTCACGTCGCCTGAGACGAATAAGGAGCGATTAGGGTAACAATTAGCAGAGATTTGAATATTTCGGAAAACTAGGGACACGTGTATTTGCCTTGACGTAGTGGCCCCGCAAAAATGACATGATCCACCTTCATGGTAGCTTGATTATTATTGAAAAGCCACTAAATTCCGTTACTTGTGTTTGTAAGTTATGCCGCGCACTCTCTCCAACTACTTTTTTTATCTAACGGGTTTTGAAAAGGACGCAAAGTGCTCCACAAGATGATGCGCAGCACGTTGGAGGAGCACTTGTTTGCGGCAGTAGGGACGTGAGGCCACAATCGATCGCAGGATCGTTGGGTGACAGTGAACTTTCTGTTTGTTCCAACGTTATATCAAGACTGTGGCTAACGCTCGCTAGTTGTAACATACAGAAAGACCGGCAATCCCATGCGGTCCAGAAACTATCAGGCCACTACAATTTTAGCCAGCTGATGTGGCATGTCGAGTGAGTCACACGACAGCTAGAGGAGCCTAGTTTGGCGTGGAAAAACTTGGCTACACAATATCCTACGTTATGAATCAACTATTAGGCAGAGGCATTCGCCTCTCTATTATGAATACGTGACACTGAAATTAGGCAAAGAAAAAAATAAATTCGTTTGCGTTTCCATCGGATCACACAAGAGTTGTTGACATTCAAAGGACACCGATGCCGTGAGAAAATAACTAAGGTGAAAAAATCAACTAGTGATCATCTCGCAAAAGGGCCTCTAAAAGCATACATTGTGGCCAAAGAACGACTAGCTGTAACACAATACGTAAGATTTTGATTAGTACAACCGACTTACCGGGTTTTGTCGCCGGCTGTTGTCGTGCCATTCGGGTGGGCTGTGGCGCTGGTCGACCGATTGCATTACACTCTTGGGAGGATGCAGATCGGTTATGGGATACTGTTAAAACAGGAAGGAAAGAAACAGGATAATAAAGTACGGTAAACTGCCGGTGTGGTAGATGTGTAGTCGGAGGTTCAAGAGCAATCATGTAGAAATCACGAGACCGGTTAATTATTCAAAAGCCGTGCATCAAACAGGGGATTAACACACCGACTAACAAAAAATGTAACGATGCGCACAATAAATTGAAAAGTATTAAAACAATAATCAAAGGAAACATTCGATCGAGGAATACAGAGCACTACAAAGAAACACCAATGCGTAATTGGTTTACCATGAAGGATGACAGCACCGTGTATGACGCAAACTGCCAAACGTCAGAACCTCCAAGCTTGCTACTGAGTCGCAACTACACAGTCGAAAATTATTCAACTGCGCTAAAAGGCGAACGACGACCCTTATGTCTACGTGATGGGCTTAACAAAACGGGGACATGTCGATGATCCTTGGCGAAAAAAAAGCAAGCTGACTAGTGAAATTCGCCTGCGCAGAAAACTAGTACTAAGTCACCATCTCGCAACGGACACAAACAATTCTTTACAGATCAGAGACTGACAACTGACAAAAAGGAAAAGAAAGTTAGGAATTAGTTGCGCTACTTGTCGGAGACATTGTTTGAGTGGGGTAGCACTACCAAATCTACGGAAGTCTTGTGTAGTCCCCTACATCAAGACTCTGGGTTGAGCTTCCGGCCTTTCAACCGGAAAGCTACAAAAAACAAAGGTTTTTCAAAAGCAGTTGTATTGCTGAATTCTTTTTGCACGTGTTTTATACAAGTAACATCTTGATATTGGTGTTGCTGCTCTCTGTAAAGTCATGAGAGGTAAGTTTGAGAACGCGGTGTGTCTCGCACTAGAACATTTTAAACGGGAATTTCTGGGTGGGAGGTTCAGGCAAAGAGTGGCTATCAGAGACGGCGACATCAACGCCCAAAGGTTGCTCTACCGTCGTCTTCGACAATGGACCAGCCAAACGTGACAGTCTATCAGTCACGAATGCGGAACGGACTGGCACCAAACATAAGCAGGTGAAGAAAGACTCATGGAAACGACAAATGTCTGTAAGCACACAAGTGATCTGTCCCGTCAGAAAGGACTCAGAGAAGAGTATCGATATTTGCGTGTAAGACGTGGGATTCAGACACTGAAGGGTGTGGTTGCACGCAAGCAGTTAGAATTTTCGTGTAGAATAGTCAAACTGTCCAGTAATGGGCGTGGCCATCCAGGGTACTTCGTTAAAAAGATCATGGAGGAGGTAAAAATGAGTCATTCTGGGTAGAATATGCTTAAATGTAACAGGGAATGGGTAGTTTGTCGTGAAGAACGCACGCGTTAATGACTTAGCGAACCAACCATCCAATAGCAACAAGACAGAGCAAATAAGTCTAACTTTTGGAGAAGCTCCTTGCAGCGTCGCAGGCTTTGTAGTCTCTATCTGTCAACAAAACCAAGAAGGTAGGGCAAGATTTTACATGTATGGAAGGTTGCGTTGGGCGCCGACACGAATAAAAAACACGTGTCGAGGTAAAACACTAGCCAAGAAGTGGAAGTAGCTTGTGCGTTATCGTCAAACTGACAGGGGGTTTAAAGCTCCGCCGATCCGAGCCCTTGAGTCAGGAAGTTAATTTTTCCCCTGGACAACCATTAACACATAAGCAAAAGGAATGCATCAGGAAGTCATTAGGTCTTTAGGTTTCTGTAGTTTCGGTCGTTTTTACTTGCAGTTCAACGATCGGCCTCCCTTTGTTCCTCAACAAACATTATCGTAGAGAAAACTGGAATGGACTGGCATGCAGTTAGGCCAATGCATGCGGACAGCTTCAAAAGCGCAACCAAATGCGACAAGCAACCGAACAAATGTATCAAGGCAACCCATTCAAACAAGCACCTGTTCTTGTCCCCATTGAGCCGATAGGCAACCAACCTAATCGAACAAGTAGGGGCGACTACGATCGGAGTAAATGAAAACAATCCCTCTAAACAAAGAGCGATTTATCTGCATAGGATTAAAACCTCATAACAGAACAACCATGCGGTCGCACCCCTGGACATCAGACCTGGCCATATAAGATCTCTTCATTCTGGCAGGATTACTGTGACTCCTGTTCGTTTTTGGTCCAAAGGGCTCAAGTGCGGTTTATGACTACGAACACAAATATGAATTTCTGATTACTTTTCTTTGGGAACAGGCAAACTTGGAACTTCTCAGGGTTCACGTTTCCTTCTGGCGAGTGACAGCTAGGCAATATAGCTCAAAGCCTTGCTTCAATATTTGGAGTATATGCTCTCTGTAACAATCTGAAAACCTTCAGGGGATAAGCTAAACACAAGAATCGAATTCATGGCTATATATATATATATATATATATATATATATATATATATATATATATATATATATATATANATCTGCGTGGGAAAAATATGCTATATCAGATGATTTGGCTGACCTTGCATTCATATCTGAAGACAAAAAGTTGAAATGCAAACACGCTACGCCATAAACCTACACAACCATCGAGTTTTTAAGATTGTGGTCAGCTGCACGTGATACTCTGACGTCATGGTGTATGGGTTGAACAGACTTGATATAGAAAACTATCATCATATAGTCAGATGTCACCCAACAGACCATCCAACCTAAAATGACCACTTAGCCCGAGATAGCTCAATGATTAATGCCCGAAATTACTGACCGGAAAGTCCGTGGTTCGAACCCAACCTCTGCATCTCGACTGCTCCTGTGTAGGCTTGGGCAACCTAGCAGTACCTGAGTCCTCGTGCTTCCTTCAGTTGGCATGGCAGCTAGACACCGAGAGGCTGTTACAGCTGAACGATTATTATATTGTTATTGTCAGATGACTACTTCATATCCTCAAATCCAAACAACTAAAAAGCCCTCTAAAAGATGGTGTTAGCGAGTTTTCGACGTAAATTGCAGTGTGCAGGATAAAATTTCGGCCAAACACCATCACTTCTTGCCACTGCACCATCGAACAGTTCGAAATACAGTTGGACGGTACGGGGGAATCGGAAATGCAAATCGTGTCCACAAGGTTGTCCAAGTCAGAGATCCCGATGAGGATGAGAAGATGCAATCCTCAAGCAACTAGATGGGGCGAATAATTAGGAAGCCCGCATTCAACGAACCATGGTGGTTTTCACTGGAGGTCAGCTACACAGTACACAAACCGTCTACGAAACATGAAAACTGAGCACCCAGATCAAAATCAAACAAGAAAGCTCCGCTGCCTCATTTCCGGAGTCACGCTCGACGGAATGATAGGATCCAACATGGAAGCCATTCCTTCAAGTCATACAACCGTAACAAGGACACAACATTCATCTTCGTTTTAAGGAAAGGAAATGGGGGAGTGGAATTCCTTCAAAAGTCTAGGCACAAACATACCTCCTCGAGGTGTTTCTGTCTTGTAAGTTTATGAATGTAGAAAAAATCTGCTCATGAATGTGTGGAAAACCAAGGAGCAAGTAGAGTCGGTTCAAACCAAATTCCAGTACTTCGATACATTCACATTCTCCACAAGATAAATAGTGGTATTCGAAGATCCTCGACAAACTCGGAAAAATACTTGAGAAGTGGTAGCTCGTACGATCCTAATTCGAATTGATTTCGCTCCTTACTGTCAAGTGCATACTGGGGGAAAATATACAAGTTACTTAGTTCACTTACAGGTTCAAATTCAATAACCATAAAACCCCAAATGTACTTGATGAGGTGGAGGAAAATCAATCCGAAAAAGATCATCTGATCAATCACTTATTAACTGTCTTCAAGCTTACCAGCAGAGACTCTCCAGATCAATTACTAAGACAAGTGGCTACCTATAGCTGATAAACATGTCGGTGAGTTTAACGTAACACCAGCGAAGGTACTTTCAGGGAGGCAACTCAGCATCCATATAATGAGATGTGCTGTGTTTCTTGCAACACAGGGCAACAGAATTTGCACACCACAGCTGGCCCAGAGGTCAGCCCAGTGGTCATAAGTGATGTAAACAGGGGTCGCACATTATGTAGTCAGTTAGCTGCGTAGCAGATAGCCAGGTTTGATATCATTGGAACGCAGTGTCCAAGACGGCGCACCGATAGCATGGGATGGGATAGAAATCATCCAAAAGGCAATGAAAGCACACAGAACGCCAGACAAACACAACCACACCAGACGACAGCCGGTCGCACATGCAAGTGAGGATGCTTGGCTATAACAAATGGCACCATGCAATGACAACCCATGCGGTGAACGCGCGTGCACAATCGATACGATGCCATGGGTAATCGCAGACAGCACCGTCCGAGATGCAAGCAGCACGACGGGCGACAAACCTTCGTCTTCGGATGTCACAAAAAGTTGGTTCTCAGCCTTGCCAAATATAGCATGTTTCGACGTCGTCATTGATTCGGACTTCGAATCGATGTGTGAGGAATCGGGGCAGACCCCGTCTGCAATGAGGCTTGTTGGAGGGGCAGCGGCAGCACGGTCCGCGCGAGCCAGCGACGCCTTGGTGTGTCGTGAAATAGACGCATGGGCGGAAACAGCGCGTCTATGACGACTGGAGTTAGCCCGCCCCTTTGCCTGATTATTCGGCATAGCAACAAATGCTACTGTGGAGGGGTTTAAGGGCTGGTGGACGCTATCTAGCAGATGGGTGTAGTAAGGAGAGGCAGAGGCAGTGAGGAAACATCCACTATGTCTTCCGGTGAGATAGCTAGCTAAACGGGCTTCAAACGCTTTTTGTCTACGTAAAGCAGCAGGACTCGGTTGCGTACATATGGAACGTGGTGCACTGCTCCCAAAGGCGACCACACAGGAGGTAGTCATCAAGTGGTTGGGATTACGAGTTGATCCAACAGAAGGTGAAGCACTGGCTGTTCGTTGGATTCCAGCGGAACTTTCTGTAAACCTTCGGCGGTGTGTGGCATGTTCGGATTCACGAGTGCGAGAGCGTTCCCAGAGGAGTTCAAGCCGAGCCTGTGGGACGAGGAAAAGACTGGTATAAGGGATAGGGGTGAGATGTCATGACAATCCACTGTCTGAGAGGCTGGGTTGGCCTGAAATCCGAAATCTCGCTAAAATATCTGCTAAACTATTCACATAGTCCTGAGAGGCTAACTCATTCTGGCCGAATCGAAGTATTACTGTGTTGGGGACATCAGTATCCCCCAAAACCGTTCACTTGTCGAGTTACTGACAAATTTATTTCTTGGGAATTTGAATTTTGAATTTTTGAGCCCTTTCTGTCGTGTCACGCATTATTCCAAAAGAACCGCGCTTCCCTCCTATTGGCTAGTTGCACTTTGTGTGTGCTAACAAACTTATCGTTTCCCAAAGTCGTTCAAAAGATATATATTAGACGATGCTCCTGCTGTACTTCACCTTTGGTTGAGGCAGTAAAAGCTCTCCTCAGAAGGTCCAGTCTTCTCTCTGCGCTAGGAGTGGTTGGGCTCACGTCATAGATGGGGATTTGTGCGCTCGTTCTCAAGTCGCGTATAGTCATTGATCATACCCGTTCAGACATGCAACATACTGCCAGCCTGCCTGGGAGGGGTGGCTGAGCCCCGACAAAATGTGTGGTGACAACAGTTATATGTCTAGCGTACTAGTGTTTGGTCACTAGCGAACGTGAAATGGAAAAGTGTATTTTTTTTAATCCACAATGATTCGTTGCATTCCAAAGGGCCTACAGCGAAACAGCGGGAAATGGCTACCTCAATATTCTGGGTCACCAGCTTGACCTGATAATCAAGGGCTATTTTTCAATTTTTCTAAACTAAGTTTATTCTGTGTAAGAAATGGTCTGTTTTGTCTACGTTATGATTCACTTAGAAGTTCGTGTTTCATAACAGTCATATGCACATTCGAATGAATTGGTTCTGGTAACAGCTATGGCAGTAAGAGGCGAAAAACTACCATGAAAAACTAAGACAAAGCCAAACCTTATTTGACAGCTCAAGCTCCTGGCGACGTTGCAAAACACATGACCGGCGTGCTTCAGCACGCTGATGCATTTCTTCCAATTTGCGTCTCCGTTCCTCTTGTGCCTTTATGCGAGCTTGCTCGGCCTGCTTTTGCGATTCCACGTAGGCGGCGTACCTCTGCTGCTGTCTGAGTTCCTCTGCTGCACGCATTCGTTTCAGTCGCTCTTCTAACGATAAAGCACTCAGTGAAGGCGCGGTTGATGTTGCTGGTTGACCCTGTGAGTCACAGGTGCTTCCTGGTCGAGTAGAGTCTGCTAGAACACAAAGTTCATAAAGAGGCAGTTGGAAAATGAATGGGAGTGAAATTGGGGAACAAGCACAACATATTGAGGGATATGTTGGTGAAATGTGGAAGTGACGAGCGTACTACATTCACAATTGGTGAAAGATCCTGTTGGTGAAACTGCTAAATTGCAGCAACAATAAAAAGACGGGTTAGAGGATCACTCCAAAGGGCGTGTCAGAAGCAACAAAAAATTAATGAAGTGGGATAAAACCTGAAGAACTCTGGATCACAGACTTTGAGATGACATGATCTCACTTGAGCCGGATCATTCATTCTAAAGTGGTAGACAACGATTAAAGAAGTACTGTCCAGAATGAACTTATGGTCAATTTGAACAAACAGCAACATATGGCTGTCGAGGTATCATCACTATGGAGAAACTCTACAACTGATTCCAACGCTGATTAGTGCACACCTAATATGAGAACTTTGGTGTTCTGCCGGCCGGATATTTCCAGTATCCATCAGATCCGTAGAATCCTGCTGAGGGAAGTGATGGTGAAGAGATCTAGAGGTCACCGTGACCGAACCCGAAATGAATACAGAAACGACTGCATCCGCGACCAAACTCTGTGGACCGCAAGAAGCTCTATAAACCGGCTAACTCTGGAACTGTTTCGAATCTTGTTTTCTATTTGTATTAGGCCTATATAATGGTATGGACAACTGGATGTGTCGCTGATCAGAGTACTTTTGGAGTGGATTAAGAGATCGGGCCGAAGCAGTGTCAGACATTAGAAAAGTTGAATGTATGAACCATAGGAGAAAACAACCCCTTCTCACTTAACCATCATCCACTTCGGGATTTACTGTCACATGGAGAATCCTACGCACTGGTCCGAAACCCGGATTCCACGGGTTTAATGGGTCTCTGCAGAATAAATGAGCCTTGTCTATGGGTCGTCGTGCCCCGGGATCTCACCGCAAGGTCAAGCTAAGACTACTTCTCAGTACTACAGAGGGCGGCTATATGGTAACACGTACTACTTTTCAACCACAGAAGACTGCAGCTGAGCATTCGAGTCGTTCTGTGGGCTGTTTTATTGTATGGCTGTCGGACTTGGCCTGTTCGGGCAGCAGAACTGACACGTCTTCAGTTGTTAGACAATCGTTGTCTTAGGACCATAGCTCGTGTGGGTTGGTGTCAGCGACTCCGTAACGAAATTATTAGAAAGCGAATTCCCGGTTTTGAAACAATAACTTCCATTGAAGAATGTGTCCAGCACCAGAAGCTGTGTCGGTTAGGTCATGTATTGCGTATACCGAACCATCGTTTGCCGAAGAAAGTGTCGTTTTATGTGCTCAATTCAGAATGGTAAAAGCAGAGAGGTGGCCAACCCTTGAGCTGGCAGAGGGGTCTGGAAGAGATTACAAAACGTTTGGGTGCTGTCGGTGCTACTCGCCTTCCAGGATGGGCACCGCGTGATCCCCATTGCGTCCGGTTGGAGGCGCTACAAAATATGGCTGCTAGTCGATGTCAACGGCGTTCTTGTTGTCAATTCCTATCCCGATTGCCTGAATGAGTGTCTGGAGGTGTAGACACCTCCGAATGATTGTGGTAAACCAGCACTAAGTACCCTGCTTTCTCTTCACAACATGACTTTCAAATAAATCATGGTTGTACGGCAGTGAAGCATCAGTATTGAACGCTGATGTCGTGCTGTCCACGATGATGATGATTCTGCTTTTAACAGCGGATAACTTAGGTCGGGTTGCAGCCGAAACCGAGCAAGATTTAAATTGTGAACTCACAAAATATCCATGGTCGCGGACAACTGGACACTGACAACCTTGTTGCAATATGATCCTGAAGGGGAAACGGTACACTGGAAAAAACTGATTACATGTAGACTGAATGGGAGGTTATCTGCCTTCAAATGGATTTATCCCATTGCTGACTGACTAACTATGCTGCTTTGCGACTAGCTTCAGTAGCAGTCTCGATTCAGTTATTCGTTTGCAAACCATGCGCCAGGAGTACGTTGGCTTCAGCTGCCATAACTTCGTGGACCGAAAATGGAAGAACCGCGAATGAAAACCAAGGCATCAGGATAGATGGTCCACTCAGTTAATTGATGTTGGCTTGTTTGGGTTACCTGATCAAACTGGAAACCGGGCAGCTACGCACTAAGGGAGATGTCATTGATGCAATGGCGTCACTTGGTGAATAAGCCACATCTACACGTGTTCTTCACCAGTATTGTGTGAAGTCCCAAGGTTACCATTCAGGGGTGTGGTAGATGTCAACCTGAATGAGTTTACTAGTAAGGGTTCCCATACTTCGTTGCCACGTCATAGTGTCCGCCTTTCAGCCCTTTTCCCTCTGTATCGGGCTGAAAGAAAAGAGCTCTGCGAGGTATACAGTTCTGTGATAGATGAAGTACGTGTCCCAAACTGTGTAACCCATGGAATTCGGTTGACTTGTCCAATATAGAAGTCACCGCTTTCCTAAACCATCTAGTGCGCGTCATTGGTAGTACGACGTTCTCACCAGACCCCAGCTACACCTCGGAGACATTGATGGTCAAACATTGAAATTTTTTTTCGTGCATAGGCCACGTCTCTCATCCATAAAGTAGTATGGACTACGGAACCGCAGCGTATAATCAGTCCCACAAGTTGTGAGACGTACCTGAGAGGAGCGGTACTGAGACGTCTTCAGTCCTTCGATCAGCGTTGTCCCAGAAACATCGTTCGTGTAGAGTGGTACCAACGAATCCTCGACCAGACAATTCGAAATCTGGTGTCCGGTTGTACAAGGAATTCAATCGAAGAATCTATCCAATACGGGAACCTGTGGCGGTTTGGCCACGTGTTAAGTATAACAAATCATCGTTTGTCGACTAGATTGCTGTCTTCGGTTGTCAATTAAGAATGGCGCAAACAGAGATGGTTGGCCTTTGATCTGACAGAGGGGTATTGAAGCGACCACAAAAAGGCTGGGTAGTTACGGTGAGACTCGACCTCCAGGATGGGGACCGCGTGATCCGCGCATGGTTGAAGCCACTGCAAGATATGGCTGCTAGTCGATGTCCGTGGTGTTCTTGTTGTCAACTTCCATCCATATTGTCTGAATGGGGGTTTGGAAGTGTAGGCACCTCGGAATGATTGCACCATGCTAGCAATGAGTCCCATAACCATTACTTTTATCCTTTTCTCCACAATGAGGTTTTCGAGTAAATTTCGGTTGTGCGTCATAGAAGCATCAGTGTTGAACATTGACGCGCTGTCGACGATGATAATATGCCAGGACAAACGAACTAAAGCCACACCGGTGTCATAGGTGTCGAAGTTAGGCAAAAATACCCCGCCTTTCCTATCTGAGAAATGACTGGTTTTCGACCAGTCTACCAGGACTTATACAGCTATCCAGGTAAATGAATTTATCTGCCACGTCAATTGGCCAGTCAGTTAGCACGCTCTGATCCAGGTTTCTGGTAACATTTGTACTTTGCAGGTGTGAACCGAACGTCAACTTTTGAGGTAGAATCATTTGGATTCTTTAAGACGAAGGAGGATCTGAGCCGAAAAGAGCACTATCGTATCCATACTCAGCGTTTGAGGGAACACTCCGGGAGGATTTCGACCGCCGAGGTGTTAGTAGGCAGGAAAGCTTCAAGCTGTATATCGACAACAAAACTGGGGAGTGGCTGGAGAAGACAACCTTGTCTTATATCAATGGACGTGGTGAATTTACGCGAAAGTCTCCCATAGGTCCGCAACAGCCTACAGAAGCTGAAATATCGCGAATTTGATGGATGCAAACTTATAGGGGACGTGTTGGGTTGCTAGGCGCCAACAAAGTTCTGACAGCAACAAGAGCTATTGACCTCGGCATAAGAGTGTGATCATGAGAGAGAGTTGACACACGAACCACAGCAATGGCATGACCAGAATTGAGTAGCATACCCCAGAAGAAACAGACACTTAATTGGAGCCCACCTCCATAACTGGTGGCCACCCGATCCAACCGAGTTCACGATTGATTCGCAATCGGTGACCTGCGAGTAACAAAGTCTGAAAGCTTATGCTCAAAGTGTAGCGTTCGGTTCATTATGTAGTTGAGGCAATTTTTCTGTGCCATATTTTTCTACGCACTTATTTCCAGTAGTAGGATTAGACGTGGACCTGCTTACCTAGGGTCCGCGTCATCACGCGTCGATCAATCAAGCAATCGATACTACAGAAACTCCGCATTTGCTAGGAACACGTCACAACTGAAGGAGTCACCGTCCACTGCCTGACGTTGAGCATCGACTCTGACTATGTTACCCAACTGTGCTCCTGCCAGAAACAGTCATTCAACTTTGGTGCTCACATCACCAGCCAGGATGACTGTCTGTCCTCTTTGCTGACCGAAGCGGTCACGACAGATTCCGATAGGATTGATCTTCCTTAGCCTCGTAACATCATCCTGTCGGGGGGAATGTCGACATCCCGTTGCGCTGACCCTAACGAAGCTAGACGGTAATGTAGCGGCACCATTTATTGGAACCCTATTCAGTAAAGCGCTTTCAGCTCTGGAGCTGAATAAAATCTCTAGCAAGAGCCACTTCGACAGGATCACCAGGTACAGGGGAATAGAAGTGCACAATACTTGAGCTCGTCCGGAGAGGTTTTAGAAGCATGGCCTAGCTGCCATCTTGTATACGTATCTTGGGCGTCGAGATAGTTCAGTGGTTAAGGTGCAAGCTTACGAACCGGAAGGTTCGTGGTTCGAACCTGACCTATACATCTCGATTGCTCCTGTCTAGGCTTGGGCAACCTGGCAGGATCCCCGCCCTCGTGCCTCCTCCCGTTGGCATGGCAGCTAGGCACCGAAAGGGTGCTACAGCTGAATGATTATTATTATTTATTTGTATCTTGTGGACACGACATACATCGAAAGAAATCAGACGCAGTTTCAGGGCGGGATGCCTGTTGACCAAGTTGACAGCGTCCGGCTATTGAAGGTTGCAACATGGTTCCGATCTTTTAAGACTATTAGTAGGGAATTTTGGTTTATTTCACTGACTGGCAGCTTAGGTATGTAACAAAGGTTAGGTGACTAACAGATGAGTGGACTGAAGTGGAATAGTTCAACGGTGGGGAGGAGGTGCGGTTGTGATTCCGTTCCGTTCCGTTAACGAAGAGCCGTAAGGAAGAGTACACCTTTGGCTAGAGACGTCGGGGATGGATTTTTGTGTCGCGCCCCATCTTGAGTCTTTGACTCAAAAGTCTGACTCGAAAGATAGGGAGTAGTAGAGCTATTTGGCAGATCACATCCGGAGTCAACGACTCAATAGCGTGGCCCGGTCGGCAAAATGCAGATTACATAGGCTGAGATCATTATCACCACAGACAATACATAAGCACTGGAAACTGGGGCTTAACGGGCATAAACCCTGAAGGAAGAAGCACCTAGCAAAAGAAAAGTGAGTGGCGACTAATTGCAAAAACCATTCGTTGTCCACCTCGCGGTTTGCGCCATCTTGAAGGAGGCACGGAGAACAACACTCGTCTGGGGAGACGGTGTTCCGACAAACGTAGCACATGACTGAGCCACCGCAGTTGATGGTGCTGGATGTTTTCCGCGATTAAAACACCTGTTGTATAAGCAAATACCTGTTTGCTACTTACCACGCTAAAAATTCATTGGCGCCATCCAACACCAGCAACACTTGAGGCATCAATGGTCAAAAACCTGAAGATGCCTCACATCATTTGTTCGCAAGGGCCACGTTTCGCAACCATACAACAACACAGCCCTCACTGTAGCCTGGTACACGCGACCCTTGAGACCCAGTGTTATGCCTTTATGACGCCACAAATGACGCAAATTAGCAAACGTTATTCAGGCCTTTTAGACTCGGGCACTGACTTTAAACGAGACCGCCAGCGCATTACTCAATACGGTCGTAATAATATTAAAGCCAATGAATCGGATGCTGCTCAGAAGGGACATCTGTGCGCAGCTGAATCACGAGTCAGACAGTTATGTCTTACTCGGGCCAAACCAGCCCCCTTAAACTAAGTGGGCCAGTGTGTTGAGTAACTGGCTCCTTGAAGTCCCTCAAGAAAATCGTAACAATCGGTCTCACGGTCTAGAATTTGAATACGAAGCTGAGAGAATGATCCTCGGATGAAACTGTCGCAGCTTTAACCACTGTACGACAATTACGCGGTTTTTAAGGCTGATGATGATCCCTGAACAAAACCCTACGACCTTCCACCACTTCACGGGTCAGAGTTTTGAGCCAAAGGCTCGGGGTGGAGTACTTCAACCTACCTAGGTCTGGGCGATCTGGCAGTACCCCAGCCCACGTACAACCATGACACTTACGTACGGCAGTGAAGCATCAGCGTCAACACCGATATTGCTATCTCCGATGATGATGATGACGACTTCAACCGAACCCCATTCTTCGGCCTGGACAAGTATGACTGGTCGTTGCAGCTCTACGCTCACCGGGGCTCGCCCAAGCCCCTTCCCCACCCGTCGAATGACGCATTGTAGTTAATATATCCCCCTCAACCATTATTCCGAGTGATTCCCTCAAACGGCTCTTTAGTAACCCCGACCATTAGAACAGTTGACGGTGTATCGCTTTCCGGGTGCGCCGCGATACTGCACTGCTGATAACAGACAATGGAGTCTGTTGGGAACTTGTTACGCGGTGCGCCTTCAGCGCCACCCGGGTTCTGCTTCAAGGGGCGCCTTTAACCTTTGAACATCCAAGTGAGACCTACAAGGCAGAATTAGGTGAACATCCGTTGAACAAGACATTTGTCTCGGCCATTCGATCCATAGTTGACCTCTTCCACCGAATCCGCCGTTTCTACGAGCTCCGGTCGCAGGTTTGAAATCGGGGTCTAGCAGAGCCATCTGGGCGGGAAACTAATAGCTTGTCTGACCGGCTGTAACGCGGAACACCCAACTTGGTTTTGCCCTGGTGGGAACATCCGTCACAAGAAGACAATGAGCGGGACTTCCACAACGGCTGGACGACGCTGGGAAAAAAAACCGTTCAGCTGTAGCACCCTTTCGGTGCCTAGCTGCCATGCCACCCGAAGGAAGCACGAGGGCTGGGATACTGCCAGGTTGCCCAGGCCTAGACAGGGAAGTGGTATATGGACTGCACGAGCTCAAGTGCGTACATTTGTGGGCCAAAGAGCAGAAAACCGATTTTCACGGATAGGTGTAGTAGCGCGTTCTATGGTATACAGATCATCATTATCATCATCACCATCGACAGCACATCAGTGTTCAACACTCACGCTTCACTGCCTTACAACCATGATTTATTTGAAAGTCATATTGTGAAGAAAAGAAGAAAACACAGACGGGGGAGGGAATAAGTGTTGGCCTATCACAATCATTCCGAGGTGCCTATATCTTCGGACACTCACTCAGGCAATCTGGATAAGAACTGGCAACAAGAACGCCACTGGCATCGATTAGCAGCCATATCTTGCAGCGTCTCCAAACAGGCACAGTGGGGATCACGTAGTCCCCATTCCGGAAAGCGTCGCACCGACAACACCCAGACCCTTCGTAATCTCTTTCCTAATCTCCAACCAGGTCAAATGTTGGCAATCTCTTTGCTTCCGCCACTCTGAATTGAGCTCGAAAACCGGCACTCTTCGGCAAAAGATGGTTCCGCATGCGCGATACATGGCCTAACCAACGCAGCTTCTGGTGCTGAACGCACTCTTCGATTGAAATCCTTGTCGCGCCACCGAAAACGCATACAGATCAAGCGAAAACTGGATCGCATTCGCTGTAAGGTGGAAACAACTTATAAAACAGTTAATACGCACAAACTANGATTGTGAGCTGACCGATCGATAGAATGGAGCGCACCCTTGAAGTCAAGAAATACCAATATTGTGAGTAGTATGTACAAATGGCGTTGCTTTAACACCTGACGGAGTGTGAAGATGTGGTCGACGCAGCCTCTACTTGGTTGAAATCCCGGGTCCAGGATTCGCGTACCGCCGTAAGAAGACGAGAAATCAGTGATGTCAGACGACACCTAAGCAGATCGGCTGCTCCTGTCTAGGCTTGGGCAACCTGGCAGTATCCCAGCCTTCATACTTCCTTCCGTAGGCACGGCACCTAGGCACCGAAAGGGTGCTACAGCTGAACGATTTTTTTTATTCAGTGGGTCGCGGAAGCACACAAACTGTCACACCACGGTAACGTCGTCTGTGACAGTACTACACTCGTCAGTATAGTAGCAACTGTACAAGCGGTGGATGGCAAGGATTTAGTAGATCCCGCCCAATAACGGTATTAGTGGGAGGAGTCATAGCCACCTTGTGGGCCTAAGCATACAAAATCCTCGGTCCGGGTGTTGGACTGGAAACTTCATCGGTAATGCCAACCTATTCACGGAATTCAGGCACGAAATGGCTTCGACCATAAACGTATGTTAGCGGCGAAGGGTCGGAGTCGACGTTGCAGTGTCAACTGCTCGACAGCAACGATGGCAGAGCATCAACGGCGGAGCTGTTCGTCCTACACATGGTTCAAGGACGTACCCTAAGATCATACCTCAGACACCGATGATGGGAAACCACCTTGGGAGTGTGTCAAACATGCAACGGACGTTTCGCAGGCATAAAGTAAAACATACGGATACATTTGTACGCGTTTCAGCTGTAGGAATGGGTATCACCCGGGCGAATCAATACCTCAACCCTGGCTTCGTCACTTCGAAAGACGACCGGTCCGACAGATGTGAATTTCTAAATATGCTTCACCACTACTTCGTGGCCAGAACTGAGTGCAGACAAAGAAAAGACATCAGTTGTTGAGGTTCGTGATAAACGTATTCTGTCCAACATGCGCTCCGTGGTGCCCGTTGACAGCTTGGTGCATTATCCAGCGAATTCCGAAGTTGAACAACATGCAAGGCAGCCTACCTCCTGTCGAATCCAACTGCATATCCGAGGCTGACGTGTTTTTGTCATGCATACGAACTCACTTCCTCGTGCGAACGCAGCACGGAATTCGATGAAGTAGGTAACAGCGGTTGTCGGTACATAAATCGTGTTTCCATAACACACGGAACACCGCGGAGACTCGGTAAGTGCAACCACTTCCCGAGTCGAAGACCTTCATGTTTTAGTCAGGCATGTAAACGTCGAGGGTGAACGGCGGCAAAGATTTTACCGGTCATATCCAATAAACTTAAAACGTGGTATTTGTCACCAGCGGATTGGTTAACTCTTTTTTGCGTGGGTTGGGGAAAAGAGATCTAAACGGATGGAAGCACTTCGCCATTCTCGTACTGCGGGAGATAGTATTACGAGGTGGCCTGGAGGTAAAGCATTACTGTCCTCTGCGAGTGGAGTGTGAAGGATATAGGAAGTCTCTTTCAGGCAACCAGCATGCCCATATTATGGAGGCAGTGATGATGCCTTCCATCGAGAAAGGAAGAGTTAGAAAGGGTCGGCGCAGAAATCCGCACCGATCGCCCAACGATTAAACGAGACCGCCAGCGCATTACTCAATACGGTCGTAATAATATTAAAGCCAATGAATCGGATGCTGCTCAGAAGGGACATCTGTGCGCAGCTGAATCACGAGTCAGACAGTTATGTCTTACTCGGGCCAAACCAGCCCCCTTAAACTAAGTGGGCCAGTGTGTTGAGTAACTGGCTCCTTGAAGTCCCTCAAGAAAATCGTAACAATCGGTCTCACGGTCTAGAATCTGAATACGAAGCTGAGGGAATGATCCTCGGATGAAACTGTCGCAGCTTTAACCACTGTACGACAATTACGCGGTTTTTAAGGCTGATGATGATCCCTGAACAAAACCCTACGACCTTCCACCACTTCACGGGTCAGAGTTTTGAGCCAAAGGCTCGGGGTGGAGTACTTCAACCTACCTAGGTCTGGGCGATCTGGCAGTACCCCAGCCCACGTACAACCATGACACTTACGTACGGCAGTGAAGCATCAGCGTCAACACCGATATTGCTGTCTCCGATGATGATGATGACGACTTCAACCGAACCCCATTCTTCGGCCTGGACAAGTATGACTGGTCGTTGCAGCTCTACGCTCACTGGGGCTCGCCCAAGCCCCTTCCCCACCCGTCGAATGACGCATTGTAGTTAATATATCCCCCTCAACCATTATTCCGAGTGATTCCCTCAAACGGCTCTTTAGTAACCCCGACCATTGGAACAGTTGACGGTGTATCGCTTTCCGGGTGCGCCGCGATACTGCACTGCTGATAACAGACAATGGAGTCTGTTGGGAACTTGTTACGCGGTGCGCCTTCAGCGCCACCCGGGTTCTGCTTCAAGGGGCGCCTTTAACCTTTGAACATCCAAGTGAGACCTACAAGGCAGAATTAGGTGAACATCCGTTGAACAAGACATTTGTCTCGGCCATTCGATCCATAGTTGACCTCTTCCACCGCCGTTTCTACGAGCTCCGGTCGCAGGTTTGAAATCGGGGTCTAGCAGAGCCATCTGGGCGGGAAACTAATAGCTTGCCTGACCGGCTGTAACGCGGAACACCCAACTTGGTTTTGCCCTGGTGGGAACATCCGTCACAAGAAGACAATGAGCGGGACTTCCACAACGGCTGGACGACGCTGGGAAGTGGTATATGGACTGCACGAGCTCAAGTGCGTACATTTGTGGGCCAAAGAGCAGAAAACCGATTTTCACGGATAGGTGTAGTAGCGCGTTCTATGGTATACAGATCATCATTATCATCATCACCATCGACAGCACATCAGTGTTCAACACTCACGCTTCACTGCCTTACAACCATGATTTATTTGAAAGTCATATTGTGAAGAAAAGAAGAAAACACAGACGGGGGAGGGAATAAGTGTTGGCCTATCACAATCATTCCGAGGTGCCTATATCTTCGGACACTCACTCAGGCAATCTGGATAAGAACTGGCAACAAGAACGCCACTGGCATCGATTAGCAGCCATATCTTGCAGCGTCTCCAAACAGGCGCAGTGGGGATCACGTAGTCCCCATTCCGGAAGGCGTCGCACCGAAAACACCCAGACCCTTCGTAATCTCTTTCCTAATCTCCAACCAGGTCAAATGTTGGCAATCTCTTTGCTTCCGCCACTCTGAATTGAGCT